>UESW01005070.1:187346-512192 GCA_900491605.1 Calamus simplicifolius | reverse complement strand
AATAATAATTTTTTAATATTATTATTGTAAATAATTTTTTTCTTTTTACGTAAAACGGCATCAAAGAATCATGCTTTACAGGGCTCTGGTTCTCTGATTAGTCATGCTTTTAGATTCGTGCTTCCTGCTTTTCTTCCCTGATCTCCCGGTGATCTCCGTCACCGTTTCTTCTCCTTAGCTCTGAACACTTCTTTGGTTGTTTCTTCTTCCCCTATGGCATCGGATGCGACAGCCGGGGCGGGGTTCCTGGGAGGCGGTCTGCGGATGCTAGGTTTGTCTGAGTCACCCCATCGCCATCGCCGAGGAGGTGGAGAGGCCGGAGGTGTTGTTCCCTGATGTGGTGGCTGTGCTGGCGGAGGAACTGGAAGCTGAGATGATTGGATGGCAGCAGAGGTCTGTCCTTGTGCGCTCCTTCCACAAGTGGGTTCCTGCTGAGGCCATTACCAGGGAGTTCCAGCGCGCTGGAATTTCGGGCGAAATTGTTCTGTTAGCATGGCATTTCGATGCCATATCTTCCGCTTTGCATCATCGAAAGCTTGTAATCTGGTGCTCCAGCGGCCGTGGGTAGTCAATGGTCAAGTAATTGGGACTGCGGCATGGCGGCTGGAGTTCACTCCGGCTGAGGACTCTATTCCGTCGGTGCTTTATGGGTACGATTGCCAAACCTCCCTCTGGAGTTTTGGAAGGATGAGTTCCTCAAATCGATTGTGGCTTCGGCGGGAGAATTCGTGTGCTCTGACGCTGCTACTCAGGTAAAGAATAGGGTGCATTCGCGAGGGTATGTCTCCGGGTGGATCTTCGTTGCCCACTTCGGCTAGGTACACGGGTTCAAGGAGTCAATCAGCCGTTTTGGCAGCAGTTTGCGTATGAAAATCTTCAAGGCATTTGCTTGAGCTGCGGAACGCTGCTTTTGGGAGGTTTGTGCTCTACTTTGTCTAGGTCAAATGAAGCAGTCCCAGCTTCATTCTCTGCCTTTGGTCCTTGGCTTGCAGCAGTTAGGCAGCGGCGAGTCATCTCCGGGCTTCAGGCGGCTGCGAGGGGGAAGTCTCAGTCTAACTCCTCTTCGTCTACCCCTAGCCACGGTGCTACTTCTCAGAGTGATTTTACAGGGCCTTGATCGGGTATGGGGGATCTGCTGATGGCTGGGTGTTGCCGATGAAAGTGGCTCGTCGGCGATCTTTCTCTTCCTCAAACATGGTGATTGCGCCTGTGACTGTGCCCAGCCAATCTGAGAAGTCGTCGGGTCAGAGGGCTTCTGGCACGGGGGATGTGCCGGTTAATGAGGACCGTGCCGTTTTTAAGTCACTGAAACAGGACCTGTTAAGCTAAGGAAGATGGCACCCGAGACCATTGTTTGAAACTCTCAGTTGTTTCCAAAAATCCTTTTGCCACCCTTGGTCTGGACTCAGGTGCATTGGGTCAATTGGAGAGTAGGGAAGCTGGTCCTGGCCCCCTGAAGCGCGCTAGACCGGAGGTTTCTCTGGCTCCTAGGTCTTCATCTAATCGAGCAAAGGGGAAGGGGAAGGGTAAGTCGCCACTGTCTAAAATGGGAGGAGCTAAAATTGTGTCGCTCTCTCCCCTTGTCGCCAGGAAGGTAGCCCGGTGTTGGTGAGGTCACCTATGGAGTTGGATGCTGGGGTTTCTGAGGGGAGTGTTGGTGCTGACTCTAGGGGCTTGGGTTCAGATTCCTTGCCCTTGGCGCCGATTCCTCAATTGGATAAGACTGATCTTCAGTCGAAGGCCCGCTTGTCAGTTTAGTTTCGACGCCTGGGGAAGGTATCCCGATGATAGGGGGCTTTCTGATTGTATTATGTTGGAAGACCAGGGAGGGTCCCAGCCTCCCCTAGTCTATAAATAAAGATTTTAATTTGGAATGTAAGAGGAGCTCGAAAGCCATCATTTCGATCCTCTTTTGGTAGATTGTTACAGTTATATCATTTTGATATATGTATCCTTTTGGAAACCAGATTGTCGGGTGATAGTTTGGCCCGGTTTCGCAGGCAGATTGCCCGTTCGTGGTCCTCTTATGCGGTGGAGGCTGATGGATTGTCGGGAGGTATTCTAGCTATTTGGCGTGCCTCTGCTGCTCGAATTAATGCTTTTCATCAGTGTAATCAGCAGATTGGCCTTGTTGTCTCTGAAGGAACTGCTGATCCCTGGCTCCTATCGGCTGTCTACGCCAGCACGGACTATCGGGAGAGAAGGGTGCTCTGGTCGGAATTGCATTCCCTTCTTGCTCAAGGTCTTCCTTCTATAATTGTGGGGACTTCAACTGTATTACTGAGGCTAATGAGAAATGAGGGGGTAGACGGGTTACTGGCACTGATATCCAAGAATTCCGATCCTTCATTGGTTCTTCCGGATTGCTGGATTTGGGGTATTTTAGACCCCAATTTACCTGGTGCAATAATCGTCAGGGGTCTGCTCGGGTTTGGGAGAGACTGGACAGAGCTCTGGCTACAGATCAGTGGATTCATATGCACCCTGCGGTTACTGTCACTCACCTTCCTCAGATTGCCTCTGACCACTGCCCTATTCTGATTTCCACTGAGGTTGATCAGCATCAGGGTAAGCAGTTTAGATTTGAACATTTTTGGGCAGCCCACTCTGCTGCTCGTACTATTATTTCTCAGATCTTGCATCTTCCAGTCAGGGATAATGCTGTTTATCGGTTATCTCGCCGTTTAAGGATGGCCAGACACAGACTGTCCAGATGGAATAGGACGGAGCTGTGGGATTTGGTCAGACAAGTTGAACAAGTTGAGAATGATATTAAGATCTTGCAAACTAAGGAAGATCATGATGGTTTTCTGGCTGACTCGGACCTCTCTTCTCTCCGGGAAAAGCTGGCTCGTCATCACTCCCTCCTTCGGCAGCAGGAGGTGTATTGGGGCAGAGGTCCAGGTTTCAGTGGATTTCTGATGGGGACCGTAATACCAGATTCTTCCACCAGGCTACTCTAAAGCGGCGTGCTGCTAATAGGATTCGGAGGTTAGTTGATGATGAGGGGCATAGTCAGGAGGATATTCAGTCTATCAGGGTTATGCTTCTTCACTTCTTCCATTCTAGATGGGCGGAATCCACTGGTGATGGAGCCCCGGTTATTCCGGTTCCGGACTCTAGGAAGGTGTCTGCCTAGGAAAATTTCTTGCTTGCCAAGTCTATTACAGCGGATGAGATTAGGGAGGCCCTTTGGGAGCTGGGGCCGGATAAGGCCCCTGGGCTGATGGTTTCCCACTTTTTTCTTCCGTCACTACTGGGCTATTGTTGGGCAGGAGGTGGTTCAGGCTATTCAGACTGTTTTTTAACTAAGCACATTCCTGCAGAATGGAATCAGACCTTCATTACTTTTGTCCCTAAATGCTCGGATGCGTCCCTTCCGCAGCATTTTAGGCCCATTTGTCTTTGTACTACTTTGTACAAGGTCTGTGCTCGTCTTTTAGCTCGCCGTCTTAGTTTGGTGATTCCTCGCCTCATTTCTGCTGAGCAGGGGGCGTTCATTAGAGGGCGTTCTATTTCGGATAACGTCCTCATTGCCCAGGAGTTTATGCATGATCTCCAAAGAGCTCCGGCTAGTCATTGCCTTATGGCTGTTAAGCTTGATATGTAGAGATCTTATGATAGACTAAGTTGGACCTTCTTGCATCACTCTCTTCAGGAGTTTGGTTTTGATGGGCTGTTTATTGAGTGGATTATGGTTTGCATACAGAGGCCTTCTTTTCTCTGATCATTAATGGAAGTCCGACTCAGTTTTTTCGCTCCGCTGTTGGGCTTCGGCAGGGATGCCCCTTATCCCCTTTGCTGTTTATCTTGGCTGTGGATGATCTTTCACGTGCTTTCTACCAGGCTCAGCTAGATCGGCGAATTACTTCATTTAGGGCTGGTCGGGGGGGCCCCTGGTCTCTCATCTTCTTTTTGCTGATGATTGTATCCTCCTTGGTCAGGCTTCTTCTGTTAATGCAGCTTCATTCTATTCTATTATTCAGTGCTATTATCAGGCGTCAGGTCAGAAGGTTAATTTCCTCAAATCTTCTATATGTTTTAGCCCAAAGACCTCTAGGACCACCAGGGAAGCCATTATCAATCTGTCGGGTATTACTTCTCAGACCGACAGATTTATGTATTTGGTGATCCCTATAACGGGAAGACGTCCCCGGTGCTCTGACTATTATGAGCTGGAGAGGAGGGTTCGCCAGCGGATTGAGGAATAGCAGGTCAATGGCCTATCGATGATGGCCAAGATCATTATTATTCGCTCGGTCCTTTCTTCTCTTCCCTTGTATCTTATGACGAATGCTGCTATTCCGGTTACTTGCCTTAGGAGGATTGAGAGATGTTTCAGAGATTTTCTATGGGCTTCTATGCAGGATGGTCACGGTATTCATCTTTTATCCTGGGATACGGTCTGTATGCCTATTCAAGAAGGTGGTCTTGGGATCCAGTATCTCAGTGTTAGAAGGGAGGCCCTTCTTGCCAGACATGCATCGAGATTCCTTCTGGAGCCACATTGTCTTTGGAGCACTCCGATGTGTGCTAGGTATGGGGATTGGATGTCTGCCTTGCATATCTGTCCGCCTCAGGGATGTTCCTCTTTTTGGAGGGAAGTATGTCGGCTTGGCCAGGCTATTCTGGGTAATATCTCTTGGATGATTGGAGATGGATCATCGATTGACGTTAGTCAGGACACCTGGATTTCTGACCTTCCTCTCTCTTGGTGGCCTTCGTTTATGAGTATTGATGTCCCATGCAGCTTAAGGGTCAAGGATTTGATTTCGTCTGATCCCCTGCTTGGCATATCCCCTTGGTGACCCGATTCTTCGGCGTGGAGCTTTCTAGGCGGATTCTCTCCATGCCTCTTACTCCTGGCCGGTTATCTGATTTTAGGGTCTGGCAGAGGTCCTGTCTCTCCAAAGCTCCTACCAGGGATTTGATGAAGATTTTCAGGCCTATGGCCCAGCGATCGGAGGATGCAGGGTGGATTTGGAAGCTTCCCACTCTTCCCAGGATTCAGCTGTTTATTTGGAAGCTTCTGTGGGATTGCCTTCCTACTTGTGTCCTCCTTTCTCTGAGGGGTATGGCTATCCAGTCGATTTGTCCCTTGTGTAGGCTTGGGGAGGAGTCTACTGAGCATGCTATTTTCATCTGCCCCAGAGCTCGGCAGATTTGGAATATGGTCGGTTATTCCGTTAGGCTGGCTGAGTTGGGCTCCCATCGCTCTTCTTTCCTTCTTGATCTCCGAAGGGATCACCAGCAAAAAGTGGTCTTTGGGCTGCGATGGCTTATCACATCTGGTTGTCTAGGAACCAGCTTATTTTCACAGACGATTCCATTACTGCTCATAGGACTATGAGGAAGATTAGATCCATGGTGGCGGACTATGCCCGTGTTGGTTCTGACGTCTCTGGCCTCTGGGGATCCCCTGCTGCTTCGACAGCGAACCGTCATATGGTTTTCATCGCCTGGGAGCCCCCTCCAGGGTTCGTCAAATCAACTTTGATGGGAGTGTCCGTGGTAGAGCTACTGGTTCTGCTTTTGTTATCCGCGGTCATTACGGTGATCTGTTGGCTGCTAGAGGGTTTGGTACTCTTGACTCTTCCGTCCCTATGTCGAAGCTCTATGCGGCTTGGGCGGGTATTTCTTATGCCTTTCGAATTCTTCATGCTAAGAGGCTTTTGATTAAGGGTGATTCCATGTCGGTCATCTCTTGGCTGCAGAAGGAGAAGTGCTCTCTTGGCCATGTGAATCCGATGCTTTCGGATATTTGGTCTATTCTGCGGGAGTGTGACTGTGCCCAGATCCATCATATTTATCGTGAAGCCAATTCAGCAGCGGACTGGGTGGCTAATTCTGTGGCTCAGCATGTGGGATCATGGATATGGAAGCCGGGCGACCCCTGTCCTTCTTTACTGCTATAAATTTTGTATTCGGACTTATCAGGGCTGATTCGTACGAGATTAGTATGATCGTCCGCTTGTACTAAAAAAAAAAAAGAAAAAAAAAGACATTAAAAAGGCTCCCATCGAGCACGCTAAAGACTTTCTTGCTTGTGGGGATTTAGGCATGCGACCGAAGAGTATGAACGCCCGAGACTATCATGCCCCTGGAAAGAACCAGGGCTGCAGAAACGTACGGCTTGGGGAATAAATACATCACGTTGGGTTGGACTGAGCATGAGTGCTCGAGCACAAATGCCCGCTGGGATCTTACGCTCAAAATGGGTCAGTTTGGACGGATTGGATCCAATAAGAATAGGTCATAAAAACTATTATTTGAATTCAATATATTTATTAAATAATAAAAATTTTAAATTCAAATTTAATTTGTTTAATAAATAAATAATGTAATCCAATTCATTTAATTTGTTAATCAATACTTAATAAAAAGATTAGATGCTAATTTTTTAATTTATTTAACCGATTAATTAATAATATAAATGAATTAGATAAATGGATCAGTCCAATCCATTCGATTCAACCAAACGTTACTTAAATGTAAACCTAACCCACTTATTCTATAGGTTTAGATGGATGAACCTATTTGTATTTGGTAGTGTTTGATAGAAAAAATATTATCCATGGATAAGTGTACATGATAGAGTTTGTCCTCTGGCTATCCCTAGGGATATCCCTTGGCTATCCCATTGATCATATCAAATGCAAAAAGGTAAATTCATGGAATAACTTTTTTTTAGTCTTATTTGGAGGGATAACCAGCTATTCCTGCATTTTTTAGAATAAATTGAAGGGATATCCCATGAATTATCCCTTTGGTTAACTTTAGTCCTAGCTATCCTTATAATTATAGCTTTTGGAATATTTCAAACACTACCAAAGGGTTGAATGTGCATCGGATAAACGAGTTAATCCATTTTTGCCTTCCTTACACGAGAGTTCAGTTTTTTTCAAAAAAATCAATGATTATTAAAGCCTAATCCAAATTCATATGTTGGCATGCGATCGAGATCTTCATGTACCAATAAGCTATCTTTAGTCAAATAATAGAATATCTTTTAGCTTGGACTCAAAATATTCCTTTGAAAAAATTCCTTGTGCACCATGTTTGTTTCAGAAAAAGGAATATATCAAAAAAAAAAAAAATTCATCAAATTTAAGCACCCATCATTAACATATTATCCAATAGAAGATAATGGAATAAAATAAGACATGCACACATCGATGTTATTCAATCATGTGTGATTGC
This sequence comes from Calamus simplicifolius, assembly GCA_900491605.1. Lineage (NCBI taxonomy): Eukaryota > Viridiplantae > Streptophyta > Magnoliopsida > Arecales > Arecaceae > Calamus > Calamus simplicifolius. The sequence continues at coordinate 504,992 of UESW01005070.1, read as the reverse complement.
ATGATACATAAGCCATTAAATTTTGATCCAGACGTTTCAATTCAAACACAAATTATTGAGGATCTAAACTAAATTTGATCAGAAAAATACTATATTCCCCTCCCCTCACAGCAAGCCAAAAAAAAAAACACACACACACACAGACTAGCTAGCTAAATATCAAAGTTATTGATAATTGTCACATTGCATGTTGGTTAGAAAAAATCATATATAAAATTAGATGAAATAAAAATTATAGCTTCATCTAATATATAGAGTCAAAGCTTATGAAAATATGTATATATACAAAAATTCAAATATGGAGTTCTATAGCCTCATCTAATAACTATAGAGCCAATAATTATGTAAAAATAAAAATTCAAATACAAAATTTATTTTCTGAAAACAACGGCTCAAGTTGCGGTTGCAGTCCAATACAAAGTACTCGAAGATATTCTCCGAATGTTTGGGCATGGCACGTCAAATGTAATGGTACGGTCGTCCAAACTAAACACATAAAGTCTGGCTCCATCGTTGCCTGATTGTGTGAAGTAGATATGATTTGGTCGCAGTCCCACCTTGCTTGCAGAAAGCGCTATGCCAGGCGCTTGACTCAAGAAAATGGCATGATCCCCAATGCTCTCCACCCTCGTCCAACATGATTCAGAAAAGTCCAGCCGCTGAACATCCACCATGACAACATGGTCTGTAAAATAAGTCCTCTTATATCTCAGCACACGGAAGATATCCCCGCAGACCTCGACCAAGTCTTCTGAAAAGCTTAAGAAGGGGCAGAGAGGTTGGAAATTCCTAACTTTCATTCTTTCGACGTTGATAGTAGAAGAGGTTATGTCAATACACCTGAGATTTCCACTAGTATGAGAATACACCTTTCCCTTGCAGTGGACTATACCATTGAAGCGATCATCATCATCATCATCATCATCATCGAAGTTAACCATTAATTTAGTCCACTCCTCATCACCCACATGGCAGAATAAGATAAATGGATGTGCATTAGGTGTTAACATAACCACACAATTAGGAATTGTTGGTGGTGATGACACATTTGAGGAACTGAGAACTTCTATATCCTCCGGCAGGGGAGGAAGGGAGATCTTTGACAAGGAGGTGAGACTTAGAAGAAAGCATTCTCTTGAAGACACGTCCAACATTAATAGCCAGCCATAAAAGGAACCAACACAAAGTTTCCTTTGCATCTCTGGTATGCTTCTGTGCTGCACACTCCCATTAGAAACGTTAATAAAAGTTTGCAACTGTTTATGCCTTCCATGATGAAAGACGATCCATGGATTTGATCCAAGACGGGGTGGGAGGGAGAGTTCGTTTCGCTCGGCAGTCATCTTCACCCGTCTTCTAAAGCGCTTGATATATCACCTGAAATTGAACATCACTGTTAACTATATTTTCCTTGATAGGGTTGCATGTGTGTACAAATAACATGTAGAGTAGGCCCAGACACTCATCAACTTTTTAGTCATGGACCTTTTAGACATTGATTTTGGATGAAGAATGGTGCTTGAATGAACAATTAGTCTTGTGCAAGTCAAATGTTCTGACAAGTTACATAATGATATCTCTTTGCAGACACCAATGTAAACAGCTATAAGCATAACCCAATGATTCAGTAAATAGATAGAGGTTGTCAAGTCAAATGTCCTGACAAGTTCCATAATGCTATCTCTTTGCAGGCACCAATGTAAACAGCTATAAGCATAACACAATGATTCAGTAAATAGATAAGAGTTGTCTAGCATATATAAGTAAATATGCTCATGCATGTGTTTGCAAGAAAAGAGTGTGATAAACATTTGACAGTTGTACAGAGGATGACTTAAACGTAAAACATTAAGGGGCAGAAGCCAGCTAGGTAAACTATAATCTCTAGAATTGAAGCATACAAGATTAATTTAGAATATTAAAAAATATTATATATATATATATAGTTTAAATCAAAAAGGCAGGTAGTACAGCTACAAAACAAAAATTACAGAGATCAAACTTAAATTTTAGTTTTTAATCTAATGCATGTGATGGAATTTTAATCTGACATCTTACTCTAGTCTTTCTAATTCATCTCTCTTCCAATACATATCTTGTGTATTTATTTGATCAATTCTCATTATATCTACAAACTTCTGTTTATTTTCTTGTTCTGATTGATGAAATAATTTGAACATTGCAACTCTTGGTTCTCATACAAATTTAGGATGGCAAGGCTCATGTAACATACTGTTGGGGGGAAAATCGACATTGCATTAATATCCGTGCGAGACGGCTAAGGTCGACCTCCTCCCTCCGCCCTTCCGGGCTTCCGTAGCTCGGCCCCTTCCGGGCTTCCGTAGCTCGGCCCCTTCTGAGCTTCCGTAGCTCGACCCTTCCGGGCTTCCATAGCTCGGCTTCCTCCGGGCTTCCGTGGCTCGGCCCCTTCCGGGCTTCCGTGGCTCGGCCCCTTCCGGGCTTCCGTAGCTCGACCCCTTCCGGGCTTCCGTAGCTCGGCTCCTTCCGGGCTTCCATAGCTCGGCTCCTTCCGGGCTTCCGTGGCTCGGCCCCTTCCGGGCTTCCATAGCTCGGCCCCCTCCGGGCTTCCGTAGCTCGGCTCCTTCCGAGCTTCCATAGCTCGTCTCCCCCTGAGTCACCATGACTCGCCTACGTCCACATCCATTATCCACCTCCGCGGAACCTGATGCAGGAGAGCCTAAGTTCACCATAACAGCATCCTAGACAAGGAATCATGTCGAAACGTGGCCTAGAACCTATTGTAACTACCCCAGGTCTACTCGACCAGATCTCGAGACATCAAGGCGCTCTCCCAGCCGTCGATCCCTTAACAGACAGGCGGGCCCCGCGCCCCACAGCGGCCTGATTCTATTCACCTCCGTATCCTAACAACCTCAGAACCTTCCAGAAGACGCTCAAGTCCAGGTGACAGTCTATAAATACACTCCCAGATTCCCTCAGGTACGCATATCTCCTTGCGCACATGCACGCACTCTCCCACACAGCACCCCCACTGCTCTCGGCAGCTCGTCGGCGCTCCTGCCCTCTGGAGCCTCCGATTGGCCGCCCCCGGAGAGGCCTCCCGGAGAGATCCACCTCCCCATATCTGGTTGATCGCCGATTTCTTCTCCACTGACTTGAGCGTCGGAGGGTCTTCCGCGGAGGACCACCCCCAGCGTCCCCCGCGTGTGGACTTCTTGTGCAGGTCCGCCCCCCTCTTCCTGGAGATCGACCGCGCCCGAGTCGGAGGACGGATCCCGGCGGCAACAGATTGGCGCTAGAGGAAGGGCCTCAAGTCCCATCAAAACTTGAAGAAAGGAGACAAGGATCTAAATCCGGAGAAGAACCTCTTCAATGGCCAACCGGAGGAGAGCAACCTCTGAAGCCCAAGATCAGGTCGCTTCCCAGAGGCCTGATCCGACTGGCGCTACGACGCGCAACCTCCACCGGTCGAAACCCCGTCACCGCCTGCCATCCCGTGACCCAGGACCAGTTCGCTACGCTGGTCCAACAGGTCCAGGCCCTTACCCACCTGGTTCAGGAGCGCCTTGCAGCTCCTCCTGCTTCGCATCCTCAGAAGGAGGCGGCGATTCCTTCTTCGCCGGCGGCCTCCTCCTCTGATCCCATGGGTCCGCGGATCCCCCACATCGGCCCAGGGGGGACAAACCAGTCCCGCGAGCCGGTTATGATAGAGATCCTCTCAGATCTCGGCGAGCCCGCTCCCTCTCCCCGGCGACATCTCACCATGATTCCACGCCATCCTTGCGGTTCTCACGCCCAACTCCTCTAACCGGTGAAGAGGAGATCCGCCGTCAGATCCAGGAGATGCGTCAGGAGCTGGACGCCGCCAAGCAGACCCATCTGCCCCAGCCCAAGGCGGAGCAGGGCATCCCTTTCTCTAAGGGAATCATGGAGGAAGTGATTCCCTCCCATGTCAAACTGCCAGCCGTCGAACCCTATCACGGCTCCACTGACCGGACGACCATCTCAGTAGCTTCCGGTCAATAATGATGTTCCACGGAGCATCTGATGCGGTCCTCTGCCGCGCCTTCCCATCCACCCTCAGAGGATCCGCCCGAACCTGGTTCAACGCCTTGAAACCGGGTTCCATTGATTCATTCGACGAGCTGAGCCGCCTTTTTATTGGCCAGTTCGTCAGCAGCCGCCGCCACCGACGAAGATCCGACTCCCTCTCCGAAGTCAAGCAGAGAGAGGGGGAGTCCTTGAGGAATTACCTTGGCCGTTTCAACAAGGCCATGTTAGAGGTGGACCACCTTAATCATGAGGTGGCTATGTCCGCCCTGGCGGGGGGAGTTTCGAAGGAGAGCGACTTCTACCTGGCAATGGAAGTCAGCTACCCCCCATGTCTCTGATATGATGGCCCTTGCGGACAAGTACGCTAGGGTCGAGGAGTCGCGGAGAGTTGCCCGCGCTGAGCAAGCAAAGAAGGAGCCCAAAGTCCCCGACAGGCACCGTCCCGGCCATCGGCCAAGTCCGCCTCGCCGCCAAAGAGTCCCTCCGCTGCCGCCAAGGAATCGCTCCCGGAGTCCTCCTAGGCGATTCGATCGCTATACTCCGCTGACTGTGCCCCGGCGCAAATCCTTATGGAGATAGAGCGCCAACTTCCCCGGCCAGTGCCTCTCCGAGGGAACCCGACCCGAAGAGATCCCGCCAAGTACTGCCGCTACCACAGGGAGCACGGTCATGACACTGAAGAATGCTGGCAGCTGAAGAATGAGATCGAGAGGCTGATTCGGCGGGGACGACTGGATCAGTTCAGGAGGGCACCGAGCCGCAACAGCAAGGAGGTGACCGCCAGCCCGAGCTCCAACAACCTCCTCCTCCACCAAATCCGCCCGTGGTTGGCCGCATCAACATGATTGAAGAGGCCGGCGGATCGAGCCCCAGAGGGCGACGGTGATGGACCGTGCCAAAGAAGGCACGGACGGGCGAGCTCTCCTTCTCCGATGATGATCTTCTTGGGATACAGCTCCCCCATGATGACGCACTAGTTGTATCCCTTAATTTGAACAATTATGATGTAAGCCGAATCCTGGTTGATAGTGGAAGCTCGGTAAACGTTTTGTACCTCGGTGTGTTTGCCAGGATGAAATTGCTCATGGAAAACCTTCGAGCCGTGGATTCCACCCTGATGGGATTCACCGGCGACGTCATCATCCCAGAAGGAATCGTCACCCTGACGGTCCGCGCGGGAACCTGGCCCCTTGTGACCATTGTACAGACCGACTTCCTAGTGACCGACCTCAGATCCCCATACAATGCCATATTCGGCAGGCCTGGCTTGATGTCTCTCAAGGCAGTTGTCTCCATCCCGCATCTGTCTATGAAGTTCCCCACCGAGCAAGGAGTTGGAGTGGTTCGGGGAAGTCAGGCCATGGCTCGGCAATGTTTGTTACGAGCCTTCAGTCCAGAATGCCCGAGGTTGACGGGCTAGACGCTCGCGAGGACTTCGCCGAACAACGAGGAGAACCGGCGGAGGAATTGGAGGAAGTACCGCTAGACGAAGCTCGGCCCGACCGAACCATCAAGGATCGGGTCGCTGCTCAAAGGAGAGCCTCGTCGCAGCTGATCAGATTCCTCCAAAGCAATGCGACATCTTCGCCTGGACCGCCTCCGACATGCCAGGAATCAACCCCGAGGTCCTCGTCCATCGTCTCAATGTGGACGAGATGCACAGGCCTGTTAAGCAGAAGAAGAGAAGCTTCGCCCCAGAGCGGCAAAAGGCCATTGAGGAAGAGGTCGACAAACTCATCAAAGCCAATTTTGTCCGAGAGGTGAATTACCAAGCTGGCTGTCAAATGTCGTCATGGTGAAAAAGTCGAACGGCAAATGGAGGATCTGCATCGACTTCACCGACCTCAACAAGGCCTGCCCGAAGGACAGCTTCCCCCTCCCTCGGATCGACCAGCTCGTGGACGCCACCTCAGGCCACCAGATGCTGTCATTCATGGACGCCTATTCCGGCTACAATCAGATCCGAATGGCCCCCGAAGATGAAGAAAAGACCGCCTTCATAACCGACCGAGGTACCTACTGTTACCGTGTTATGCCTTTTGGTCTTAAAAATGCAGGAGCGACCTACCAGCGGCTGGTCAACAAGGTGTTCAAGGAGCAAATCGGCCGGAACATGGAGGTGTACGTGGACGACATGCTGGTCAAAAGCAAGGAGGCTCACGCATGTTGAGGACCTCGCGGAGAGCTTTGCCACGCTGCGCAAGTATGGGATGAAGCTCAACCCGACCAAGTGCGCCTTCGGCGTCAATTCCGGGAAGTTCCTCGGCTTCATGGTCTCCCAGCGAGGTATCGAAGCTAACCCCCAGAAGATTCAAGCTCTCCAACAAATGGCGCCCCCAGCATCTGTCAAAGAGGTCCAGCGCCTAACCGGGAGGATAGCGGCCCTTAACCGCTTTGTGGCGCGGTCGGCCGAGAGATGCCTCCCCTTCTTCAAAACTCTCCGATCGGCCAAAAACTTTCCAGTGGACTCCCGAATGCCAGAAGTCATTTCAAGATCTCAAGAAGTACCTCGGCTCGCCTCCGCTTCTCAGTAGTCCGCCCCAGGAGAGACCCTATTTTGTACCTGGCTGTTTCGGAGGCGCGGTTTGTTCGGTGCTAGTCAAGGAAGAAGGCAAAGTCCAAAAGCCGATCTACTATGTGAGCAGGCTGCTCCGCGATGCGGAGACGAGGTACAGCAGGATTGAGAAGATGGTGTTGGCCTTGATCACCTCAGTTCGAAAGCTGCGACCTATTTCCAAGCACATTCCGTGACGGTCCTGACTGACCAACCCATCAAGGCGGTGGTCCACCGTCCCGAACATCGGGGAGAATGACCAAATGGGCCGTCGAGCTAAGCGAGCATGACATACATTTTCAGCCTCGCCCAGCCATCAAAGCTCAAGTGCTGGCCGACTTCCTCCTCGAGTGCACCATCCCGGAGGACGGTTCTACCCCAGACTCCCGAAGAGCCAAAGTCTGGAGCCCGGTGGCTCCTCCACGTCGACGGGTCGTCCAATGCCCATCACTCCGGTGCGGGTCTAGTTCTCACCAGCCCTGAGGGGATGATCTTCGAATATGGCGTCCGATTCTCCTTCCCGGCTTCCAACAACGAAGCCGAGTACGAAGCCCTGTTAGCCGGTCTCCGGATCGCCCGCAATCTGAAGGTGGAAAAGCTCAGCGCCTTCACCGACTCTCAGCTGGTAGCCGGCCATGTTCGGGGAGAGTTTGAAGCCCGAGAACCGAATATGATTCGATATCTCCAGGAGGTGCGTAACTTGCTTCCCCATTTTTCGAATTTGAAATTATTCAGATTCCCAGATCGAGAACGCCCGTGCCGACCTACTCTCCCGATTGGCAACCACGGAGACGATGGATGCCGAACAAAAATTCCACCTGGAGACTCTGGAAAAGCCGAGCATCACGGAAGCCGACCGGGTGATGCAAGTTGAGGCCGAACCATCCTGGTTCGACCCTATCCTCAAATATCTCAAAGAAGGGTCGCTTCCGTCCGACCGAAGAGAGGCTAGGAAGCTGAAGCTGCAGGCCACCACTACGTGTTGATTGACAACCAACTTTACAAGCGGTCTTTTCCATGCCGCTGCTCAGATGCCTTCGCCCATCCGAGGCGGACTACGCTCTGCGCGAGGTACATGAAGGGATTTGCGGCAACCATCTGGGAAGCCGGTCCCTATGCCACAAGGTGCTGCGACAAGGCTATTACTGGCCGACCATGCAAAAAGACGCGGACGATCTAGTCCGAGCCTGCGACCCCTGCCAGAGACATTCAAGCATCCAAAGGCTCCCTTCCGCCGAGCTAGTTTCTATATCCTCCGCTTGGCCCTTTGCCAAATGGGGGATGGACATCCTCGGCCCATTCCCGCTTGCCACAGGACAGCGGAAATTCTTATTTGTCGCCATCGACTACTTCACCAAATGGGTCGAAGCGGAAGCAGTTGCACAAATTACCGAAGCACGGGCCAGAGACTTTGTGTGGAGGTCCATCATCTGCCGATTCGGCCTCCCCACACTATAATCACCGATAACGGCAAGCAGTTCGACAACTCCAAATTCCGCCAGTTCTGCGAGGAGCACGGAATTCGTCACCACCTTACTTCGGTCGGGCACCCACAAGCCAACGGAGCGGCCGAGTAACCAACAGGACCCTCCTCCAGGGAATCAAAGCTCGCCTCTCCAGAGCCCAAGGCAGGTGGGCGGATGAGCTGCATCATGTCTTATGGGCCTACCGCACACCCCGAGAATCCCGACGGCGAGACCCCATTCCGAATGGCTTTCGGTACGGAGGCCGTTATCCCTGTGGAAGTCGGCCTCCCATCATTGCGGGTGGAGCTACTCGAGGAAGCTAGCAACGAGCAACTCCGCACCAACCTCGACTGGTAGAGGAAGTCAGAGAGAAGGCCCGGATCAGAACGGCTGCCTATCAACAAAGGGTGGCCCGTTACCATGCCTCCAGAGTCAAGGGAAGACCTTCCTACCCGGCGACCTTGTCCTCCGAAAGGCCTCTGTTTCCAAACCGCTGGAGCAAGGAAAGCTGGCGCCAACTGGGAGGGCCCGTACCAAGTAGCGGAGATCATTGGACCAGGAACCTACAAGCTGCAGGATCTGGATGGGAAGTCCCCCCGGACGTGGAACGCGGACAACCTTCGTAAATATTATCAATAGGGTATGTCCTCTCTGAATTCATCTTCCATGCCTCAGTTCCTGCTTATCTGTTTCCTCAAAACCTGTCGCGTGAATCATTATGCACTATTGCTATAAATTGCAAAAGAAACAGATACTGCTTACCAATCCTCGGCACAACCGAGCTGTCTGTTTGAACAGGAATTCTCCGAACCTTGGCAGGGCCAAGTAAAATATTCTCCGAACCTCGGCTGGGCCGAGCAACAAATCTCCGAACCTTGGCAGGGCCAAGTAAAATTTCTCCGAACCTCGGCAGGGCCGAGCAACAAATCTCCGAACCTTGGCAGGGCCAAGTAAAATATTCTCCGAACCTCGGCAGGGCCGAGCAACAAATCTCCGAACCTTGGCAGGGCCAAGTAAAATATTCTCCGAACCTCGGCAGGGCCGAGCAACAAATCTCCGAACCTTGGCAGGGCCAAGTAAAATATTTCTCCGAACCTCGGCAGGGCCGAGCAACAAATCTCCGAACCTTGGCAGGGCCAAGTAAAATATTCTCCGAACCTCGGCAGGGCCGAGCAACAAATCTCCGAACCTTGGCAGGGCCAAGTAAAATATTTCTCCGAACCTCGGCAGGGCCGAGCAACAAATCTCCGAACCTTGGCAGGGCCAAGTAAAATATTCTCCGAACCTCGGCAGGGCCGAGCAACAAATCTCCGAACCTTGGCAGGGCCAAGTAAAATATTCTCCGAACCTCGGCAGGGCCGAGCAACAAATCTCCGAACCTTGGCAGGGCCAAGTAAAATATTCTCCGAACCTCGGCAGGGCCGAGCAACAAATCTCCGAACCTTGGCAGGGCCAAGTAAAATATTCTCTCGAACCTCGGCTGGCCGAGCAACAAATCTCCGAACCTTGGCAGGGCCAAGTAAAATATTCTCCGAACCTCGGCAGGGCCGAGCAACAAATCTCCGAACCTTGGCAGGGCCAAGTAAAATATTCTCCGAACCTCGGCTGGGCCGAGCAACAAATCTCCGAACCTTGGCAGGGCCAAGTAAAATATTTCTCCGAACCTCGGCTGGGCCGAGCAACAAATCTCCGAACCTTGGCAGGGCCAAGTAAAATATTTCTCCGAACCTCGGCTGGGCAGAGCAACAAATCTCCGAACCTTGGCAGGGCCAAGTAAACAACCTCGGCTGGGCCGAGCAACAAATCTCCGAACCTGAACAGGGCCAAGTAAAATATTTCTCCGAACCTCGGCTGGGCCGAGCAACAAATCTCCAAACCTTGGCAGGGCCAAGTAAAATATTCTCCGAACCTCGGCTGGGCCGAGCAACAAATCTCCGAACCTTGGCAGGGCCAAGTAAAATATTTCTCCGAACCTCGGCTGGGCCGAGCAACAAATTCTCCGAACCTTGGCAGGGCCAAGTAAAATATTTCTCCGAACCTCGGCTGGGCCGAGCAACAAATTCTCCGAACCTTGGCAGGGCCAAGTAAAATATTTCTCCGAACCTCGGCTGGGCCGAGCAACAAATCTCCGAACCTTGGCAGGACCAAGTAAAATATTTCTCCGAACCTCGGCTGGGCCGAGCAACAAAATCTCGAACCTTGGCAGGGCCAAGTAAAATATTTCTTCGAACCTCGGCTGGGCCGAGCAACAAAGTCTCCGAACCTTGGCAGGGCGAAGTAAAATATTTCTCCGAACCTCGGCTGGCCGAGCAACAAATCTCCGAACATTGGCAGGGCCAAGTAAAATATTTCTCGAACCTCGGCTGGGCCGAGCAACAAATTCTCCGAACCTTGCAGGGCCAAGGAAAGCAACAAAATCTCCGAACCTTGGCAGGGCCAAGTAAAATATTCTTCGAACCTCGGCTGGGCCGAGGAACCTTGGCAGGGCCAAGTAAAATATTTCTCCGAACCTCGGCTGGGCCAAGCAACAAAGTCTCCGAACCTTGGCAGGGCCAAGTAAAATATTTCTCCGAACCTCGGCTGGGCCGAGCAACAAATCTCCGAACCTTGGCAGGGCCAAGTAAAATTCTCCGAAATCTCCGAACCTTGGCAGGGCCAAGTAAAATATTTCTCCGAACCTCGGGGCCGAGCAACAAATTCTCCGAACCTTGGCAGGCCAAGTAAAATATTTCTCCGAACCTCGGCTGGGCCGAGCAACAAATTCTCCGAACCTTGCCAAGGAACCTCGGCTGGGCCGAGCAACAAATCTCCGAACCTTGGCAGGGCCAAGTAAAATATTTCTCCGAACCTCGGCTGGGCCGAGCAACAAATCTCCGAACCTTGGCAGGGCCAAGTAAAATATTTCTCTGAACCTCGGCTGGGCCGAGCAACAAATCTCCGAACCTTGGCAGGGCCAAGTAAAATATTCTCCGAACCTCGGGGCCGAGCAACAAATCTCCGAACCTTGGCAGGCCAAGTAAAATATTTCTCCGAACCTCGGCTGGGCCGAGCAACAAATCTCCGAACCTTGGCAGGGCCAAGTAAAATATTTCTCCGAACCTCGGCAGGGAGCAACAAATCTCCGAACCTTGGCAGGGCCAAGTAAAATATTTCTCCGAACCTCGGCTGGGCCGAGCAACAAATCTCCGAACCTTGGCAGGGCCAAGTAAAATATTCTCCGAACCTCGGCTGGGCTCTCCGAACCTTGGCAGGGCCAAGCCTCCGAACCTCGGCTGGGCCGAGCAACAAATCTCCGAACCTTGGCAGGGCCAAGTAAAATATTTCTCCGAACCTCGGCTGGGCCAAGCAACAAATCTCCGAACCTTGGCAGGGCCAAGTAAAATATTTCTCCAAACCTCGGCTGGGCCGAGCAACAAATCTCCGAACCTTGGCAGGGCCAAGTAAAATATTCTCGAACCTCGGCTGGGCCGAGCAAAAATCTCCGAACCTTGGCAGGGCCAAGTAAAATATTCTCCGAACCTCGGCGGGCCGAGCAACGAATCCTCCGAGCCGTGGCAGGGCCATCATTCGGGCTAAAACCCAGAAAAACCGAAGTACACAGGCCCGATTAAAGCCGGGCCCCCAAATAGTCCCCGAAGGACTTCGTCCGGTTTGAAAACGAGCGCGTTAAACAAAACCGTCAACGCACAAAAAGAAGCCACCATTGGCAAACCCCTTGAGGCCATGAGCCCCGCATAATCGGCCAGAGGCCCCAAGCAGAGCTAGGAAATCCCCCTCTGCTACTGAAAACCTTTGGGTGACGCCCCTATAACCCATCGTTCAAAGCGTCTATATCAACGCACAAAAACGACGGGGCCATGCCAACACCCTAATTCATCACACGGATCAAGGCCATAAACTCTTGAAGAAAGGACTTCCAAAGCAAGATCCACTTTTCATTTAGAAAAAGAGGATTACAAAAAGACAGTAAAAAACAAAAACAGGAAGAGAGGCCCTAATCAGAATCCGGAGTCACTCCCGGAGGCTAGCAGCTCCTCCAGGCGCTCCGTCAGGTCAGCCACTTGCTGACGAAGGGACGCGATCTCCTCCCTCTGCCGGTCCACCACCGGCGTAGGGCCTCCGCCTCCCTGACCGTCACGTCCATGTACTCCTCGGCGATCCTCGCAAGCTGCTGGTTGCTCGCAAGGGCCGACGCTAGGCCCAGTCCGTCAACAGTGACGGAGGTACGCCTCCCCTCCGAACGCAGCAGGCTGTCGAGCGAGGAACGCAACTCGCCTGATGATCGCCCTGGAGAGGCCATTTTTTCGGAACTTAAACCGAGGGATGGCGAAACGATGCCCCTCGGTCATATTTATACTCGCCAGGCAGGTATCTCTATCGGTCGCGCCGTAACCACCGACCCATAAGAACTTGCCACGCGTCGCCGTTTCAGTGCTCGAAATCCGAAGTGTCGCGCCCCATCCCAAGCGAGATCGGTAAGCGCGAGCAGGTTGTTCGGGAATTCCCCAAGCAGAACATTTTCCGATCTGTCGGCCCTCGCAATAAATGCATTCGGCGCTTCCCCGAGCCTCTTAATGCCGGCCTCTTTCGGGAAACGCGGAAGTCCGGCATTCGGCCAATAACCTCCCCTCGGGAAGAGTAGCGTCACCAATAAAAAGCGTGACGATATGCCGTCCCCCTGGCGCCCCTTACCAAGCGCCGCGTGGACCTGCTGTGGCCCACACACAACTGAGTCGCTCCCTTGAGCCGAATCTCCGAACCTTGGCAGGGCCAAGTCAATTATCTCCGAACCTCGGCAGGGCCGAGCTCCGAACCTTGGCAGGGCCAAGTCAATTATCTCCGAACCTCGGCAAGTCAATTATCTCNTGAGATTTCAACTGGGGTGTCGCGAAGGATTTTCGGCCGAATTCCACTAGGGTGTCGCTGGGATTCTCTTCGTGGTCATTTGTAAGCACGGGTGTCGTCGCCTAAAGCTAGGGTGTCGTGAGATTTCAACTGGGGTGTCGCGAAGGATTTTCGGCCGAATTCGATCTAGGGTGTCGCCGGGGACTCTCTATGTGGTCAGTTATAAGTAAGGGTGTCGTTTCCTTAAAGCTAGAGTGTTGTGATATTTTAACTGGGGTGTCACGAAGGATTTATGGCCGAATTCGAACTAAGGTGTCGCCAGGGACTCTCTATGTGGTCAGTTTTAAGTAAGGGTGTCGTTTCCTTAAAGCTAGGGTGTCATGAGATTTCAACTGGGATGTCGCAAAGGATTTACGGCCGAATTCGAACTAGGGTGTCGTGGGGACTCTCTATGTGGTTAGTTTTAAGTAAGGGTGTCGTTTCCTTAAAGTTAGGGTATCGTGAGATTTCAACTGGGGTGTCGCGAAGGATTTTTGGCCGAATTCTAACTAGGTGTCGCTGGGATTCTCTCCGTGGTTAGTTTTAAGCACGAATGTCGTCTCTTTAGAGCTAGGGTGTCGTGAGATTCAACTGGGGTGTCGCGAAGGATTTTCGGCCAAATTCCACTGGGGTGTCACTGGGATTTCTCCGTGGTCATTTGTAAGCACGGGTGTCGTTGCCCTAAAGCTAGGGTGTCGTGATATTTTAACTGGGGTGTCGCGAAGGATTTACGGTCGAATTTGAACTAGGGTATCGCTGGGGACTCTCTATGTGGTCAGTTTTAAGTAAGGGTGTCGTTTCCTTAAAGCTAGGGTGTCGTGAGATTTCAACTAGGGTGTTGCGAAGGATTTACGGCTGAATTCGAACTAGGGTGTCGTGGGGACTCTCTATGTGGTCAGTTTTAAGTAAGGGTGTCGTTTCCTTAAAGCTAGGGGTGTCGTGAGATTTCAACTGGGGTGTCGCGAATAATTTTTGTCCGAATTCCACTGGGTGTCGCTGGGATTCTCTCCGTGGTCATTTGTAAGTACGAGTTTCGTCGCCCTAAAGCTAGGGTGTCGTGAGATTTCAACTGAGGTGTCGCGAATGATTTTCTGCCAAATTCCATATGGGTGTCGCGGGGATTCTCTCCGTGGTCTGTTTTAAGCACGGGTATCGCAGCATTGGTACTAGGGTGTCGCAGTATTTGGCTTCCCCACACTCTCTTCATTGATGGTTTCTGTTCATGAGGGGGGCAAGGTACTCCTGGGGTGTTTGCTACCATTCGCTCTTATCTTGTTGAAACCCATGACACCCTAGTTCAAAACGTTAAGACAAAGCATTAGTTGAAAACCCACGACACCCTAGTAGAAAACCTTATCGTCAAGATCATAAACCACAACAACCTCATAACGAAAGAATGTTTTGTGCTACGGACGATATTTTCCTCCAGAAGTTTTTGTACAAAGACTCCAGTAGCCAGGTATTCCAGCCTCGAAGCTGAAATATTTTCTTTCGACCGGAGTCTCAGAGCGAGGGCGACGGTTCGTGCTCAACTGATTTCGGTGATGCTTCCGAAATCCAGAGCGAGGGGGAAGAAAGAGTTCTTCTTGCACAGATGAAATCCAACGTAAAATGGCGCTAGGATGGAGGGAAAGGGCATTTTTGTTCGCACGCTAATTTAAAAAAAAGGCGAACTGCTTTAAATGCCCGTCACGTTCAGAAGGTTACATCGTAGCAGGGTCATACCGTCCGGCACCGTCATCCACATAGGGTCCATGTGGATCAATCAGAAGAGGTGGTGCAGCCCACGTATGCCTTGCTGCACCGGGGGCGGTGTACAAAGACTTTTCCATGAGCATAATGGCTAGCTTGATAGCAAGGATATAATGGCTTGACTTGATAGCTATCATAATCTATATCATGAGGATCCCTTGACGTGAAGCTAGACTGAGGATCCGAATTAGTATCATCTGGAGGCTCTCATGAATATTGTAGGCCATGAATGATTTAAAGGACTGGGCTTCCTAATTGTGGTAGTAATTCCTGATGGGAAGAAGTCTAATGGATATCCTCTGATAGAAGGGATAAGAAATATAGCTCATTTGTTACCATGGTTGCATGGAGTTAGATGTGGCCAAACTAGAAAATCAACAAGTATTTTGTAATAAGTTATCATCCTTCTTATTTTCCCGTGACTTTTTGTTATCTGAAGATAAAATGCCGATCGTTCTTCCTATACTTGATGCCCAGGATTCTTTGACCATTTTGGATCTCTTTTTTTTTTGTTATATTTTATATAACACCAGAGCACCAAGTTACAACATAGATGATTACATCTTGTTTGATTTTTATATAAAAATAAAATAATTTCCAATGGTGTGATTGTATAATTTGATGTAGCTAGCATAATAGTGGAACCTTTTAAATTATTTAAGGTAGAGATGAAGGGTCATATGCCATCAAGGTGGTAACAATTATTGGCAAAACTTTGATCAAAATGGAACTGGTTATGGATAAAGGATTTATCACATTCTCATCATTTTAGAAGTTTTGTACTCACCAATACAAGGTTCAAAAACCAACTAATGTAGTTCTATTTCAGATAATTGTGTGTTATTCAAAAATTTGATGCTTATTTGTATGAAAAAAATTGAGCCTTATATTTTAATAAAATAGGAATGTTGAAGTTTTCTTGAACATATTCTTAACCATTGAAATTTTTCCTTTTAGAGATTTTAGTTTTTTTATAATATAAAATCATATAATTAGCATATACATATTTTTATTGCATTTCATTGAGTCTAGATATGCCATGCTATTTTTCTTTGTTTCCAAGAAAGAAAAATCACAAGCACTAGAGGGATGGCTTGTACATATACGTATGTGAAAAAATGAATAAGTAATAGCCACTGAGAAGGGACTAAAATTTTCTTTCTTATGGTTAAAGGATGGAAGAAAATAGAGTTAGAATAGATTCCCTAGTCAAAATATATGTGCAAACTAGTTTTCTTGGAAGTAAAAGTTTTAGAGAAAAACATTATAAGTATGGTGTACATGAATACTAATATAGTTGAAAAGGTTCCCTAGTTAGAATAGATTATAGTTAGAATATATGTGCAGTCTAGTTTTGTTAGAATATATGTGCAAACTAGTTTTCTTTGGAAATAAAAGTTTTAGAGAAAAACATTATAGATATGGTGTACATAAATATTGATGTAGTTGAAAAGAGGAAAAAAGAATTGAAGTCCGCAATCTCTTTTCCACTTGGGTAAATACGGTTACCTTATATGATCAATTACAAAATTAACTATTTGGATGATTTTAAGCTATTTATCAATCTACTATAAGTTATAGTTGGAATCTTTTAGTTGCAATAAGAACTCTATGCTTTTCACACCTTCAAGTAAGTACTTATATTTCTTCACTACAAGATAAAGAAGATATCCCAATGAAATAAAGCCCACTCTCACAACAAGTGGGGAATACTAAAATGCCTCTATAGCAAATAAGACTATTAGAAACAAATATGAAAAGAAGATTGATCATAAAAAATTTCTGATCTTCCAAAAAGGATACCAACCTAAACGAACAGGTTAGGTGATGCAAAAGTATACTGTGAAGAAATTCTAATTTCTTACTGAACATAATAAGGATAAGATAAAGCCATTGAAAGTCTCCATACAATTCTTTCCATGAAGATGAGATCGATGATTAATTATAATAGAACTTTATTTCATTGTGTTAATAAAATATTTCAATTCTAAGACCATAAACTAGGTTCTAGTAGAATTTGCGGACTAAGGCTCCATTTGGTGGAGCTATTAGTAGTAGAGCTTTCAGTAGCAAAGTAAAGTTTTTATCAAAAATTGTTTGCCGTTGGATAACTATATTTTTAAAGTATTATGAGACTTTAATATTTATTTAGTAATCAAATTAAGACAATAGTTTTAAAATAAAAATGGTGAAAGATATGTATAGTATTGATTTTCAATTGATCAACCATTTCTATTATAAAAAATCATTGTTATAAATTATTTCTAAATTATAAATTGTTATAACAAATATAATATAATAATATCTATAGCAATGTTACAAAATTATAACATAATATAATATAATATAATATAGTATTTTGTAAAATATAATATTATTATATTATCTTATTTTAAACTAGATAATTATGTTATAAATATAATAATTTATATAATAATAATTATAAAAAAGAGGTCTAGTTTATATCAAACTGAAAATGGCTCAGTCGGAAAGTTTCCAATTGGCTTTGCATAATGGATTCATTCTAATTGATTTGCGTTAAGACCTGTTGCTCTACTTAGCTTTCAATTACATAAGTTTGAACTCCCAAACAGTTTTCACAAAAATATTGGCTAATGTGAGGCACTGTCTGGTCTTGCTTAAGCAGTTTGACAACCTTCAATCAGGAAAATGTTCTTCATAATATGCTTCCATGATGGCACATAAATCCTTAGTTTATACAGGAATCATATATAGCAGCAAGAGAGTAATAGTTGGGCAAGCAATGGATACCTCTCAATCTGAGCACAACCTATTTTGTTTATATATATACACCCAGTATTGACTGGAAGCTGAACTCTCTATGCTGGACCTGGCAATTTCTTCACCTCCTGAACCATTTGGATGTCCCCTAATGATCACCACATACACTAGCTTTTAACTGGTCATGTAATGACTCGGACCCTGGGCCCGCAGCATCCACGAACCCATTTCGTTACAAAAAAAGCAAGACGAACAAGGTCCATACCGTCCCAAAGGGATCCAATTGGTACCTTGTTCTTCTTACTTTACAACATATAAACCACTCGACCAACTTCCAATTTTTCGATGTGGAACTATTGGGAGGGGCATCACAATCTATCCCCCTTATAGAGGCGATGTCCTCATCGTCGGAGGCACATGATCATAACCACCAAGCACCCATAGGTTCAAAAGGTAGCTCCCATCAATGTAGCACTTTGCCCTATGGCCCACACATATCAAAAGGTGGCTCCCATCGATATAGCACTTAGCTCCTGCACTTCTGGCTGGTGCATGGCTCTGATACCATATTGCAATGATCCGGACCCTGGGTCCATAGCATCCACGAACCCGTTTCATTACAAGAAAGCAAGACATACAAGGTCCATACCACTTGGACCACCACAGCCCAAAAGGGAACCTTGTCCTTCTTACTTTACAATATATAAACCACTCAACCAACTCTCAATTTTTCGATGTGGAACTATTGGGAGGGGCATCACAGATCGACCGCTGCTAGCTGGGCCGATTTTGGATAATCCCAGTTGGAGCTGATTCCCTTGTTTAGACCTGGTTATTCCATGAGGTTCAAAGGATTTGGTAAGGCTGGATCAAAAATGCAGTCCCTTGATAAAGATTTCTTTCCATATTCCAGAGTATATATATATATACCCATTCCTCTTTCGACAATGAAGGGATATATGCTACTTGGTGGACTAAGTAGCTCAGCTCTTCTGATGCTTGTCTAACTTCAGGTTTTGAACTTGGAGATGAAATGCCAAACTTTTTAGAAACAAGCACTTGTTTAATTATGGTTCCCAAGCTGATGTGGTGGTAGCATGCCACTCAGATAAGGCCTGAAAGATTCATTCCCAGCTGCTGTTCCCTTCTCCAATCTTCTTTGTCTGCCTATGGATTAGCCAACGGAGCTACAAAGGGGAGGGAGAGAGATTACATGCTAGATGTCCATGGTCACAAACCTATAATTCCTTATTTACCGATGCATTTGAGATGCCAAAATCACTCAGTATGTACATGTTCCTTGTTAGGCAAAATTATACTTTTGCCTGACAGTAACATTGTTGGACGAAAATATATACTTTCGCTTTTGAAACTTGTGTGCTCAAAATTCAATTTAGTTCTCCAACTTTTTAACCTTATATTTTGAGAATGTTGTATTCTTGATGTTCCATTATATGAAGTCAATTACAATTGATGAAATAGCTGATGCATCGTGTTAACCAGTCCTGATATGGCTGATCCAATGCCGTTAGAGAACCGTGAAGGAAGCTGATAGAGCCCCGCTTCGACCTCCTGGTCCATCAACATCCTACCCCGAGACCCTTTCAGGCTCGGCCATATATGAACAGTGCCCGGGGTCGGCCATATATGAACAGTGCCTGGGGTCGGCCACATATGAACAGTGCCCGGGGTCGGTCATGTATGAACAGTGCCCGGGGTCGGCCATGTATGAACAGTGCCTGGGGTCGGCCATGTATGAACAGTGCCCGGGGTCGGCCACATATGAACAGTGCCCGGGGTCGGCCATGTATGAACAGTGCCCGGGTCGGCCATGTATGAACAGTGCCCGGGGTCGGCCATGTATGAACAGTGCCCGGGGTCGGCCATGTAGGAACAGTGCCCGGGGTCGGCCATATACGAACAGTGCCCGGGGTCGGCCATGTACGAACAGTGCCCGGGGTCGGCCATGTATGAACAGTGCCCGGGGTCGGCCATGTATGAACAGTGCCCGGGGTCGGCCACATATGAACAGTGCCCGGGGTCGGCCATGTATGAACAGTGCCCGGGGTCGGCCATATATGAACAGTGCCTGGGGTCGGCCATACGAACAGTGCCCGGGGTCGGCCATGTATGAACAGTGCCTGGGTTCGGTCATATATGAACAGTGCCATGCAAGTGAACAGTGCCATGCAAGTGAACGGACTTCAACTCCAAACTGCATCTTCTGTCCCAATGGCTGCACCTTTGGGGCCCATATGCCTAACTTTATCACTCGTCATTGTCCGCGCAGGAATGCAAAAAATGACATAGGGGACACGTCTGGCAAGCGCCGTAGCGGTTAGCCATGACCTAAATGAATGACATAGGGGACACGTCTGGCAAGCGCCGTAGCGGTTAGCCATGCCCTGCAGCACCCCATGCTTCACGAACATCAATTAATGCTCTGACTAGTGACAGCACCCATGCTTCACGGACATCAGTTCCGACACTTCACCCATCAAAGTCATCATTATGGAGCCTCAACCACTCAAGCCAGACAAATCTTAAGCGTCTATAAAATGGGTAAGAGGGACCCCTGACCAGGTAACACACTCATAACACTCCAAAACGCCACACAGAGGGAGCTCCTCTCTGGGCCTCTCTCTCTCTTTTTCTCTTTCGAGCTTCCTCAAGCTCACGGCTGATGCCCAGACCACTGACTTGAGCGTCGGAGGGTCCCGCTGGGGCCCCCCTCCGACCCCCGGGACTTGCTTGCAGGCGCGAGGAGCTCGCTGGAGGAGACGACCGCACGCTCGAGGCCGGTGATTTGGCGTCATCAGATTGGCGCGCCAGGTAGGGGGGGATCAACGATGCTAGTTTGCATATCCTCATCCCTTTTTATCAAACGGTGGATCGTGAAGATGGTGGATTGAGAAGATTTCACCAGTTAAGCTGGGGGGCACCTTCAACGAGCTGAGCAGCAGGAGGTCAGTCTTTCGTTCCATCATCACCACTATCTCAGACCATTCAAATAGAACATGTTGTCACTCATTCTACAAATCCAAACATTGACGGTGGCTGTCCAAAAGCTCTAGAAGCAACATCTTATGACCACGCAACAGCGAGCAAAAGCTTCTACTCGCCCTTTGGTCACTGCCCAGGCCAGCCATCCTTTATCCTGCTGGGAATCTCCCCAGCAAGAGGTCCAACATCATCAAGCCCATCAGCGACTTAAAGCTCAGAGAGTCACCACTCGCCGCACAAGCAGCCTTCTCGCCTATGGACAGCGATGCAGAGGAAGGTTCGGCCATGGCTCCGGTTCCCGACTCTGCCCCGAGGCATTGGCTCTTCTCCAGACCCGGCGCTAGCGCCTCGGCTTCAGATCCAACCCCGGAGGCTCCCATTTTCATGCTCCTGGCACCACATCCCCGAGCGCCAGGCAAGCTTCTCTTCCTCTCTGCCGCATCCCAAGTCCAAGTGAAAGCTCCCAAAGCAGCCACGTCCAAATGCATTACATGCACCTATGCACGTGATGAGACTTCATAGGAGAGAGAAGGACCATGGAAGC
Source organism: Calamus simplicifolius (assembly GCA_900491605.1). NCBI lineage: Eukaryota > Viridiplantae > Streptophyta > Magnoliopsida > Arecales > Arecaceae > Calamus > Calamus simplicifolius. Next base: position 484,012 of record UESW01005070.1, on the reverse strand, counting down.
TGGAGGGCTCCTTACCTTGAATCAATGTTGAGGCTGCCCGAATCCTATAACTCCCAGCAACTCATCTCCTAACCGTCCAACTTCAGCGGACTCTCCCAGCCGCTCATCTCCAACGGCCGTTGGCTGCTCGGGCTTCCCTCGGCAACCTCTAGCTCTCGAGTTCGACTCCGACTCTTGTCCGTGGGTCCGCTCCAGCGTCCCCGGCTCTGGATCCCATCTCTCTCTTCACTGCACTCCAAAGATGGGTCCCCAACTTCATTTCGGAAAGGAGCTGGTCATCAACCGACTCCAGGCGCCGTCCCAACTTGATTCCCTGGGGGGCAGACCACCAGCGGGCGGGAATGCTCAAGTTCACATAGGGAAAACAGGGGCGCTACAAGAGCTAAGTACGATGCACCTAAAAACAATTTTCTTTCATTGACACTCAAAAATGTCATGCAGGGAAGACCAACCTTGTATCAGCCTTCAAGACAAACCTCGTGTTGGCATTTCAAAAGCCCGACCCCGGTCGGCACCAAAGCCCTGCACTAGCCAGGCACAAAGCCCAGTGTACCACTGGCAGAGTGGTGTACCACCGGCTCTCAGCAACAAAAGCCCAACCCCGATCGGCACCAAAGCCCTGCACTAGCCAGGCACAAAGCCCAGTGTACCACTGGCAGAGCGGTGTACCACCGGCTCTCAGCAACAAAAGCCCGACCCCGGTCGGCACCAAAGCCCTGCACTAGCCAGGCACAAAGCCCAGTGTACCACTGGCAGAGCGGTGTACCACCGGCTCTCAGCAACAAAAGCCCGACCCCGGTCGGCACCAAAGCCCTGGGCCAGCTAGGCATGAAGCCCAGTGTACCACTGGCAGAGCGGTGTACCACCGGCTCTCAGCAACAAAGCCCGACCCCGGTCGGCACCAAAGCCCTGGGCCAGCCAGGCATGAAGCCCAGTGTATCACTGGCAGAGTGGTGTACCACCGGCTCTCAGCAACAAAAGCCCGACCCCGGTCGGCACCAAAGCCCTGCACTAGCCAGGCACAAAGCCCAGTGTACCACTGGCAGAGCGGTGTACCACCGGCTCTCAGCAACAAAAGCCCGACACCCGTTGGCACATGAAGCCCTGCACCAGCCAGGCATGAAGCCCAGTGTACCACTGGCAGAGCGGTGTACCACCGGCTCTCAGCAACAAAAGCCCGACACCCATCGGCACATGAAGCCCTGCACCAGCTAGGCATGAAGCCCGACACCCATCGGCACATGAAGCCCTGCACCAGCTAGGCATGAAGCCCGACACCCTTCGGCGCATGAAGCCCTGCACCAGCCAAGCATGAAGCCCGACGCCCTTCGGCGCATGAAGCCCTGCACTAGCCAGGCACAAAGCCCAGTGTACCACTGGCAGAGCGGTGTACCACCGGCTCTCAGCAACAAAAGCCTGACTCCGGTCGGCACCAAAGCCCTGGGCCAGCCAGGCATGAAGCCCAGTGTACCACTGGCAGAGCGGTGTACCACCGGCTCTCAGCAACAAAAGCCCGACACCCGTCGGCACATGAAGCCCTGCACCAGCTAGGCATGAAGCCCGACATCCTTCGGCGCATGAAGCCCTGCACCAGCCAGGCATGAAGCCCGACGTCCTTCGGCGCATGAAGCCCTGCACCAGCCAGGCATGAAGCCCGACATCCTTCGGCGCATGAAGCCCTGCACCAGCCAGGCATGAAGCCCGACGTCCTTCGGCGCATGAAGCCCTGCACCAGCCAGGCATGAAGCCCGACGTCCTTCGGCGCATGAAGCCTTGCATCACGCGAGGATTAGCCACTTGGGAGGTAACGCCTCTTTCGCCTTGACGGGATAGGCTCGCTTCGTCTCAGGGGCGAGGGGGCATCTGATATGGCTGATCCAATGCCGTTAGAGAACCGTGAAGGAAGCTGATAGAGCCCCGCTTCGACCTCCTGGTCCATCAACATCCTACCCCGAGACCCCTTTCAGGCTCGGCCATATATGAACAGTGCCCAGGGTCGGCCATATATGAACAGTGCCTGGGGTCGGCCACATATGAACAGTGCCCGGGGTTGGTCATGTATGAATAGTGCTCGGGGTCGGTCATGTATGAACAGTGCCCGGGGTCGATCATGTATGAACAGTGCCTGGGGTCGGCCATGTATGAACAGTGCCTGGGGTCGGCCACATATGAACAGTGCCCGGGGTCGGCCATGTATGAACAGTGCCCGGGGTCGGCCATGTATGAACAGTGCCCGGGGTTGGCCATGTATGAACAGTGCCCGGGGTCGGCCACATATGAACCGTGCCGGGGGTCGGCCATATATGAACAGTGCCCGGGGTCGGCCATGTATGAACAGTGCCCGGGGTCGGCCACATATGAACGTGCCGGGGGTCGGCCATATATGAACAGTGCCCTGAGGCCCATATGCCTAACTTTATCACTCGTCATTGTCCGCGCAGGAATGCAAAAAATGATATAGGGGACACGTCTGGCAAGCGCCGTAGCGGTTAGCCATGCCCTAAATAAATGACATAAGGGACACGTCTGGCAAGCGCCGTAGCGGTTAGCCATGCCCTGCAGCACCCCATGCTTCACGAACATCAATTAATGCTCTGACTAGTGACAGCACCCCATGCTTCACGGACATCAGTTCCGATACTTCACCCATCAAAGTCATCATTATGGAGCCTCAACCACTCAAGCCAGACAAATTCTTAAGCGTCTATAAAATGGGTAAGAGGGACCCCTGACCAGGTAACACACTCATAACACTCCAAAAACGCCCACACAGAGGGAGCTCCTCTCTGGGCCTCTCTCTCTCTTTTCTCTTTCGAGCTTCCTCAAGCTCACGGCTGATGCCCAGACCACTGACTTGAGCGTCGGAGGGTCCGCTGGGGCCCCCTCCGACCCCCGGGACTTGCTTGCAGGCGCGAGGAGCTCGCTGGAGGAGACGACCGCACGCTCGAGGCCGATGATTTGGCGTCATCAAGTCCATATATTTGCATGGATAACATATTGGCTATGCTATCGATTTTAATTAACTTATGCAATATAATAACAGAAATACAATATTCAGAAAACATTAGGAAATAGACTCTAACAAATCATAAAATAATAAACAATCATCTATAAAAAAATACTAATAATTATACCAAAAGTATATGAATATATTTAGAGTTTTTAAGTGAGTCCTTATACTATTCTTTTTGTCAATTGAGCATATGAACTCATGTAAGTTTTTTACTTAAGTATATTCTTAATAATCATCAATGATGATTTGATGAACTACATAATGGTCGTTAATGATAACTTGAATATATCAAAATTATAAAAGCTTTCAATTAAGTATACTTGTTTAAGTCCAGCAAGTATTTCTTGTGAATGCACAATAAATAATCAATCAAATATTTTTATATATAACAAGCTAAACAAAAAAATATTATTATCTATTTATGCATAAAAAATTATATACATAAAAGATTAAGCAATATAATAGTAACTTTATGGTTACTCGACTAACAGTAAATAAATTATTTTTTTAATATAGATATTTTTTTTTATGTTGTAAATTTTTTGATGCATTATTAATATATTTTTTTAAGATAAAAATTTAGCCTCTTCTAAAGGCCACATGAGATTATAAAAGTTATTTAGCTTTGCCACATAAAGTTAAATATTAAAAGGGTGCCAATGAACAGTTCCTATATTTTTATTACCAATATTTTCTGTACTTAGATTAAAAAAATTATAAATCAATGTATATAATTGAAAATTTTTAATTTATACTAAATTAAATAGATATATATATATAATCAAGTCATCATTAATGATTATCAAAAATATACTTGATTAAAAAAAGTTATATAAGTTGAGATACATCATTAAAAAAAAAAAAAAACTTAATCGAAGACTTCAAAAAAATAAATTTATCCATTTCTAATATAATTACTTTAAAAAAGAAATACGAAATAGCCTGATTCTGGGAGCAAGCACATAGGCATATAGAGTGCAATTTTGGTGGAGGCCAGCCAACCCTACGGTAGACGAAGCACTTCATAAATAAATATAATTGTGTCTTTGTTTTTCAAAGGCCATCATCCTTCTTACGGATGGCATCCTAACGATCATGCACGGATAGCTCAATGGACGTCGTAGGATATATAATCAGCAATTGGGCGGCTGAGATACGTGAATATATATTCTCGCGTGCATGTGGTGCGCACTGCGCACACGTACGTACGCAGCAATCGTCCTCCCTCCCACAAATTGTCGTCCCCCAACTCCGCACGCAAATGGTCGTCCCCCAACTCTGCACGTAGTTTCTTCCTCACCTTTGGGTAGAGATGATGTTCGCAACGCCACTATCCGAATCCAGCAATAGAAAAGCTGCCACGTGTCAGAAGCAATATCACTTCCCCAACTTGATAATATCATTCCTCCCACCTGTGCGTCGTCCTGGAGAGAGAGAATTGAAGCATATATATAGATCAGAAGGGAGGAGAGGAGAGGAGCAGCAGCCAAGTTAATTTTATAAGTTGTTCTTAGGAACGCGAGATATATATATATATATGGCAACCTCCATCATCGTATCCTCCATGGCACTGAAGCCTTCTCCGATCCTTGAGAGGTCACAGGCTAAGGGCCTCCCCTCCTTGGCCAGGTCCTCTTCTTCTTCCCTCAAGGTTCAGGCCGGTGCCGGCAAGAAGATCAAGACTGCCACTCCCTATGGTTAGTATATTCTGCACCAACTGACTCAAAGCTTCTTCATCCACTCACAGAATTAAGCAAGCATGCATTCACATGCATGACATCTTAACAGACCATATATATATCACCATCTTTATCATTACCACTATTATCATCATGAATCAAAACGCACATGCAGATTTATGTAACATGTATAGCTCCTAACCAACATAGCATGAAAAAAGTTGGCATTCAATATCCTTCGGCAGTGTTTGAAATAGGAGATATGGGGCGGATATTCAGGTATGTATATAGCGATCCTAACCAACATAGCATGAAAAAAGTTGGCATTCCATATCTTAGGCGGTGTTTGAAATAGGTCTGAATATTTTTTTTTATTCCCAAAAGCTATAACTAGAAAGAATATTTCTAAAAAAGTTTAACCAGAGGGGATAACCCATAGTTTATGGGTTATCCCCTTGAACTTATTCCCTAGGGAACTCAGGAATAACTAGAGTTATCCCTTGATAGTAAACTTGTAATTTTAAAAAAATATTTATTCCATCAACTATTTTCTGGATAAATGCTATCCTTGTACACTTATCCAAAGATAGCTTTTGAGGAGTCAAACACTACCTTAGGCTGTGTTTGATATGGAGGATAAGGGGGATATTTCTCGGATATCATCTTTTATCCCCAAAAGCTCTAATTAGGGGAGATAGTTCTGAAAAAGTTTAACCAGAGGGGATAACCCATGGGTTATCCTCTGAACTTATTCTCTAGGGACTCCAAGAATAATTAGAGTTATCCCTTGATGGCAAAGCTGTTATTTTAAAAAGATGGATATCCCTTGAGCTATTTTTTGAATAAATGCTATTCTTTACACTTATTTAGGGATAACTTTTTATGAATCAAACACTACCTCGTAGTCTCCTTAGCATTAACCATCAAGACCAGTTTTAAGAAGCAACATAAAAACAAGGAAGAAGAAATTCCTAGCTTCTTAGTAGATCACTAGACCGAAAAAAGATCCTGCAACCATCATTAATTCGAGGTATTGCATCGATCCCTCTAAGGCCAACTTCTTCTATGGCATTAATTGTGATTATATCACAGGGCTGATATTAAATTTTCATCCTTTCTCGATCTATAAAAAATAATCAAAAAATATATATATATATTCATTAATTTTATGGAATTTAAGTTCTGAACGGCCCGTTAAATATGCATAAATCAATTTTTCTTTTTTCAGTGACTAAAAATTAAACAATTTGTAGGGCCTGGAGGTGGGATGAACTTGAGGAATGGCCTCGATGCATCTGGAAGGAAGCAAAGGTTGATTTTTTTTTTTTTTCCCTCCCCTTATTCTTCTCATAATTAACCAAGTATATATAGTTATATATGAACCCATTAAAGATGTCCTTGGGGTTGGATATGAGCTTGTATCTTTACTTTGTCATGTCTATATATAATGGATACAGGGGAAGGGTGTTTATCAGTTTGCGGACAAATATGGTGCAAACGTCGACGGCTACAGGTAGGAGTTTAGTTCTAGTTCTTTGATTTCAGCCATCATTAGTTCTTCCATTGTTACCTTTAACACTGCACTTCCCAAATCAAGATTGAGAACCATCCAATCCAGCATGCAATATAGTGGCCACAGCAATCCTCATGTCACCAATCAATGGTTTACCTCCTGATGGAGTGAAGCAATCTTCAAACTTGAGGGGGAAATAGTAGATAAACCCTCTTTAAAGAGATGGCAGAGACATAAGATAAACTCATTAAAAAAAAACAAAAACAAAAACAAAAGTTTTGGGGCTCAGAAGATTAAACTCCACCTGCAGTAATTTATTCATCATCAAGATGAGATTATAATGTTAGTATTTTTCCTGCAGCCCAATTTACTCCCCTGAAGAGTGGTCTCCAGGTGGTGATGTCTATGTTGGAGGTAAGAACAGAAAGCATAAACATTTGGTATCAAATCTACACTGGTGCAAAAGTAGGATGATATTTACTCATCAGAAAACTTAACCCCGAGAATCACTTTTTTTTTTTTTTTTGTTTCTTTACTTATACTGGGATAAATGCTTGTCATGCAGGAACCACGGGGATTTTGATATGGGCTGTAACGCTGGCTGGACTTCTACTGGGTGGTGCTATTCTTGTTTACAACACTAGTGCTCTGTCCCAGTAGAATGCTATGATCACAATGATTATGTAATCCAGCCTACTATTATCTCAAAATAATCTTGTCGATACTCTCCTTGATTGTTTTAATATAAAAAACACACTGTTATTTCTTGGAGAATCACAGTAAGGATCTGATTTCTGATTGCTAAACTAAAGAGCTTCTGTGAGCAGGATGGAGTTAAAAAGTCTACAGCAACAGCATATTGTATCAATCTATGACTTTACGAGGTTCTCAAATATGTGAAACAAGCTCAGAGTCGAGCACAATATGGGTTCGAAATTCGTATAAGCTTATTATTGCATGCTTTGTTAAATTGGACCATGAGACAGAGGGCACAGCATGTAATATTATTATGCTGGATCTGCTCGTTTGATATTTTCTTGTAAAATGTTTGATGGGAAAGCTTTTCCCAGTTGCATCTCTTCAAGAAAAATTAAGTAGCAAAAAATAAATTTTATCAGTTGATAAAAGATTTATATGAAAAAATAGTTTTTCAAAAAAATTTTATATATTTGATTAAGAATAATTCTATGAAAAATATCAATTTAGCTGTAATACTTCTAAAATAAAAATGACATAGAAATTAAAAAAAATATATTATTATATTACACTATATTATATTATAATTTATCAATTATAATATAATATAATATTATTTTATATATTATAATATTATATAATTTAATATATTATATTATATATATAATAGAGAAGGAAATAAATATAATTTAAAAGGTAATTTTGAATTTTTTATACTACCAAGTTTTCTTTATGGAATCGAAAAAATTAAAGTATCATCTCTTTTTTGAAAAAAAATTATTAAGAAGTATAAAATATATGTGGTGCTTATCTTTTCTTTTTTCTCACTTTTCAATCAAATAGTTAGAAAATAAAAATAAAAATAAGGTCGGCACTTATTTCACCCTAGATGAGCACTCAATGTCTAAAGACTTCTTACATGTTCAGGTGTCATACCGAAGTCCGTTCATGGTGCAAGTACTTCAGAAAAATTGAAGGATCCAGGTAAGACGGCTTTGTAAACACTTTTGGGCTTTTTCTTACTGAAGGTTTCTTTGATGCTATTACAAAATAGAAATTTTATCTAAAAATTACTCTCTCTTTTTGCTTTACAAGTTGCAAAAGAGAGTTTTGACTAGCACCAAACATGCCCTAAGAAAGCTCAGACTGCCTAATTAAAGCATGGGATCAATCAAGAACAGTGCTTAGAATCTCAGTTTTACCCATCATCATAGTTATATGATCACCCTACATTGTAGGGAACTGATTTGCAATCTAAAATGTTCCCTTAAAAGCTCTCGGATGGCTAGTCAGGTAAGTATTAGAAAATTAAGCACTCTACAATACAATTAAAATGACTAATAACCTAGGAATCTAATTTTTCAGCAACACAAGCAAGGTGCTTGCATAGCAAATAAAAATATAAAAAGAATCATATGTATGTGAGATGAATTTATCCCTCCTCTGGCCGTCTTGAATATCCTATGGTAATACATAATGAAATTAGAGACCGATGTAGAGTAGTCAATCATTATGCACATGTCATCACAAGAGAAAAGAGCCATATTAGGAAAGGTTTCCTCTTTGACAGCTATCGACTTATACTACTTCACTCGAAACTCTCCTTACTAGATGTCAAATCAGTTTGAAAAAGTGACCAATCTATTTAAAAAAGATTCCTCCATAATTGCCACATCATTTAGGGATTATGCTTATTAAAATCATCCAACATAAAAGTTCGGCCTTAACAATAACTCCTCTAAACATCTATAAATGTAGTCCAAAACCTTACAGGTTAACAGATTCTCATTCTTGACTTAGATCTTGGGTAACTCTTATATAAGAGTCCTCCTTATCCACTTTGGCTGATTTGAGCATTGGAAGGTTTTCCTTAAAGAAATATTATGCACCCCTTGCACTCTCATTTTCTCTTACAAGAATGATGGATAGCTAGACTAGGAGGTGTTTTACCATTTGAATAAAGATAAATCATTTGTTAGCATGAAAGATCAGATATGGATATTAATAGATTAATGCCACTTGTGGGAATTAAATAGTACAAGCATCTAGGCATGCTATCGAATCATATAGATCAAGAGATGAATAATATAATGTGGGCATGAGCTACACCCTGGTCGACTCCTAGGATTTTATGAGAGATCCGACCAATCCTACTTCAGCAATACCTCTAACTTAGCATTGCTTGTTACTGAGGAGCAGTTCAATGTCTATTTCAACATATTGCTGAGAAAGTTGGTCTAAAATTTGATTCCTCAAAGGCCTAATTCTAGAGACGGACTCGAAGTCGATCAAAGAGCTCATCGAGTGGACAACATTGACCAAGCATCACATGAGCTTAGTGATAAACCATAGAGGCCGGTGAGACACACATTTAACCTACTTAAGGCAGAGTCTCAAAGCAAACTGCTTAGTTGGAACGAGCACGCCAGCCTGAAGACGACTAGGATAAGCCAACGATAGATAGATCAGTAGTTTGAAGAGATAAATCAAAGGATTAAGATAAAATGTAGCACATTCGAAGCCAAGGGGTTAGTCTTCTAGATGACTTGGACCTTTTCAAAAGATGACATAATTGGAGCGATATAATGGAATTTTATATCTTATCAACCATCTAGATAGCTTCAAAGCTTTAATGCTGCTGCATGGCATGCCTGACACCATAATGCCCCTAGCTTTCTAGCAATGTTGAAGAAAGCAACTTAATACGATACTCTAGTGTAAGCAAGCCTCTATCAGCTCTTTTAGATAATAGAGTGAATAGTTCATTAGCCACTTTATAGTAATAGAGAATATCATAAGATTTCTACAGCTTTGATGACCATCAAGTAAAAGAAAGATAAGTTGCTAAGGGATTAGCTTTAGTGGTTTCAATTCAAAGGTTCTGAAAATATGGAACTTGGATACTTCGATGGTCATCATAGTCTTGATGAGCATCCTAAGGAATTTTATGTTCAACTTTATCTTGGCTAAGCACCCTTTAAAGGATCTTAACGAGCTACTTAGCTAAGTTTGATTAATGCTCAAAAAGAGAATAAAGGATGATGAGCTTGGAAAAAGTGATCAAAAAAGGATAACAAAAAATTTAAAGAATCCCATAAGAAGCCCTAGGAAGGGCAAGAAATGCCATAGCAAACAAAGACCCTTCCTCAGATTTTTGAAAGGCACACTTCCCTCAATGCTCATTTGGAGCTAGATTGATGCAGATCAGCCATAAAAATTACATTCAATGGCCCAATAAGAAGACAAAGCCAACCAGGCATGATCAAACAAGTACTTTCAATTCCATTAAGACCATAGTCATAATACTAAGGAATGCAAACATCTAAAGCATGAAATTGAGGACCTTATTAAAAAAGGTTACCTCGGCCACTATGTCCAAAGTCATCTATCTACATAACAGAATGCTAGATAAGAGTTTGACTTGAAGGAAAGTCAAATAATTAACCTACTGTTAGAGTTACTAATGCGATCTATGGTGGACCAGTCGTGTAGATAAAGAAAGCTCTTTGGCTCGAAAAGCCTATGCTTGATAAATACAAGTCAAAGAACCGTCCACCAAAAAGCCGAAGACTAAAGAACCCAGTATCACTTTCTTGGGTGAGGATCTCAAGAGAGTTCAAGTCCCTCGCAATGATGCTTTGGTCGTCTTAGTGACCATAAAGAATTACTAAGTTAAAAAATACTAATGGATAATGGAAGGTCAACTGACATCCTATTTTATAACAACTTCCTGAAGATAGGGATCAGCACATATTATTTATATTTAACTGAAGCATTGCTAATCAACTTTACTAAGGAGCCCACTTGAGTAGAAGGAATTATCACCCTTTCATTAACCATAAGAGAAGACCATACTCTAAGACTATATGGTAGATTTCTTGTCATCAAAGTGGCTGCTACATACAATGCTATCATAGGTTGGTCAAGCTTGAATTCTCTTAAGGCCATTGTGTCGACCTACCATCTCCTTATGAAGTTCTCCACTGATTGAGGAATAGGAGAGTTCAAAGGAAACCATATGGAAATTCAGCAATGCTATGTAGCTACTTTGAAAAGAAACTATAGGTTGACTAAGAACCTCTCAAATGACAAGCCGATCAAGACCTTGATAATTGATAACTTTGACTTTTGAGATGAGCTAATGGGTTGTTATGTAGAGTTAGTTGAAAACTTAGAGATTGTCTCATTAAGAGATGATAGTATTAAAGTACTCTAAGTGAACTCTCTTTTTTCCTAATGAGTTTAAGGAGAAATAGTAGAATCATCTGTAGGAATTCAAATGTATTGGCATGGTCGAATATGTTGTGGATATATCCTTAGCTCAAGGTAGACTCAAGCCATAAACCATTCAAGAGAAGAAGAGAAATTTTGCTCTTGACAAGTAACAAATAATCAAGGAGGAGGTGCATAAGTTGTTAAAAGATTGCTTCATCGAGGAAACCAATTAACATGCTTGGCTAGCCAATGTGGTTATGGTAAAAAAGTCTAGTGGTAAGTAATGAATGTGTTTCAACTTTATCACCTAAATAAAACCTAAATGATAGTTTTCTATCCCTAAAATAGAATGGTTTATTGACATTACGATCTGCCATGAGCTGCTAATTTTATGAAACATTTTCTAGCTATAATCAAATCCGATTGCATCCCTTAAATGAAGAGAAAACATCTTTCATCACCTAGAAGGATCTTTACTATTATAAAGTAATACCTTTTGGGCTAAAGAGTACCAAAGCAACTTATCAAAGGTTAATGAATCAGATCTTTAAGAGATAGCTCACAAAACATGGAAAGAATGGCATGCTAGCGAAGACATTTTTCATATGGATCAGGAATGCTTAAATTTAGGTTTAAACAAAGAATCAACATTTGTTAACATTCCTTGAATCGCCCATGGATGATCTAATGGCATCCTCAACTAGTGCTCCTTGGTGATCTGTTGAGCTTTTTAAGCCTTAACCACTTAGGCAAGAAGTTCGACCTTGAGCTTCTCGTCATTATTCTTCAAGTCAGCCATCTCCCTTTGTAGTTAGTTGATGATCAAATTCTACTTTGTCAAAGTTGATCCTTCACTTCAAGTTCCTACCTAAGCTGACTCGAAGGTCATTTAGCTCTTTTAGCCAACCTTTAGAAGTTTGCTTGGATGCCATGAGGCGATCTTCTGCAGTCAATCACCAACAAAAATCATTTACAAGCCATCGCTCCAAGTGATCAATCTAAACCTTCTACATGATATGCTCATATTCTTTGGCTTTAGCTCGATCCCATCATTGTCGGTCTCATAGCTAAACTTATTCACTTGTTCGTTATTTCGCTAAGATGCAGACCCTGCAAAATCGCTAAAAAAAAAGTAATTTGTTAATAATGAACTCAATGCCTTAAGAAAAAATCAAAATAGAAGATAGTTATTTACCTTCATAGCATGCTAGCTAAAGCTAGTGATTAGGTCGCATCCAACCAATTAAAGAAAGTGGTTATATCTATAAGTAAACATATGCTCTAGAGCACCTAAAGTGCAATCTATCCCTCTCGGATAAAATTAAAAGTCTAAATAACCATTGCAAGACGTAGAACTCTAGCGATAAAGCGAGGGGGATAGGTCTAAGCCACAGGATGTGTTAATATATAGGCTCATGAAGTCATCGTTGTTGCCTCCCTTTCAGTAGTAGGAGCTTTGATGCTGGGGATAGTAATTTAGTTGGATCAACCATCGGTGTTGAAGTTGGTTGCATGGTACTTGACCCCAAGTCAGGCTCAACATCGACTTCGGCCTTTTTGTCATCATTAGGGTCTTGGCATGAGGGTTACTTTGGTAGGTCACTTTAATCCTCTTCTATGGGCACAGGGTAATGAGCCCATGCCAAATGGATTCTTTTGTTTGGCCTTTTTAGGCTGAGCTACCATAAGCATGGCACTTGATTGTGGTATAGGTGATGGTAGATAAAGAGGAGCCAAAAGGCCTCCCATCATTGGCACCAACACAGGGGCAACTGAACTACCACCAACTACTTGCCTCTTCATCACTCTCTTCACTGCTACTAGATTGATCATTCTGTATGATAAAGTATAAAAAGAGGAAAAAAGAAGCAAGACTATAAGTTTAGAAGTACCTTGTATGGCCAAGATGATTCTATTGCAGACCAAGGCCTCTTTGGAGAGTAGGTTGGATCGCCAAGGAGGCTAAAGCTTTGAAAGTCGAGCTATGGCTTCATTTTGTTCAGGTGTAAGGTCAAAAAGATGATTGGCCTTTATGCTAAGGTGCCTCTAAACCGTCTAAAATGACTAAACTATCTCAACAAGATTAATAAAGAAAAACTTATTTTTCTATGGATGGAAGACAAACTACCACAAAATCTTCAATCTCCTTCAAGTCAAGAGTACCACCTCCTAGCCTCAATGGTATGCTCCTTGAGGGTGAAGAAATAACAAAAGATAGCTCGGAATAAGGCAATCCCAAGCACAAGCATGTAAGAGATGAATCCTACCATTATCCTCCAAGAGTTTGGCAAGAACTGGGTAGGAGCAATGTTATATAGGGATAAAAGGTTAGTAATGAAAGAGTGGGCAAACAATCTAAAGCCAACCTTTAGATCATTCTTATATAGACAACCAACTTATGGCATTATTTGAGACAAAATCTATTATCTTTGAGATGGCAAAAGGAAATTACTTGGAATAAAAAAGGTTTTGTGGAGTCAGACTATATCATCTTAGAAGAAGATGATCGCTCTAAGGATGAGAATCCCTTAAAGAAGTAGGGGACAAGGAAGAAGAGGACTAGAGGACTTGGAAGAAGAAGATGAGGATGGCATGATTGAATCAAACTATAGCTTCAATTGACCTATTTTATAACCTATAGTTTGACTTAGAACTGCAACTATTGTCGTTTCTATTAGACTAAAGGAAGGAAAGAAAGGCTCACTTGAAAGTAAAAGGGAGACTGGGACTAAGGGAAAGAACTAAGAACAAGCTTGATCCCATAAGCGTATGAAGCAACAGCTAAGTAAAGTTATTCAAAGTAGGGTGGAGCAAATGATCTCCTCATCTCCACTTCTTATATAGTCCTTAAAGAGGGTTGTGCAGAAAATCTCTCACCTAAGTTACTTAGTACCAAGTTGCCACATGACATCCTTAGATTCGATGACCAAGTAACTCATCATAAACTTGAGTTACTTAGGGCCAAGTTGCCGCATGACAGTCTTAAATTCGGCGATCGAGTTAACTCCTTATCATAAAGCCATCAAATTTAATGCTCTACCTAGGGATGCAACTCGAGCTTATGAAACTCGGTTTTCTTTAACCCTAACCCTAATCCTATTTATAAAATGTCAACCCTAACCTTAACCCTAACCCTATTTGTAAAACCTAAACCCTAACCCTATTTTTAAAAATCGGTTCGGATTGAGTTTCGGGTTGAATTCGGGTTGATAGAAAAAAAAATATGACAATCTGAAAAAAAAACAAGCTTAACATTGCACAAATAAGCTAAATTTGAAACAAATAAGCTTCACATTGTACAAACAAGCTTCACATTTCAAATTGCATGTCTAAAAATATACATCTTTTACATAAGACTAAACAAAAAAAAGTACATTCTTAAACCAAAACATATCTAAAGTAACCCAAATGTTGCATAACATTTCAATAGCCACCATATGCATTGATGAAGTCACATTTATCCTTCGAAAGCAGAAAATATTGAGACGATATAAAGAGCCAGGTAGAAGACCACATAAGTCTAGTATAAGAGATTTTTTCAAGTAGCAAGACTGCATTCGCCATCCAAAACTCTTTGGTTTTTTGCTCATCACCCCTTTTCCAGATGTTTTAGTTTTTTGCTCATTACCTCTTCCCAGATGCTTTCATAAAATTTTGACAAACTTCATATTAAAAGTTACAAATGTCTCAAAGAAGATAATTAAAAAAAAATAAAGATACTAGTTTGGCCCACCAACATTACAAGATAAAATGCAATTATTAAAAGTATATTGCTCATTTTAAAAGGTAATGAAGGTTTTAGTGGAATGTTCATACCAATAATCATCACTTCCAAAACTATTGTCAGCTCTACATTCTTTAAACCTAATAAACAAGGCTAAATCATCACTTCCACAACACCAGTAGACCTTCCGCTTGTGGGTTCGGATTTTCTCAGGTTTAGATTGACTGCAATCCGAACCCGGCCCAAGTTACAAATCGATCCAAGTTCAATCCGGATCCTTCGGATTCGGGTTAAGCAAACTAGAGTTTGAGTACTGCTGCAAATCGGATTCCGCGGGCCGAATTCGGATTGAACCCAGCCCAAGTTGCACCCCTAGCTCTACCTCACAATCGAGGAGATAAAACAATGTCCAATTTTGAGATGACCCATTCTGATGATTTATCATTAATCATTAATAGTATGGGACTCAAGATGGCGTGTTGAGTCATTGCCAAGATTCATGAAAAATCCATACTTTGAGATTGATAAAGAGCAAACCAACTTACGCATGTTTCCCCAAGGGGATGGTATGAGCCACACTGTGCTTGAAAAGAGCTGGATAGTTATTTATAAGACCGACTTGTTCGATCACAAATAGCAACCAATCTTCACCAACTATGCTGAGCTAATTTAAGGTTAGTAAAAGGCGACTTTGAAGCCCAAACTCCATTCTAAAAGTGATCCGATCTAAAACGTTCTAGGTTCCCACCCATCAATCATTGAGCTCAATTTCATATGTAAGTTCCCATCCAAAACTGATATAAAAGTGATCCGAACTAGATTCCAGGACTGACCAATGCCCATCAATCATTGTGCTCATTTTCATATGACCCACATGAGATGTATGCGGGATCATCAAAGGAGAACCAAATCAGTCTTAAATAAATCGATTACACAAAGAACCAAGCTACTTTCATAACGAAAGATGGAAAGTGATCCGATTTAGCTAGCCTATCCTATCGTGACATGTAACAGAATTAAAGACCAAGTGGACATTGGACAATAGAAAAAAAAGCTTTATTAAGAAGACTTCCCCTCTTTTCAATTGCCAATCTACCTTACTTCACTCAGAACTCTTCTTACCAAGCATAAAACCAATTCAAAAGAAATCAACCACTATTTGGAGAAGATTTTTTTCATGACTACCATATAATTCAAGGGTTACATTCATCAAGACCATCCTACAGTCTAACTTCCCTGTCTAGCAGACTTCCCCCTTTCTCCTCCATAGGAGTCTGACTCCAACAATAACTCTTCGATAGCTCATCCAAAAGCCTTCCTCTAGTTAATTTGAGTGCTAGAAGATTTTCCTCAAAAAAATTTGGACCCCACCCCCCCCCCCCCCCAAAAAAAAAAAAAAGTGAATAGCTCGACCATAAGATGCTCTACAATCTAAAAAGAAATAAATCATGTGTTTGCAGGTGAGATCAAATTCAACATCAACAAACATATCATTCATGAATGATCGGTAATATAATAAAGTAATCAGCAAATCAAAAACCACGTATGCATACCTCAGGTGAAAGAGCCAATGAAATGTGAACGATATAATGTAAAATCAGCATCCCGCAAACGCTACAGCCAATAGCACACGATTAAAAAGGTAACTTGTACTGTTGTATGTAGAAACCACAGCATCCAAAATTCTGGCCAGTAAATCATTGATGCTGTTTTGTTCAGACAAACAAAACATTATGGGACTGTAATGTACTTGATTTACAAGAGCAGCTCAATTCAGGAAGCAATTGTGCAAAGCACAACAAAAGGGAAGAAAGGGTACTGTTACAGTGATCATCAGCATCGAGATATTTTCAGTTATCGACTTAGTTATTAAAAATTTACTGAGCTATAGCTCTCCACATGGGATTTGTACTTGATATACATATATGGATCTGAAAGGACAACCAGACAAAATATTACATATGATATGAATTGGTGTCCTTAATATGCGTTTCTGGAAAAATTAGAATTTGCCTCCCGAAGTACTTTTGATGAGCCCATGTATACAAGATGGCCTACCTTCAGAGAAGCGGAGAGCATAAAAAAAGCAATCCAAATGCACGACAGCAAAAAGCATGAACCAGGCAGCACTTTACATAGGCCAATTACCTTCAAAAAAGTGTCTCACTTCTTCCCTCCCCCCGAAACATTGAACTTGAAGAAAATAACCTCCCCATCCTGAACAACATAGGTTTTTCCTTCCTGCCTGTACTTCCCAGCAGCCTGCAAAAATCAAAAGAAAAGATAATGAATTATATTATCGTAATTATGAGAATAAAATGTAATGAATGAAAAGAGGCCACTAACTATATAAAATAGTGGACATGACATGTACCATGAAGTACGGGTTACCATAGGTCTGTACCTTGACTGCAGTTTCACTGCCCAGTTCTTTTAGATCTTCAAACTTCATGACCTGAAGACAATACAAGTTACCTAATAAACAACCATTTCACAACATGTAAAAACATAACATCTTTTCCTATGTAACACAAGTGAATAGCAACTGCATTGCATGTTAATTCAAATGTTAAGACACTTGCACATATGCTTATTGACATCGGAGAATGATGGGAAATTCTATTTGACCCGCACATTTTGCTTAGGAGCCCCCCTATTTAGCTTTTTTTTTTTTTTTACTCAGTAGCCCCCCAAAATTACTCACTAACCCCCCTAAATTTAGAAAATACCTAAACTACCCCTTCCCCACCCTCCCCCGCACCTCCCTCACTCGGATCACCAGTCGTCCTTTTTTTTTTCTCGGTCCCCCCCTCCAAACAGCCCCCCGCCAGCCCCTCCCCCGTCCCTTGCCCCCCCCCCCCACCTCCCTCACTCGGATCACCCGTCGACCTTTTTTTTTCTATGTTCGTGCATTGTTCAGCCCTGTGTGGCCGAACAAGTAAACTCTGTTCGGCCCACAGGGCCGAACAACATTAACATGTTCAGCCCTGGTGGGCCGAACAGCTTTCTTCTGTTTGGCCCATCAGGCCGAACAACAATCTTCTATAATTATAATATATAGAAAATTATTGTTCGGCCCACCGAAAATTGTTGTTCGGCCCATCGGGGCCGAACATGTTAAAGTTGTTCGGCCCTGTGGGGCCGAACAGAGTTTACTTGTTCGGCCACACAGGGCCGAACAACACACGAACAGAGAAAAAAAAATGGACGATGGTGATTCGAGTGAGGAAGGCGGGGGAGGGGCTGTTTGGAGGGGTAGGGAACCGAGAAAAAAAAAAAGAACGATAGATGATCCGAGTGAGGGAGGCGGGGGAGGGGGGGCTGTTTGGAGGGGGGGTTATTTTGGTCCAAAATTTTTAAGGGCAAACATGCCATTTTTTTTAAGCAGCATGGGGGGCTCCTAAGGAAAACGTGCGGGCTAAATAGACTGGCCCGAGAATGATAGGTGTTGATTAAAATGAAAAGAAGATATTGCTAAAAAAAATGTAAAATCCCACTTTCTCATTAGCATAAATCATAAAAGGCAGGTGGACACAGAATAAATACAATATTATCATTACCCATACGAATTGTTGTATCATGTTTGTGTCCAACTAGCATTTTCCAATATGAAATAACTAAATAAAAATAATTCATATTTGACCCCAATGTTATGAATGTTTCCAAGGAACAGCATCATTGCCATCTGATTCAGGATTCACAAAAACCATAATTTCACTACAAAACACTATAAAATTATCAATAAGAAGAATGAAAGACTGCAGCACCTGACATGCTCAGAAGTGGCATAAAAAACAAGAAAACTTGCAAAGATATAAGATGATTAAAAGTTTCATATTAACAATGGCCTAGATTGTCTTCAAAGAACATCCAGGAAAAGCATATGTAGATCTTACCCACAAATGACTTGGATACTAATTAACTATGCTAAAGTGGACCTTACAAGCTAAATACCGTGCCAGTGATTTCCTTCTTCCTAAGATCATATCATCGACATCGGAGAATGGAAACAAAAGGCACAGGATTTCCTCTTCTAGTTGAAAAAGAGTTGAGATACAATGCTATAAATGGGATTTATGTGCATGCCAAGTGCAAAATACAGAGATTGCTAGATCGAGATTCGTGGATGTCAAGCATCATCTGAAGCATCTAATATAACTAGGACCTAAAAATCAGGTGTTTGCAATCCTTGGTCCACCATAGTGTCTTCTGCTGATATCACATTACGTCTATAAATAAGAAACTGCAAGAAGTATTATGGTAGGTTAGATGATACTGTTCACACAGAGGTTATATAATAAAGTATCCATACTCTTTGAAGGTTTATATCACCCTCAGACAATATAAATGTGACCTCTAAACCACCCCTCTATAATAATGTGAATTTCTATTCAACAAAAACTAATTAAATAAAGTTCACATCTATGCAATCAGAGTAGGAAAGTAGCAATACCTCGGCACATATAAAACCTTTCTCAAAATCAGAATGGATAGCCCCCGCAGCTTGAGGTGCTTTGGTTTGCCGTCTGATCTGCCAACATTTCACCTATAACAGCCAAAAATTCATCATAACAGAGGCCATCCAGTCAATTAATAAATGACATTATGCAGTTCCAGTCTTGCAGGTGTCATGCAAATCACAGGGTAGGAGATATCACATTGGAAAAAAACTATGGATGTAGCATGTAGAACAACTTATCATCACAGGCTATTTCTCTTTTAGAAAGAAAATAGATACAAGTACCAACTGCTATGAAACACCAACAAACTCAAGCTGGATCCAAATCAGCAGATGATCTCCACAATCAGCAAGGTTTGATTGAAAATGCAAGAGATGTTGACCAAAAACTTTATGTAATGCAAACCATATGATCATAGGTAAAATATGGTGATATGCCTCTTGGGAAAAGATAATACCTCATCTGGGCCAGCAGTGAAAAAGTATATAAGGTTGATTGCAGCAAAACCAGTCTTTATAATTTTAGGGATGGCACTGCAACAATATAAAGCCCAATCATTTCAGAAATCTGCCATCTAAACATATACATGAACCTTTATTGAGAATGCATGTGCATGCAATGTCAAGAATCACTACCATACCCAAGTCATTTCTTGTACAAATTTGTCAAATAAGTCTAGCATTTTGGATTTTGGTAAAAGCAGACAAGAAATAGTCCTATCAAACTGTTTGAAATTTAATGGGCATAAGATGTATATTATTTACGTAAAAAAATAATTTAGCCAACAGGCCTATATATTAGCTTTGCTAGTCTCTAGGGTTACAATATTATTTTATGTGGATATAAACAATGTAGCCGGCCCCATGTAGTTGGGAAAAGGCTTAAATGAGTTGAGTATACTCAAAAAAAACAATGAATTTAAGTAATATCAGTACCTATATGAAATTATTCCATAAATCATAAGTTCATCTATCCTCAAATCATCAAAATTAATTTAGTTTTGGACAACCACATTTCTAGCTAATAATATTTCTTTTTTCAATCTTCATAAAATTCAGCATAAGAGGAACCAATACTTTTAATAATTAAGTTTGTACCATATGGATTTTTTGATGTGTCTATGCCAATGTATGCATGGCTGAAGAAAAGAGGGACTCATTAGTGGTAGCAGAAAATGAATATGGCTTCCTTAGGACTGAACAGCCAAAAACATGAATCTAAAATTAGTAAAAATAATTGCAACGATTTGAAACTAAAGCTAAAGATAATAAGTATTATTGTTTATGTGAGACCCAGTTTTTGGGTTAGCTTACTTTAGATTACGATCAAATTTGACTGGATTGAGTTAAAAAATTCAAAATTATATAATAAAATTTTTGATTAAATCTATATCCATGATGTCTGTAGTGCATTTAAGGCATAAGACATAAGGCACCAAGGGTTAGGCGCTTCTTATATCATAAGGTGCGCCTAAGGCAAAAAAAAATGTACCTTTGAGATGCAAGAAAGGTACAACTTTCTTCATAAGCCATATTTGTAATATTTTTTAAAATTTATTATATTTATTGGACTATTTTGACTATATAATGTACGACTTCAACTCAACTCAACTCATCTAAGCCTTTTACCAACTACATAGGGTCGGCTACATGAATTGCTTCCTTCACTCTACTTTATTCAGGACTAAGTCAACATTCAAATTACAAATAGTTATATCTTTTTTAATTATTTCTGTTCAAAAAAAAAAAAAAAACATTAAGGGACTACAAATTTTAACTAATAAAAAAGAGGCTTTTCATTGAGCTAATAGGCTAAATATATTGTTATTATATTTTTTTAACTTTTTCTATTATTTGTTATAAATCGTACTTATATAAATTATTTTATTTGTTTTAAAAAAATACACCTCTCTTCTCTCAAATGTGTACCTATGCTTTACACTTAGCGAACAACACTAATAAATAAGGCTTAATGGAAATTTTGTGATATCAAACCATAATATAGAAGGTAGAAGTTGAAGGATCAAAAAGATGATGAAAACTTGAGCGTTAAAATTGGAGGATTAGTTCCTACCAATTTTATCTAAAAAGATAAGTAAGCCCAATCATGGTTAAAGTGTTTTCTAAACTTTTATAAAATTCGATTTCAGAATTTTGTAAGTAACTTGATGATAACTAGAGTGTTTTCTAAAATTGGATGTAAAAATTTTTGCAAGTAAACTTACTATAATTAGAGCATTTTTACATTGTCTATGACTTATAAAAAGAATTTTAAAGTTTTGTTAAACATTTTATATGCTTATTTACAAGCAAACCTAGATTGAATTCGTTTATTGAAATACTGTTATCTTATGTTGGACTTAATATATTTAGTAAATCATGTTCTAAATTTAAGAATCGAAAGTACATGGCATTTAATATATGTTATAAATGTTAAGTATCTCAACTCAACTCCACTCATATAAGTGTTTTCCCAACTTATAAATGTTAAGTATATTTAATGAAATATTTATGTCACAAAATGATGATTTGTAAATTTATAGCATACTTAGTTTATATGAAAAATCTAGATCAAGTTTTGTCTTTATCTTATAGTATAAGTTATTAATAAATTCTGAAAGTTTATGTATATGTATTTTTAATATAATTATTGAATTTTTTGCATATAACATAAAAAATATATATATATATGTATGTATATATTATGAATTCATAATCACACTGCATAAAAGTGTACCTAGCCTATTGGCGTTTGTACACATGCTACTGTTAGTTTTAGAACCTCAAAGTGTGAAAGGACTTACTCTGTAGGGATCAAGTGTAGTACTGAAAGGACCTACTTCACAGGAGTTAAATGCAGCAATACTGTTTATTGGACCATGTCACAAGGGTTATATGTGACCATAGTTTTATTGGCGGTTGAATTTTATCGGTTTTAAAATATGAATCAATGTTTTGTCAAAGTAAAGTTATTACTGATTTGATATAAATGTATTAAGTATAATGAAAAAGCAAACAAATACTGTTTTATGTTTTTATCACTGCAAAGATTTAATGCAATGGCTTTTATATATGTATATATATATTTGTATTGATAAGTTAAAAATTATTTAAAAAGTTACTATACAAATGTAAGCATTTTTATATATGTACATATAGGTAAAAATTTTATTTTTATGCTTACTTGATCCTCTAAGTATGATTAGGGCTTATTTACTGAGCGTTAGCTCATAAAACTCTTTTCATTGTTTTTGTTTCAGATACGGAGAATTAAGAATGGAATTCGGGTAGAAGCTAGCTCAAGTTGCTTTAGTTTTTATTCTACAACATTTAGGTAGTGTTTGAAATAGGGGATAAGAGGGGATATCCAAGGATATCCCCTCTTATTCCCAAAAGCCATAACTATAAGGGATAGCATAGAATAAAGTTGGGATAATTCATGGTTAACCATGGGGAATGCAGGAATAGTTGGTTATCCCTCCAAATAAGAGTGGCTTTTTGCGATATGATCAATGGGATAGCCAAGGGATATCCCTTAGCCAGGGGTATCCATGGATTATTCCTATCAAACACTACCTTAGTCTTTAATTTTAGCAACTTAAGTAATTCTTTAGTTATTAACATTGTTTCTTAATTTGATCAGTTTAGTTTAAGCATTGCATGCCGTGGGATTTAATTATGTATGCATGCAGCAAATTGTTACATTTTGGATTCACTTTGGGTCTAAGATGTGACAATTTGATTCTAGTCAAGCGTTCACCAAGGACATTGTTTACAACTCTAGCCAAAGAATTGGTTCGCTAAGCACAATATATAAAGAGCTCAATGGAGCAGTTTAACTGCTAGTTGCAGGGAAACTTAAAGGAGTAATGATATCTGCGTTCTTAAAAAAGTGTAGAGGCACAATGTAAAAATTACATTAGATGAATTTTTCTCATCGCATTTTCCTGTGAGTAAACTGTAATAATTGGCTGACATAAAACAAATATTACCGTTTACTTTGATGAGCTAACCAACATATCATAGTCATGATCTTATAAATATAAATATCAGATCATGTATGAATGAGGTAACTAACATATCATTAATATTTCTTTTAATGTACTATTACAAATAAAAATATGCTACTTCAACAAAGAATATGGGAGGATTTCCAAGTCAATATTCATTTGTTGTTGGGTGCAAGGTTTTAAATCTTGTAAGAGTATGGTGTCTCAGCTTTTCATGAAACGAGATACCGTGTCCCACCATCCCAATACTTACTTGGGATACTTTTTCTTTAAAAAATTATTTGTAAAGCTTTAGAGTTTTATTTAATTTTTAAACATATTTAAAATTTAAAATTCATATCTTTGTAATAAATTAGATATATTTAAAATTGGCATTATAATGTATTATGATCGAGACAAGATGAGACAGCCAAAATCCATCCCGGAATTTCTCATTTCGAACCCCATCCCTCTAGGGCTTCAAAAACTGCTTGGGTGTGCTGAATTGTATTGTTGTATCATACTCAAGACATTACATGCAATAGACAAGAAAATATCATTAATAAAACCTTGCCTTGAATGCATACCCTGGTCTTTAATTTGACAATGTCTAGGAAATATAACAACTCAATAACATGCTTGCTCCCTTTGCTACAATACATAGGCACAAATTGGTGATATTCTACCAAATCAAAATTCTTTTATCCTAAGAAGATTACCTTTGGGAACAAATATCTCATTCATAAGATAAATCAAAACTTGTCAGCAGAAATAGAGGAATCCATGGAGGGTCATCATTGACTAGTCTTCGAAATAGTCTTTTTGTAAGCTTATCCCAATTCATGCATGATTCAAGATAATCTACTTGGTTGGGGAACATAATAGATACAAATACATATGAATATATGACCTAGAGTCATAGGAAAAAGATAGACGATATTGCGGAATT
This sequence comes from Calamus simplicifolius, assembly GCA_900491605.1. NCBI lineage: Eukaryota > Viridiplantae > Streptophyta > Magnoliopsida > Arecales > Arecaceae > Calamus > Calamus simplicifolius. The sequence continues at coordinate 459,775 of UESW01005070.1, read as the reverse complement.
GTAAAAAAAAAAAATAAAAGAAAGATGGGTTGGGGGGTCACACTAGATGCATGTAATCACTATAAGTCTAGCCTCTGTGTCTGTTTCAAGGAATGATTCTAGAATCCGATTCATGGTAGCACAAACAGATCCTAGAGCATGACTTATGTTTTCCAACCAAATAGAAAGACAAAATAAGAATATTCTAAATAAAGATCTAAAGTTATCATTCATGAGTCAATAAAAAATCCTCAGCACAAAGAGAGCAGACATGATAGCACAAACATCCTGCAACATGACTCATGTTTTCTGACCAAAGAGAAAGGAATTGCATTTTGTACATAACCAAGACTACTTTCAGATAGCACAATGCAAATACAATGTAATGGAATATAATATATACATATACACTCATTTATCAGGGTTAAGAAAAGGTAAAACCCATTAAAATTGCATGGTCAAGCATAAACAATTCAGTTCTGATCGTCATGTTCAGGCTATGCAACAGGCTATGCAAAATATTTCCCTATATGATGCATTAAGCCAATGCAATTTGTTGGTTGGTAATCATTTAGCAAAGACAAGAACCAAGAATGCAATTCATAAAAACTTGCCTCTGTACTTTGTTTTCCTCGCAGTATTTAGTAGCTTCATCCTCTGGCATATCTACAAGATTCTTTTCCAAAACACAACTGAAAGGAATAATAGGCTCAGCACCATGATCCTGCACCCTGAAAAAATGAGTAATAACATGTCAGAAAAAAATATTGTTGATATCTCAAGAGAATGAATGAAATAACCTAAATTTCATTGGTCTAAAATAAATACAAGGACATACAACCGGACAGCCAATTTTATCACAATAACTATAACATGATAAAGCAAGAACTGTCCAAAAAACTCATGATATATGGGTGATTGATGTATGAAATCTTCAACTCTGAAACATTGATTCCTTATAAAATTATGTTGCAAAAGAAAATTTTAGGCCAACAAAAGGGGCAGTGTAGGGTGGAAAAGCATTAAGGCCCTGTTTGCATTGCTTTTGGAGGGCCAAAAAGCACTTGTAAGAAGGTCAAAAATGCTTTTGGATGATTTTGAGATGTTGATAAAGATTTTGAAACAAATTCTATTCATCCAAGAGTCAAACAAAAAAAGTCTACTAAAGCTTCATTCAAAGCTTCTAGGCTAAAGCTCTCCTTGAGACATGTTGGGAAACTATTTTCATTGAACTTAGAGGTGACAGGTTACAATGAAAACAATTACATTAAATATAACAATATTATATATATAGTAATTTATTTTATTATTATAAATATTGTATTATAATATGAGGTTGACTTGATAGCCAAGCCTATATCCAATCACCTGACATATAAAAGGGAGCAAAGGTAGCATAAATCCAGAATCTGTGTTGATTTAATGTTGGAAAGATAATTGGATCATGAGCTTGGCTACATTCGAATGTAACTAAATCAACCTCTAATATAAATAATATATTGTTATATTATAATAATATTATAATAATATTACAAAAAATTATTATTTTATGAGATATATAAAATTATTATTTATTTTATTATTTAAATTAAAATATCAAAACAAATAATTTATAAATCAATGATTATTTATAATACTAATTTTAATATAAACAATCAGATAACTGAAAGTACCATGCAATGTTCTTTTTTATCATTTTTTATTATTAGAAGCATTTTCTTAGTTTGATTACTAAACAAATGTTAAAATTCTACGGCACTTTAAAAATGTAGTTACCAAACAATAAACAGCTTTTTATTAAAAAAAATCCAAAGATCTAAAAGCAAAAGCTCTAACACATATCAAACAAGGCCTAATTCATCTCATGTGGCCAGATACTATAGTGACAATCCAACACTATTGGTGGGAGGCATACCAAGCATGTATCTTCGGTAGAAACTTATTCTTCTTTCTTTGATAATCCTTCTCATTCATATTCACCTGAAAACAAAATGTAGCAACAAAAAGAGCAGTAAATATTGTTTACATATATGATGGAAAAATGCAAGATGAAGAATGAGTGGAAGAAAGAGCAAAAAGGTACAAATTCTAGTCTACAACAAATGTGTTAAGTTGACATCTATTATGTTACTTGATTTTAAATAGATAGATTTTGAAAATGCCTGAACAATCTAACTACCGATGCAAGCAAATAACAGAAGACTAAAAGTTTGCATTCAAACAAAAGGCATTAGTTTGAGAGCGTCTCTAGGTCGAAACAGGTTAGATAGGCCTGAGCATGCATCATCTTAGCTGAATTGATTTCCAAGTCCCTCTTTTGTCCTCATCAGGCTTTTCACCACCAATAGATCATATTCCAGTAACATCACCAGTTATTGTAATATAAGTTATATAAGCCTACCAAGAATACATTTGGGTGATTTAGCATTACCGCCAGAAAGTTCGATTCTTTATAAATATGATGTGACATCATAATAGCATGAACTATGCATTTACAACCTGGCCTGGCCATTTTGCAACCAGCCATTCAGAAGCTCCTAATGAGCAGGATCGAGCTGTTTCCAGATTATAAGAAATATTTCAATAGAATTTGATCAAACAAATTGCTAAACAACTCCCTGCACAGAAGTGTTGGTTTCTTTCCAAGCATGTCATCCTTCAAGTGATTAGCAACACCAGATTTACATATTCCAAGCATGATATTTCAGGCAAACATTGCTGGCGGAACTGTTGAGTCTCCAACTTCTTTATAGGCAAAAAAATGTATCTCATATTAGAACAAGATTGCACCAGCCCAATTGGAAGTGTTTCAGTAGGTATAGCCCAACCTCCCAGTATAGATAGTCTCTTTATATGAAAGTGGTCATGGAGGATATGATTGCTCCACACCATATTGTCAAACTTGCACATAATTGACATTCCCAGTTGGTTTCTACGTAAAGATAAGAAGCACAAAATCAATCCTTTACCTCATTCATATTAAGAAAGTACTTTGGAAGACAACTACATGAGTTATATATTCATAAAATGTTATGTTTAAAAAATATTTATACCAAATAGACAACAGGTTTGGCAGTAAGTAGCTGGAAAGTATTCAAGATCTCAACATCAGCTGCCTTCCAATCACCTAGACGAACATCTTTCCCATCCTTTACCCATGCTTTAACCTGAAATATGAGGAAGTAGTGCCAAAGTGTCTAAGAATTTCTTATGAAGCCATGTCTGAGTCATACAAATAACCATGATTTAAGTGTCAGGTGAAGGTATTTCAGGCCAAAACCAAAGGTCCAGATAATGTAGGATAAAGGAAAAGCTATGAGGGCAAGCAAGCCAAACATCATACTTGAAAAATATAAAGAATAGCTAATACAGAAAACCTGCAAGATTTTAACAAACCCACTGACAGACTGGGAAGAATTACCAAGTTTCAAATTACTTACATTAAAAAAGATGGATAAATAGAAATTGGATGTTTGTCCTTTTTGGACCATCAGATAAGGATAAAAAGGCATTTAAACAGCATATTATGTTATGCAAAGACATCATGCCACAACAGGCTGAGGAAGCATTAGAAGTCACGTAATTGCAACTGGATCTGGAACCATATACAGGAGATTGCATGCAACTTCTGACTCTACATAATGTGGACCAACAAGCACAAGATCTTCAACCATTCTGGTCTCTCTGTTTTCTCCCATCCTCTATGACCTATTATGCTAAACACTGCTGTTATCTTATAGCTAGAACATGATGTTATAGCAATATAGACTTCTGTGTGACATGTAAAAGGGAACTTGAATGCCCATATTAATGGTGTCAAGCATGTAACAAAGTGATGAGCTACATATCAAATTGATTTGACCATTTCCAAGGAACAGCTATACTTCCATGTAGCAGACGAGAGAACTTGGATGCCCTATGTTAGTGGCATCAAGTACATAATAAAGTAATAAGCTATATATCTAATTGATTTGGTCATTTCCATGGATGAATAGGTGAGCCATAATACACATCTACAAATAATTTGCAGTGCATAAACACTATCTTGTTTATCCTAAAAGCACCATTACCACAGTCTAATTCTCCCTCCTCTCATCTCCATAGATAAAATCAATGTAAAGCCTGACTTAATAAAAGTGTCTGTCTATTAACCACCCTTTACAATATACAGATGTCAAACTACAGAATTCATGAGCATAAAGCAACTATAATATGATATTTCTGAAACAAGAAAGATGAAATAAATGAACGAATGGTATTTCACCAAATGCGAAAAAGAACATAGTACAGAGAAATGCATGCATCTGATTAGTTGATTTCCAGAAAATATTCTGCCAACCTTCTCACATAACTCATGTTCTATTTTTAACTTTTTGTCATTGCTCCTTTTCATGCTCTTTTCAAGATCCTCCAACCTCCTCTCGATGAATTCTATATCCTATGAAAAGTAAAGGCAACAGATAAGAGGTTAAAAAAGCTTACACTTTCTTCTAAAATAAAAGATTCACTATTATGAGCAATATCAATAACAAAACAAATTATTACAAAAATATGACCTGGGAAAGTGGTATAGAAGATAAATTATAGTGCATAATTGTTGAAACATAAACTAAAAAATAGCACAACATGAACTCAAAAATTTTAAAAATAATAATAATAAGAGTAAGAGAAGCATGGGGCTCTAACTATATGTTCTATATCTGTTTCCATGTATTTGCTGTATCATGAAACTATATTGAGTAATAAATAGTTATAAGGCAAATAGATGACCTATTTCACTATCAAGGTGGTAAAGAAGCTGAAGAGATCGCTACAGGAGAAGTTGGAAATCAAATACAGCATATATATAAAGCAGCCAATCCTCATATTTTATACAAAGCTAAAAATTACCAAGGGATTAAGAGAATCTAATAGAAGAACTTTGACTCATTAGGAAACATAAATAACATTTTGTTCACAACAAAATTCTAGGTAGAAAGTAGACTAATGTTTACATTTAAGATATTTTAGACTCCAGACCCATGAGAAGAAAACTGCAAAACAAAGGCTTCAGCGCAACACATACATGCTTGCAGGGCCAACAAATGCTTCTTATAAGAAGCAGCATATGAGATTTGAGAAAATAAAGCATGCAACATAAAGGAAATAATATGCATGCTCCATGAACTTACATGGTGCTTAATCTAGTCCACCATTTAACCTAAGTTGTTATAAATCATGATAACATCCTGCGGAATGAAAGCATAGCCAACTTTGGACAATCAGATAGATTCTGTTAGAGACTTAACATGAACACACATAATATTTATGCTTTAAACTCCATATTAATAATCTCCATTACATGATACTAATATGTTCAATGAAACATATGAGAATATTTATGAATTTCTTTTGAGAATACAAATGCTCCATTATAGACATAAGCCAAACTCAACTCAACTCAACTCATCTAAGCCTTTTCCCAACTACATGGGGTCGGCATAGACATAGACATAAGCCAAACAAAAAAATAATGGCAAGGCCAAAAAGGATGGAAGACTATTCTTTTAAGGAGGGGGAGTGGGGGTACAAATGGAAGGCATGCATTGGTGGCATGTACAGTAAACAATAGCTAGGTTGAGTCAAGAGGTAAGTGTGAAGTTACCTGACAGATCAAGAAAATAAAAGCACTTGAAAATTCAAATGCATCTAACAATCTGGATATAGTTGATCTGCAGCTACCAAACCTACAGTAGACAAAATAGCTCTTAGGGTTAAAGATCAGCAATACCTTAAGTCGTAGTTCCTCGCTTATGGTCTCCAAGTCCCTAACAGGATCCACAGAGTCATCAACATGAATTATTTCTGGATCTTCAAATGCTCCTAAAAAGGCACAGGACAAAAGTGTCTTAAGCTACCATTAATATAAATAAATAAAAACAAAAGCAAAACCTAATAAACTCTTCTCTCTGTACATAATAGAAGAAAATGAGGGACAATAATATAATGGCATCAATTTGTTTTATGTTTTGCGTAAAAGTCTTGAATGATAAGCCTATGGAAAGCCTATGGAACTAATGAAAAGACAAGATTACCTAAACGTATGACCCAAGTGTCTAGGTGAACAAAGAATCTAACATGGCAACCTTTAAAAAACTTCAAACGATCATCATGCAAGGGCTTGCATATATGTATGAGCGCTGCACCAGAAATACTAAAGCTTAACAAACTTAACCCTACCCCTGATTCAAGGCATGTTAAATAGGATATTTTCACTAGAGAAGTGCCAAGTACTTAGAAGGAAGGACAGTCTAATCATATTTGACCAGATAAATAGTGAAGGGTGCAGTCCAAGAGATCCAAGTATATGATGCTTCAATGAACCCATTTGCAGAAGGGTGGGCCTCTTAGTACGGAACAAATGGTACACAATCCCTCTGGTCATTTAGCTGATCACACATAGCTAATATTGGCAAACATAGAAACAATAGCCATAAGTTGTTTTTCGGCTTCAACAGTTTGCACCAAGGGCCTATCCAATGTGAGATCCCTAAATGGGAAATTTGCTTTTTCAGTACTTTCAAGTCTTCTGCTATTCAGTACTTTGAGGCAGCACATGGTCATCTAAATAAGTCCTTCCTCGCTTTATCCACTGGAGGTGGAATACTTACATGATGATTCAAAGAGTTGCACTGACCTTTGCAATTGAAAAATATGCTATAGTAGGAAAAAACAAAACAAATAGTAGTTAACTCAAGTAATCACAGTATGCAAACTGCATCAGGATGAGCAAATTTGACACCAAAGTCGGTTTCGCTACCCAATAGCACATAACAGAAATGAAAATTTCTTTTCCTACAAGCAGCAAGACAAAAGGAACCTTACTTAACACATGAAAGATGCCATCAACCGCACGTATGTGGGATAGGAAGTTGTTCCCAAGACCCTGCCCCTGATGAGCCCCTCTTACAAGTCCAGCAATGTCATGGATTTCCAAAAAAGCAGATACCTGCATGAAAGACCATCCCATATGGCTGTTATTTAGGAAATATGGTTTGAACAAAAAGTGAACAGTGAATATCCCATAAGGAAAATAACACACATAGACACCGCAACATGTAAAAATGACATGGATTTTTCAAACTTTTTAAGTTCTAGATGTGATTCCTAGATTACAATTCTTACCAATGGTCAGAGAAACACTGGAGGTTGCACTAACAGTAACAAGAGAAAAAAAAATCAGATAGGAATGCAAGACCATTGTAGCTTTACTAATGGTAACCATGGGGCATTTATGTCTACCAAAGGACTTGCAGTCTTTCCATGAGTTACTAATGGTAACCGTGGGGCATTTATGTCTACCAAAGGACTTGCAGTCTTTCCATGAGTTAAAACCCACGATGTATAACATTGCGTAAAGCTAATTTCATCAATGTCTTTATTAATGGTAACCATGGGGCATTTATGTCCGTCAAAGGACTTGCAGTCTCTCCATGAGTTCAAACCCACGTTGTATAACATTGCAAAAGCTAAATTTCATCAATGTATCACTCCCATAGATCCCCAGCTGCACTTCCAGACCTCACCATCTCTGGATAGTACATTCAAAAGGAGGGGGAAAAAAGGAAAGAATATTTGATTAACTGCAAGAAAGCATATTGTAGGACATGATAAACTTTGGTGAGTCTATTCTTTGAGTAGCACAAATGGAAGCATATCAAAATATAGGAGATTGCTTAGAGCAGTGAAAGGAAAAATTAAGTCTGGAGAATTGCTTCACAAACCTCGCTCTTTGGTTTATACAATTGACTGAGCCAATCAAACCTCTCATCAGGGACATTAATCCGTGCCTCATTTGGTTCTATGGTACAGAAAGGGAAGTTCTCTGCTGGGATCGAGAGCTTTGTCAGTGTGTTGAAAAGGGTTGACTTCCCAACGTTCGGTAACCCAACCTGTGAATCATAATAGTGACATACGCCATTAATTAGTTACGTACAATAGTTTCTGATTTCAGGTTCGCATTAGAAACTAATAACAAAATAAAACTAGGGGACCCAAAGAATAGAAAGCATCCAGAGATTATGTATTTCAGAAGGTATCAAGAATGAGGGGGAAAAAAGCTTAAGACATTTTTACAGATAAACAGAAAGAGAATAAATTTGCCAATGGAGATGCACACTAAATATTTCAGAACTATTGACCTGTAGCATTTCATTTTGACTAAAAATTGTGGACTTAACTTATAAAGTGCAAAGATGAGCATGAAATACAGATTCCTAGTCATCCAAAGAAACATTAAAAAAACTACATACTGCTAACAAATTTGGCTAAAATCTTCAACTGATTTAACTTGACACGATTTTGAGAGCAACTGCAGTACAACTAAGTCAAGCTGCAACAGAGCGTATATGTAAGCTGCAACACGAAATTTGAAAAAGCTTTAATCGCTAACGACTAACACGTAATGTAAGCAGATATTTGTGCAGTAGATATCAAAACCGAAGAACGAATACTTCAAAATAAAGCCCATTATAGCTACAAAAATCCTAATTTTTAAATAAAACCAACTAGAGCTACCAAGATAGCATGCCATTATGCGTAACAAGAGAAGATATCAAAGTAACTAAACTCCTGCCAAAATCAAAACAGAACCCATCCTACGACGGACTGCTTTGGGACCAGAGACGATGGAATCCATCTGCAAAGGCAAATCTTAGAGAAAGCTCCAGCAAGAGGTGTGGATTCGAAGCTTACGATTCCAATCTTCAAATGCGACGAGAATCGACCAAGAATCGGCCGCTCGGGGGTTGCCTCCTTCGATTTGGCGGCCTTCGGAGGCATCTCGGTTATCCTGCCTGGAGCTCCTCAGAGATTTTTCGAGGGTTTTGGGGCTCAGAGGTATTTGCTTCTCCTCTTGCTAATAGTTCTAGTTCGCCCCAAGATTTCGCCTTCGAATGGGGAGACGGAGGAACAAAAGAGAAAGGGAGAGTAGAATTTATAGATAACCCTAGAATTGGATGCCCAACCGTGCGCTCCGCTCCCCTGTCGGCGTGCACTTGAGTGCCATCAAAGGAGACGGATGATTGTGATTCTATATTTCAATAATTGGAAACATGGATGAACGTCGTCGCCCTGGATTGAATATAGTGGTCAGGAATTTCTTTAGGACTGTTGTTCGCAAATTTAAAATTGCAAGAAAAATAATGTACTCATTCACATAATTGTAAATAATAAAACATTCATAATTATTTATTATCAAATATAAAGAAGAAAGAACTAAAATTTTGTACATTAGTTCAAAAGGTTGTCTGAAAAAATGAAGAAGAAATCCATTTATTTGATATCAAAATATTGTGAAATTAATTTGAAGCAAAATATATGAAACTTGATTCATTAATATTACATTGATAATCGTGCCGATTTTGCTTTAAGAATCATGCGCGAGGTTCCCTAGTTCGCTTGCTGGGTTTGCTTTTAGATTCGTGCTCCGGCTTTCGTCTTCCTTGATCTCCGGCGATCTCCGTCGGCTGGGTGAGAGCTTCTCCTCCTTCGGTCGTTTCGACTTCCTCCTCCTTTCCATGGCTCTGGATTTGGCTGAGAAGGACCGTTTGCCCCGGCGATCTGCTCCGGTTTCGGCTTCAAATGGGTTTCCTCTTCTCCTTCTTCGTCGGAGGTGGTGATGATGGAGTCCATCTTTCCGGAGGTTGTTCAGATCCCGGTCCCTCAGCTGGAAGAGGAGGCGGCGGGATGGAAGCAGAATGCAGTCATGGCCCGTTCCTTCTCTCGTTGGGTGCCGGCTGAAGCATATATTCGGGAATTTAGGCGAGCTGGGATCGCTGGAGGAATCGTCCCAGTCTCCTTGGCGTTCCGTTGTCATCTTTTTCGATTTGAAGACTCTCAGGCAGTCGATTTAGTCCTTAATCGGCCGTGGGTGATAAATGGCCAGATTATTGGTACTGAAGCATGGCGCCCGGATTTCTTCCCGAACGAGCAATCCATCTCCTCAGCTCTGGTTTGGATGAGATTGCCTAGCCTGCCTATGGAGTTCTGGAAGGAGGAATTCCTCAGGTCCATCTCGGAGCAAGCTGGTTCTTTCTGCTTTGTTGATGCTGCGACGGCGTCAAGGAACAGGGGAGGGTACGCGAGGGTGGCTCTGCGTGTTAACCTCTGTCGTCCCCTCCGTCCTGGGACTAGGGTTCAGGGCCTGAGTGGCCCCTTTTGGCAGCCGTTCGTCTTCGAATCCTTGGAAGGATTCTGCCCAAAGTGTGGGTCTTTGCATCTGGAGGGACCCTGTGCGCCGGAGGCCAAGGTTGAGTTGGAGAACTCTGTCAGCAGCTTCGTCTTCGGATCGTGGTTGGCTGCAGTTCGTCAACGGAGGCAAGCTGAGGATCCCCTGCGTCAATCTCAGAATGTAGCCTCTGGTCCCCGCTCTTCTCCTCTGCCTGGTTCTACGGAGACGAGATTGAAGATGGATGGAAGACCCCGGTGAAGATGGGACGAAGAAATCTTCGTGGTTCAGGGAATTTTGCTTCTGACTGCAGTAAGCCGGGAGAGTCATCGGATTGCCCTGCTTCAGCTTCAGTGGCAGAGCCAATTCCCTTGGCGGATGGTGAATCAATTATCAATTCTCAGAGGAAGAAGACGTTGGCTAAGGGAAGGAAGCTGAATCCAATGCCTATGGTGGCCGTGCCGGTTTCCAACCAGCGTGCCGTTTCAGCTGATTCAGTGAAGGGAAAAAACAAAGTGAATCACAGTGGCCTCTCTGAATCTTTTTCTTCCCAATCCCTAATATCAGTTAATCCGTTTGCTTCCTTGGCTTTGGATCCTAAAGATGATGGCCAGATGGAAATTAGGGTGAAGGGTTCGGGGCCTCTTAAGCGGGCGCGAACTGTTGAAGGACTGCCCCCCAGATCTATTTCCAAACTGGAAAAGAAAAAAGGAAAGATAAGGGAAATTTGGCCAAAAGTAGAGTGGATATCAATCCTTGCCTACAAAAATTGGCCCAGTCTCTTTGCTGCTTGGAACCGATTCAGGTGCTGCATCATAATAATCCTGAAAGGCCTGCAGACCAGGAGGGTCAGGGTAACGATGTAAACCTTAGGGGCCAGGGTTCAAGTCTCAATGAGGCAGATTCTGGTGCCCTGCAGGACAGCTCTCCTCAGAATGCTGACAGTGAGATGGTAGAGGACCAGGAGGTGGTCCTAGATAATTCCAGTTAATCCATGAAGATTTTAATTTGGAATGTTAGAGGAGCTAATAAGCCTTCTTTCCGTTCCTCTTTTAGTAGATTGATTCAGATACATAACTTTGATATATGTGTTCTTTTAGAAACCAGGCTGTCAGGTGAAAGTCTGGTTCGTTTTCAGAGGCAGATTGTCCGGTCCTGGTCTTCATATGCGGTGGAGGCTGTGGGGCAGTCTGGAGGTATTTTGGCTGTTTGGCGTGACTCAGCTGTCACGATTGAAGCTTTCCATCAAAGTAGTCAACAAATAAATCTTGTTGTCTCTGAAGGGAACTCTGACCCCTGGATCATATCGGCAGTCTACGCCAGTACGGATTACCGTGAGCATCGTACTCTCTGGTCCGATTTGACTGCCCTCATAGCTCAAGGAATTCCTTCCATTATTGCTGGTGATTTCAACTGTATTATCGAAGCTAATGAGAAGAGAGGGGGTAGGCCAGTTACCAATTCAGCTGATATTAATGAATTTAGATCATTCATTGGATCCACTGGGCTGATGGATTTGGGGTACTCGGGACCTCAATTTACTTGGTGCAATAACCGTCAGGGGACAGCTCGCGTATGGGAGAGAATTGACAGAGCTCTGGCAACTCCTCAGTGGCTCCAAAAATTCCCAGCTGTTACTGTCACTCACCTTCCGAGGATTGCCTCGGATCACTGCCCTATTCTGATTTCCTTGGAGGCTGTTCTTCATCAGAGGAAACAGTTTAGATTTGAACGATTCTGGACGGTCCACTCTTCTGCTCGGACTATCATTTCCCAGATCTGGCACCTTCCCATCAGGGGTAATGCAGCCTATCGGATTTCACGTCGTCTTATTTTGGCCAGTCGCAGACTTTCCAGATGGAATAGACTGGAGGTTGGGGATCTAGTCAGGCAAGTGGAGAAGGCTGAATCCGTTATTTGCGCCATTCAGTCGAAGGAGGACCTTGATGGATTTCTTTTGCCCTCTGATCTCTCCTTGTTGCGAGAGAATCTTGCTCGTCATCACTTCCTTCTTCGACAGCAAGAGTTATATTGGAGGCAACGATCCAGAGTTCAGTGGATTCGTGAAGGGGATCGTAATACCAGATTTTTCCATCAGGCTACTCTGAAGAGGCGGGCAGCCAACAGAATTCGGCGGTTAGTGGATGCTGAGGGAAATTATCAGGAGGATATTCACCATATTCGTTCTCAGCTTCTTCATTTCTTCCAATCAAGATGGTCTGAAAGTTTGGGCAACGGGGTTCCGGTTACCCTGGTTTCTGATACCCGGAAGGTATCCTCTTCGGATAACGCCCTTCTAATTAGGCCTGTTTGTGCGGAGGAGGTTCGTCAGGCTCTATGGGATCTCGGACCGGATAAGGCTCCTGGGCCGGATGGATTTCCGCCCTTCTTTTTTCGTCATTACTGGGATATCGTTGGGCAGGAAATGGTTCAGGCTATCCAAAATGTATTCCAATCTAAGCAGATTCCTGAGGATTGGAATCGCACTCTTATTACCCTTGTGCCTAAACGCCCGGATGCTTCTCTTCCTCAGCACTATAGACCGATTAGCCTATGTACTACTATGTACAAGGTCTGCGCACGTCTCCTAGCTTCTCGTCTCCGGGCGGTGATCCCCCGTATTATTTCTGAGGAACAAGGGGCGTTTATCAGAGGTCGTTCTATCTCGGATAATGTACTTATCACTCAGGAGTTTATGCACGACCTTCATAGAGCCCCTGTTAGAAGGTGTCTTATGGCCATTAAGCTTGATATGGAAAGGGCTTATGATAGACTGAGTTGGAACTTCTTATATCGTTCTCTTCAGGGTTTTGGTTTTGATGAGAGGTTTACTGAATGGGTTATGGCTTGTATCCAGAGGCCTTCCTTTTCATTGATTATCAATGGGAGCCCGACTGAGTTTTTCCAGTCTTCGGTTGGATTACGTCAGGGATGCCCGTTATCTCCCCTTCTGTTCATCTTGGCTGCGGATGATCTCTCTCGTGCTCTTCATCAAGCTCAGTACAACCAGAGGATTGTCCCTTTTAATGTGGGGATGCGGGTCTTTCCATCTCCCATCTTTTGTTTGCGGATGACTGTATTCTTCTGGGCCAGGCCTCTACTGAAAATGCGGCTTCCTTTGATTCCATTATTCAGTGCTATTGTCAGGCTTCGGGTCAGAAGGTCAATCTTCAGAAGTCTTCTATCTGTTTTAGTCCGAAGACATCCAGACTTATTAGTGAAGCAATCATTGATCGGTTGGGTATCACTACTCAGACTGATCGTTTTATGTATTTGGGATCCCCATGACTGGTAGACGCCCTCGATGCTCTGATTTTGCGGACCTTGAGAGGCGGGTTCGTCAGCGTATCGACGGTTGGCAAGTCACTGATCTTTCTATGATGGCTCGGATCACCATTATTCGGTCCGTTCTCTCTTCCCTTCCGCTCTATATGTTATCGAATACGGCCATCCCGACTACTTGTTTGAGGAGGCTTGAAAGATGGATCAGAGATTTTTTATGGGCATCTATGCAAGACGGGCATGGTATTCATCTTCTTTCCTGGGACAAGATATGTATGCCTATTCATGAAGGTGGTCTCGGGATCCAATCCTTGGTGGTTAGGCGCCAAGCTTTACTGGCCAGACATGCTTCTCGTTTCCTTTTAGAGCCGCACTGTCTCTGGAGCTCGGTCATGCGGGCAAGATATGGTGATTGGAAGCCAGAAGAGCTCATTTCGTCGCCCAGAGGCAGTTCATCCTTTGGAAGGAGGTGTGCCAGGTTGGCGACTCTATTCGGATGAATATCTCTTGGATGATTGGAGATGGTCACTCTATAGATGCCATCAGGATTCATGGATTTCAGAGCTTCCACTGTCTCGATGGCCCTCATTCTTTAGCACTGATATTCCAACTGATACGAGGGTTAAGGATCTGATCTCATCAGTCCCCCCCTCCTGGAACACCCCCAAGGTGACCAGTCTTTTTGGCAAGGAACTATCTCAGCGGATTCTATCGATCCCTCTTATCTCCCGCCCCTCCGCAGATGTTAGGCTTTGGCAGAGATCCTCCCTCCCTAGGGCCCCTCTCATGGATCTTGTCAAGATATTCAGGCCTCCGGTTCAGAGTACAAAGGATGCTGCGTGGATATGGAAGCTTCCCACTCTTCCTAGGGTTCAGCTCTTTATTTGGAAGCTTCTGTGGGATTGCCTACCGACGAGTGCTATGCTCTCCCGTAGGGGTCTCCCTATCCAGTCGTCCTGCCCCTTGTGCGGTATGGAGGACGAGAATACCGATCATGCTATATTCAAATGCCCTAGAGCTAGAAGGATTTGGTATTTCATGGGCTATGAGTTCAGAGTGGATGTCTACGGTTCTCCTCGTCCTATCTTTCTCCAGGATCTCCGAATGGCTCCTCAGCACAATCGAGGCCTTTGGGCGATTACTGCATACCAGATCTGGTTATCAAGGAACCAGATTATCTTTTCGGAGGAATGTATCTCTTCTCATCAGCTAATAAGGAAAATTAGATCAATGTCCGTGGATTGTGCCCGTGCCCTTCATTCTGTTGGTTTTGATACCTCTGGCCTCTGGGGTTCCCCTGCTGCTACGGCAGCGAACCGTCGTACGGTTTTTATTTCTTGGGAGCCCCCTCCTCCAGGTTTTGTCAAAATTAACTTTGATGGGAGTGTTCGCGGCAGACTAGCTGGTTCGGCCTTCATCATTCGTGGTCCACAGGGTAATATGATAGCGGCGGGTGGATTTGGGTCTCTGGACTTCTCTATTCCCATGGCTGAGCTTTGTGCTGCATGGGCTGGTATTTCTTATGCGGTGCAGACTCTTCGAGCCCAGAGGCTTGTTATTGAGGGAGACTCTATGACTATCATTCAGTGGATACGGAAAGAGAAAGCTCCTGATGTATCCACCAATCCGATCTTAACAGATATTTGGACTATGCTTCAGAACTTGAATACTGCCCAGATTTGTCATGTATTCCGAGAAGTCAACACAGCTGCTGACTGGGCAGCGACGGCCGTGGCTCAGCATGTAAGATATAGGATATGGACAATGGATGAACCATGTCCTCCAGTGTTATTTCAAATTTTGCAATCTGATGTATCTGAGCTGACTCATACTAGACTAGTATGATCGCTCGTCTTTATCAAAAAAAAATATATATATATATTACATTGATAATAATATAACGTATCCATATGTACTTTAATAATATAGAATTATAGAAAATAGAACTTTGATTTGTATTTCATGGGGACCATGTAGGAATGAGCCATTACCGGTTGCGGTCATTTGTAGACAAGAACTTCCCGTTTATAAGACCGGATCCAAAATCAAGAGGAAAGAGAACAAGGGTTTGCCATAAAGAGTCTAGGATTTCCCACTTTGTCTTAGTTTTTGGTATAATTTAAATTCAAAAATATAAATAACATATAGCATCATACTACATAGTAACTATATAATTTATATTATGCATATAGGTTCAATTCGAATTATACATGTTCTAATTTAGCAAAGAGGGTCTCACATTTTTTATCCAAACTATTGACTATGATTTATAAATTCCAAGATTATAGGTCAAAAATTAAGATAATAAATATATAAGACTATTTTCCATGTGCCTATTTAATGAGTGCATGGTGGCATAAGTAGTTGCTTATTATTGATTGGCCACATTTCATTGCTACTTTTAGGAGTGGGCATTGGCTTTGTGGCCTATGGGTCAGCCCAGAAAAATTCAAAGCTTGGGCCGAAAGGTTGGAACGTACCTCATCTTTTAAGCCCGTTTAATTTTTAGGCCGGACTTAGGTTTAGAAAATACAGACTCAATTGGACTCAGATTTTTTTATTTTACATATATTATATTAATAAAGCTAAAATAGTTTAAAAAAATTATTGATAATTTTAAAATAAAATGGTTTAACCATTGCAACAAGAATTCGTTGGCAATTTTGTTTACATTATATATATATATATATATATATATATATATATATATATATATATATATATATATATATATATATATATGTGTGTGTGTGTGCGTGTACGCATGCGCATGCATGTTTCTAGTAAGTCAAGCTCAGATCAGGACTAGCTCTAAGAGTTTTCCATCGAGTTGAGCTTTGATCGACTATTTAACCTGAGTTTGGATTAAGCTCGATGCCTTGAGCAACTCCCTTTTTATCTTTAGCCTAACCTAACCCATGCCCACCCCTAACTACTTTGAATCCCGATGCTAGTTAGCTTCCTTAGCCCGTAATTCTATGCTATCCTAGAGTAGCAATACACTACAACCGCTATACCATGTTGAGCCCTTTAGTATCTTAGGCATCTTCATGGTTTCATTTAGGTTCCAAACCACCAAGCCTATGCCTTGAAAATTTTAGGGGTTGGGTTAAGATTTTAGGTCCATAGGGCCAAACTAAGCTTAATTTTTTAGTTCCAATCAAATTTTGGACCAAATTAGACCGGAAGAAAATAAGACTAACCTACACTATCCTAAGATATATATATATATATATATATATATATATAGAGAGAGAGAGAGAGAGAGAGAGAGAGAGAGAGATAAAATAAATTTTTTAAAGGTGTTGAAAGAGAATCAAACTATAGTGGTTGAGATAAGAAGCCCAAACTATAACCATCCCAACCAACATATGCTTTAATTGCATACACACACATATGTAAGTGTGGGCCAAGTTGAGCTAAGCCCAGGCCCTATGACATTCCTTTTAGGCCAAGATGGGAACAACCATACTTGGCCCGAGTTCAGATCAAGAGTCTGGCCCAATGTCTCGAAATGCACATTATACAACCAGCATAAGTTGGGCCAAGCTAGGCTCGGCTTAGGCTTTAAGCTTCTGTTGCTACCTCCATTCCAAACTAACTCTTATTAACATAGTTTTTGTGTCCCCATGTTGTTCTAAATTCACATCGACCACTATTAATACATGCCATAGCCCCTTTGCAACCCCATTTGAATAGGCCTTCATTAGCATGTGTTACAACTCTTGCTACAAACCTCTTGCTACCTTGGTTCTATATTAGCTTCTAATATTAGCTACAAGATAGTCTCTTGCTTTCTGTACCTTAGTACGACCAAGAGCAGCTACAAGGGATTTATTTGTGACTAGACCTTGATATTGTGGCTTCTAGCTTATATTTTTGAGGCTATCAGCAAGTTTTACAATCCTAGTAGAGATAATTTTTTAATTTTGCTACACATTGGTGTATTTTAGTGTAGGCCACCATCCTATGTAGGACAAAGCTACAATATCTACATTGTCATTTTTAGTCTAAACTCATGCTCATGCTCACTTATCAATTGTGTCAAACTTCATTACAAATCTTTTCAGCCCTAAGGCCTGCTTTTATGATCTTATTAATGTCAAATAAGTTCCTTACTTACCTATATTTTGGCATGGATCAAGGATTCTCATATTTAGGAATCTTCAGGGTTTATTATACAAGCCTCCAATTCACAGCCCCTTGCAATATAGGCATCTCATTTGAGATGGTGCATCTACTTCATTCATTCAAATTCTAACAATTCTTTTTACTACCATAAATTCTTTTAAATTTCTTTCTTACCATTTATAGAATCTACATTTGATATTACCCCAAGAGTAACAAACTCTTTCTAAGATCATACCTTGGACAATATCAGAGCGACATCTATTTTTCAAAACTCAATCCTCTACAATCCTATGATAATATGCTCTTTCTAAATTTCAATCCTCAACAATCCCAAAATATCATTTGCCTCCCTAAATATTTCACATAGCGACCCTAGGCATTATCTATTTTTTTAGGTTTTGCTTCTGACAATTTCATGATGATATTTACTTCTCAAAATCTTGCCTTAATAATCCAAGGGTATCATCCATCTTTCCAAAACTTGTTTCCAATAATCCTGTGACAATACTTCTTTTTTATAATTCAACCCTGCCCCCCCCCCCCCCCCAAACCTCAATATATATATATATATATATATATATATATATATATATATATATATATATATATATATATATAGTGTGATGACATTCACCGTCTCTAATTTTGTTTCTAGTGATCCTAGATGACACCTCCATTCCATAGGTCCTTCCCTAGCAATCTCATAATTTTAGCTTCATTTCAAACATTTGAAAAGTACCAAAGAGGTTTTAATTCTATCTCTAAAAAACCTAGGTTGACATCTTGCTTCCAAAACCAAATTAACATTTCCTTCCAAGTTTGATTCATGGCACTCTTGGTGTGTTAATCCCAAATTCTATTCCTAGCATTTTTTGTTCCACTATCAATCCCAATTTGTTTTCCTATTGAAAATGTACTAAAATGCTATGTCAAAGATAATCAATGATGAAGAGATCATAGTAAAGATGTTTCATCATACATTTGAAAGGAGAATCGAGGAAATAGATTTCTTTGATTAGTCTGAGATAAGTACTTCCAATGAGTAGGCTAGTGCATTTAAGTGATAGCATGTGTTTAATATTATTGATATCACAAGAGAGTTGATATAAAATCATTGCATAAGAGGCAGGAGAATTTTTCATTACATACATGGCTAGATAGCAAATTATGGCCATTAGGATTAAGGATAATGCTATTACTAAAAATTCTATTAGTAAGATCATCAAGAACATAGTTTCATACATATTTTATTTATTCTCAATCGCAATCGATAACAATTTTAACTCTATGAATTAAAATATAAGTGGGATAGATATTACATACAAATCTATAATTTGAATATATTGATCCACCATTGAGGCTAATTTTAGAAAACCAAAGATTGATACCAAACCAAACTTGAGCATCTGAACAAATTATCTAATACAATCAACGCTACACATTTAATGAAGTCAACTAGAAAAACTAATGACCCTTCAAATCTAATAGCCACCAATCAACCTTTTTAGTCCTAAATACAAAATGTTATGTACAATCAACCAACTTAAACCTTTAATACCACAATCTCAAGCTATACCCTTTATTCCAAGTAGCCTCTCAATCATCACTTATTACAAAATCAACACTCTTAATAATGACAACAATAGTAGCTAAAGTAAGAACTACTGCATCAACCCTAACGATACCTAAAAGAAGCCTAACAACCCTAAGATTCTCAAGGCTAACTCTCAAACAAATTCAAACCATCAGAGCATCAATTCCATGCAACTTATGACTAGCAATATACACATACAATAGATGCAATCTTATGCATATAAAGAGAGATCAAAATAGAAATAAAATGGAAACTATCTAGTGAAAAGTTTAGAGATACCCATGATAGGACTTAAAATGTTTAAAATTAAACTATTTGAGATGGGGGCAAAAGGATGTGTGTGTGTGTGTGTGTGTGTTGGTTGGGGGGGGGGGGGTGGTCATCCTTTGAGTTCAAATTAAAATGTTGGAGATAAAATTTAAAAAGAAAAATTAAAAGGAACAAGCTTTTATTTTTAATTATATGGTAGTATAGATATAATTCCGTAATTTGAGCTATATGCTTGATAGACTACATAAAAGCATTACTTATTAAAGAATAATATATCCACTT
Source organism: Calamus simplicifolius (assembly GCA_900491605.1). Taxonomy (NCBI): domain Eukaryota; kingdom Viridiplantae; phylum Streptophyta; class Magnoliopsida; order Arecales; family Arecaceae; genus Calamus; species Calamus simplicifolius. The sequence continues at coordinate 440,030 of UESW01005070.1, read as the reverse complement.
TTGATAGTGAATCAAATTGATAGTGCATCATATGATATTTTATTGTCAATGTTTGGGTCATTCATTATGTATTTGTTATTACATCAAAATCTTATAGAAGATCCCCATTCTGAGAGCATAAATTGTTAGCCAAATTGATACTATAATTTGACATCAAAATAATTTAAATCAATACTTTTAAATCTAGGCAACTAGAAGATATTAAGGTCACAAAATAATAATGTATCCAAGGTGTTTTCCATACAAGAACATTAGTAATTGAAAATTATTTTTTTCTTTTTATAAGTCCTGCTCAAAAAAATAAAATATAAATTAGCATTAAATTATGCATTTAAATCTAGGCAAACAAGAGATATTATGAGTAGAGAACAAAGATATGCTTAAGATATTTCTCATGCAAGATCATTAGTATAAATAGAATTTAAAAATATACATTTAAATTTAAATAAATAAAAAATTTTGTGAGTACCAAATAATGACAAGTTTAAGATGTTTTATATGTGCGGATAATAGTAATTTAAAAATATTTTTTTTATTTACATAAACTTGTCAGAGTTAATAACCTTATGGTGTGACTTAAGTCTAGCTCAAATGTAGTTGACTTAAGCGCAACCTAGGATAAGCAACTAGAGGAACAGGATTATGATCCCATACTCACATGTGCCATGCTATTCGCCTCCATCAAATGCCACCACTTCCACCATCCTCTTTCTTTCACTTATTTTCTTACTAGTAACTAGAGCCCCTACTCTTACCTCTCTCTCCCCATCCTTTTTATCTCATAGTAATGTATTTTTTTTTTTTTTATTCATTGCTCAATCTCTTTATTTCTTTCTCATAATTACCCTTATATTATTAGTAGAGCTGATTAGGAGCTAGATGGCTTATTGAGCTCAAAATTTATAGATAAGCATTAAAAATAGATTTGTGGGATGGTTTTAAACCAAAAAAAAAAAGGCCTGACCTAAAAATTGAGAGTATATATATAAAGAAAGAGCGTGACTTGGTTATACTCAAGTGGACCATCCACTCACATTCGGTCAAGGTATATTAGACCATGGAGGTCTTCTATCAATGATCAAAGTTATTAGATATAATCTACTATCTCTAAAATATTTAAATGCTAAAAATTAAGAGATTTAAAGATGCCAACAAGTAATCCAATGATTGGATAACTCGGATAACATAAAATCATACATGTTTTTTTTGTTCACTTAATTAATGGAATGGTGATTTAGGCAAACTACTCTAATGCCAAATTTGAAGCAAACAAGTCGAAGGAGGGATAATTACTACTCTTGCACTAGTTCTTTAAGAGTTTTCGATTCAGTACTTTTGATCACTTTAAAGAAATTCGTATTCTTACACCACTTAAACAAAGGATTACTCTAAGCTAAAAAAAACTCTTAAAATTTTATAGCTTAATTTATTCAATGAGTATACCAGTGGCCTATTTATAGAGCAAAATTAATTCTACTATAAGAAAAATAAGAAATCTATCACTATAAAAAAAGATTAATTTATTACTAAGAGCCTATTTATTCTAGCCTAAAAGAAATCAGGCTAGAACCAAAACATATATAAAAATAAGAAAATAAGTGATTCTTGCTAAAAAGACATTTATTAAAGTTTCCTATTTAATGTTAACAAAAATAAGTCTCCTAAAAAGACATTTATTAAAGTTTCCTATTTTGCTAAGAAAAAAAATCTAATTCTTGCTTTTCTAAGTTGCATTAGCTTTCTTTATCTTGAATAAGTTAGATCCTGATGAATTTAAGATCAAGCTAAGTATCACCTTTATTCTTTTTAATTTAGTGATCAATCTAGTAGTCTTCTGGAGTATATTCCATTAACCATTATAGCTTAAAGTAAATAACATATGATCTTTCTTTAAGTTTGTTCATATGTAACTTGCAATACAACCATGCTTATTTTTATACTTCATTTATGATCCACCATATGCTTTTTTTGATCCATCACATAAGTCTCTTGATGAGCTCTCTTTTTAGGAAACATTATCATTAATTTATAGCATTGGAAGGTATGGAGATATCTAGTTGCATCTATTCTTCTTATCTTAAAAAATTTGGCTCTCAATGAATCAATATAGGGTAAGATATGATAGCCTTCAAATTTATTTATGTAATGGGTTAGATAAGCTTTATGGCTTTAGTATTTACCTCTTTATTAGATTGATCTTTCTTAGGAATAATGAAATCTTCTTTAATTAATTCATTTGTCATTATATCATTTCTTCCTTTTCCTTATAAGCTATTGATTAATTGAGGTTATATGTTCAATAGACTCTATGATAAGTTTTTCGTCAGCAATATCATCGAATAACTCAGTGATAGGCTCTTTTACATCGTATTACCTTAAACTTGATTCTTCTCTTACTTCAACTATAAAATTATTGAGTTTTTATCTAATTGAATTCTAAAATCAATATGAACTTTCCCTTTACTTCTTCAGTAATTGCAATAAGCTTCTTTTTTTCAATTTTATTAGAAAATATATTTAATACTATAGTATCAAGGACTATGGCTTTAGTATGAATAAGATAAGAGACTTAAGTATAGTATCTTGTTTCTTAAAAAATTGGCTTGTAGATAGAATTCCTATTGTATTTGCAATAGTTAAAAAGCAGATATTTTTCTTTCAATTTTATACATATGATATCCCAAATATTAATGGGTCCATTATGATTATCATAAGCATCTTCAACTCTCTGCCAACAAATTATAGTTTGTTCCTCAAGCTTGTGTTTAGCAAATTCAATGCTTCTTTCATGAGTCAATTTGTAACAATTAAGATATTCCTTAATAAATGTAAGTTAGTACATGAAATCATCGGGATCCGACTTACCTTAAAAGTTACATACTTAAAGTCAAATTGTTTACAGATATCTTTAGTAAGGTCCTAAGCTCTTAGCTGAGCTCTTAGAGGTTGAGAGCTTCTTGCAATTTTATTGCATTATTCTACTGTAATAGTAGTGACATGTTCGTTAGCACTATCTTAAATTATCCTTCTTAGAAAGCTGGCTAGTGTCTCATCCATCCACTGTTCTAGTGAGCAACTCGATCATCAAGCTACTTGTCAAACCATTAACTCTAATTATACAATACAATTTTCTATAGTGATGGAGCTAGCAGTGTTGCTTGCATGCATCTGGGGTGATAGTACACAGTATAAAGGTGCTCATTATGAAGGTGCTCATTGATATATAAGTGTATAATTGCATACAAAGTATCAAATATGAAGGTGCTTGACTGATCCTAGTGAGCAATTAAGGAAGAATTCATTCGTATTCTTTTTTTCTATTTTTTTGCTCTTTTTTTTTCTAACATTGGTTTTTTGACGACAGAAAAGTTAAGAAAATAAGGGTAGGGAAGAGAGGGATGGTTAACATGTTTGACTTTAATACTAAATTTAATGTACGCAAGTTGTCCTAATACCAAATCTGATATAAGAGAACCAAAGAGGAATAATCATTGATATTACACTAGCTTCTTGAGGTTCTTTGATTTAGCTCTTACAACCACTCTAAGAAAATTTATAGCCTTGCATAACGTAAGTAAAGAATCACTTCAAACCAATAAAAGAGAAAAATTCTAAAAATTTTATAACTAAATTTATTCATTCAATAGGATATACCAGAGCAAAATTGGTCTAAAAAAATTAGACTATAATCTAAAAAAAAAAAAAGAACATCATTATAAACATTCAACATTAACAAAAATAACTCTTATCAACAAAAACAAGATTCTTAAGGAGACTTTTATTAAAGTTTATATTTTGCTAGGAATTCGATTCTTACTTTTTTGAATTGCATCCACTGTCTCTAAAGAATTCATTTTTTTCATGAATTAAAGTTCATACTAAATGTTACCTTTAGCCTTTTTTGAATTAGTGCAACAATCTGATGGTCTTACAGGGTATGTTATATCTTATTATTACAACTTAACAAGAATCTTATAGGCTAGATAGCTCACCTAGTCTAATTACATCCTAAATGAGGAAAAATAAGGAATTTGGGCTGAAAGGGCTCTTTAAGGTTGGACCAACATTGATCATAAATATAGGCATGATGGTTGGGCTAACTGAGCTTAGGTGTGAGCATCAGATTTAGTTACAAGCATGCAGCCTAGCCTAAGCCTGATCTAGAATTTGATAAATTCTTGTAGTGATTTAAATAGTATAAGAGGACATCACAAGGAAAATGCAAGCTTAAGGTCTGATGCATTAATTAGATATCTAGAAGAGATAGACTCCAAGCTTATAATAATTTATTTTATGACAATGGCTTGGATATACAAAAGGATAGGAGAACTAAGTTGGTCTTGAGTCAAAAGTTAGAGATTAGGATACATTATGATATTTAGTAATATTTAATTGTATTTGATAGGCTAATTGAGGAATGAATTATTATCATTTCAATGAATATTAACATTATTTAAATTTAATGTGATTAATTGAATTATTAGATTAATCTGCATATCTTATTTGAGTGTTGTGTTTAATGTTAGAGATAGGTCCTCTCACATGTTCTCTTTATTTGGATATAAACTGTAATTTAATAGTATTATATATATATATATATATATATATATATATATATATATATATATATATATATATATATATGAAAATAATCAATCTTTACTCTTTTGAATAAGTATTTTATAGATGGCATTAAGTTGGATATGTTATAGTAGAAAGTCTCGAGTCAGTTTCTATATTTAAGAAATTATAAATAAAATATTGCAATCCATGAAATTAATTATGGTCTTATTTGATAATGATGAGAATAATTACTAGATTTCAATTTTCTCTAAATGAAAATTAGATACGAGATGAAAGTATAGTTTGATTTTGAAATTTAGATTATCTATTTGCCTTTCAATATCAATAGGTTGATTACTTCGCTTTTGCATCTTTCAAAAAGAAAAAAGATTTCTAAGAGTTATTTTAAGGATCTACAAGAGAGTACTTAGATTCTCTCAATAAATAAAAATGTATCATGCTTGAATCTAACAAGAGTTCATGGTGTTGAAGGAACCAGATTAGAAAAAAGAGATATTCTAATTGTAAGATATATAATGAAACCGTAACTGAAATTGATATCTCTTTCAAAAAGAAAGATGACAATATTTGAAGGTTCTCTTTTTACCCTATAAGGATGATTCAATCCATAAGGACCATGATTAAGAATATTTGATCATCTTTCTTCGAAAAGAAGCGAAGCATAATCAACTTGAATCCGAGATAGCTATTCAAAATCTTAGGGAAAGATTTGTTATCTCATGCCTAATTTTTGTAAAAAAAATCAATTGAAGGAAAGGTTTTCTTCAAATAATTATAACTAGAGGCAACTATTTAATCAAATGATATTGAGTATATTTTTCATCTCTTCTCGAAGTAGGTGGGGTATTTCTTCGTAAAATTATGCTCAATTTCTGTCAAAACCTCTTCGTTAGTTAGAGTAGCACGAATCGAATTTTTTGAGAACCTAATTTGATTTGGTTGGACAATGTGCAATTGGTTAACAAGGATAGATTTTTAGTGGGTATAGAATGTATTGTCAAATATTCAATATGTTTCACAAGATTTATTTTTGTACAAGAAATTCTAGCCAATTGAAAGGATTTTCTTATCAATCCATAAATCATTTTGATTCCACGAGAAGCGCGAGATTTGAAATATCACACATTGATTGATCAAATAAAGATTCAACAATTAAAAGATAGACGGATTCTTTTGGTTCCAAAGTCATTGGAGTTGTCATTTTGTTATTACTCCATCAGAAGCTGAAAATGTAACATCATCGTTGCCTGTCATGGAATATGGAACTATTATTACTCCATCAAAATCAAATTGTGGCACCATCACCTTCCTGTCGTAAGTTGAACATATCATAATAGCGTTGTCTTGCACGGACTGCAAATGCGACTCTATCGCCTTAGAATTAACCACCACAATTAGGCCCAAAAAATCTTATTTGAAAGAAATACCGGATTGAGTTATGAATTGTAACGTGGCATTGCGTGCAATCAAGGGTCATGTCACGTTGTTGATTGGTTTCCAGCTACCATAGCGATGAGAATTTGACTCTTATACAGGAACATTGCAAAGCGAACGACTCCCATCCAGCATACCGCCGCAAGGGCGTTGGAAATTGGAAACCTTAAAAAAGTGCTGATGGCTTGTGATCTACTATTTGTTTAAACATTAAATTTATCATCAAATTATTTTTTACGATAATTAATATTCAATAATTTAATTATTTATTTTATTCTCTGAAGATAAGTAAATTAAATATAATAGCCGCTGGACAACAATCCAATATTGTAATTCCTCTTCCAGCTAAAGAGAAAAAACAAAACAAAACAAAATAAAGAAATCATAATTTTCGCAAAAATTAAAAAAAAAAAAAGAAATTTTCCTGAACTTCTGTCATGTGTTTTTAGTTTAATTATGAATTATATCAAGGTTAAAAACTATGCTACACATCTACTCTATAAACCCAATCAGGTTTAGAGGGGGTATCAAAGAGATGGGTCAATCAACAAACATCAACAAGGACAGAGAGCTGCATTTAGTTTCCATGCAAATAAGCATTTGAGATAAGAAAGATAGTTAGCACGAACTGAAAATAAACATGACTCAAAACATACACATCATTAGCAGATGAAAGAAGCTTGGTGCTTGGTGTAGTCAGTATGTGATCTGACTAGAGATCCAAAACATGGCAACAACCATCTCTTTCACCATCTTCACATCCTCTTTCTTCCAAAAGATTGAACACATCCCGGCAATGTAAAGAATCTCGAACGCTAGGGGGCTTTAGTTGGTTTGTCACCAGGCAAGTCATCTTCATCATGGTAAATGTTCTCTGCCATCTGCCAAATCTGAAGGATGTTATCTTCAGCTACGCTGGCAATGACCCATTCATCCCGTGGGTTCCATGAGAAATCAGATATTTTGCTCGTGTGCCCACCATGGATGAAGAGAAGCTCAGGTGGGCCATCCTCTGCATCTTCTGGTGTTTGTTCCTCATCAATCCTGTAAAAAAGCCATGCTAAACTGGATTAGCACGTAATCACACCATCAAACAGAGATGCAACCATGTGAGTCTTAACGGTGTTTATGTGATGTGCAAATATATTGAATCTTAAGATGTGCTTAACTATGCTTATAAGAACTAATGCGGACTACCTAATGGTTGCAAGCTTTCTTAGAAGATATGGTCATATGTTACATATAATTTCATATTAACAAGGTACTCAAATGACTACACAAAGGAAGGCCTCATTTGAAAAGGAAAAGGTAAATTGAAGACACCAGCTAAAAATATGAATTCTGGAGTTTTAACCAAATAAGAATTCAAAGAAGCTAAGATCTTGATGCTGCAAATCTTTTAATAAGAAAAGGTACAGGTGAGACAACAACACATAAAGAGAGAAAAAAATCCAGCATGTTTAAACTTGAAACTCCAACAAAACACAACATATTATAAAAGTTCTTTGCCTAGAGATAACTAAATATGAACATCAGTCGGTTTATACTTGTTGCACAAAAATCTCTATCAATTTGCACGATCTTGCACCTTTTGTGGATCTGTTCCACTTGCCCAATGTAATTATCCACTAATATTTATTTGCTTCATGTGCCCCAGATCCTGTTATGATGGAAGCGGTTTGTGGGGCTAAAGGTGGAGGTCCACCAAGGAGGCTCACCTCCCTTGGTAGATTTTCTGGACAGTGCATGAAGAAAATCTTTCTACCATGTCCATCGGGCTGCTTGTAGAAACGACTTCTTTATGGTCAATTTACTACCTCAACCTATTTGGATTGTTTAATAGCTTTTTCTCTAATACTCCTCCCCCTTCCCCAAATCAATGAGGTTCCATTTTGTGCATATTATTTTTTTCATTTATATTTACACATTTTGGTAATGCATCAAGCTCCGGGATATCACTAATGAAAATGTAATACATAGTAAAATTCTAAATAATGATTGCATCTTAAAAGAAACTGGCCTCATCCACAAGCCTGTTTGATGTGTAATGACGATGATGAGACCTTTTCTAACCTGCTACATCAGTGCCCTTTTGCTATATCCATTGAAAATCTTTTATGGACGGACCGAATATTCAAAAGGATCCTACTTCCATCATAGTATTTTAGGTTTCATGGAAGAAATCAAGGGTAAAAGAAATTTCAGGACTGGTTGGAAAACTCTCAATGGTAGCTGTTTGGTGGAAGATTTGGCTTGAAAAGAATAGAAGAATAGGGCCTGATCAAGGATGAGAAGCCTGTTAGGATGAATTGTCTTCCATTGTTCCATCAAAATGCTGTGATGATCTCTTTGTTCAGGAATACTTGCCTACTTTTGATCTTCTCTTGTGAGTTATATCGCTTCTTGTACTCATTTCAACATGCCAACAATATACATCTCATAAGAAAAATTTCAGAGGACACCAAATTGTTGTTGAAGGGGAACTAAAAGTTAGATTCAGAAGAAAGATGTTCCTCACTTCTTTCTAGAAACTAAATTGATAAATAAGAGTAGCATTTCTTATCAAACTAATTTTAATATTCATCAACAACTTGAGATAGAATTTTCAAGTGTCTTTCCTCATCTTTTTTCCAGACCTTTACGCACGAATCCAAGCACATCTCCTTACTCAGGTCACATCCAATCTTTAATCTAGATGACCTATATTTTTGTTAAGAGTTGGACCATAGACTTTGCGTAAATGATTTTAAGGACAATCATCAATCATCAAATTGAAGATCTGAACTGTTGAAAACGATCCACCCTGCAAAAAGTATCTAGAAACTAAAAATTTATTTTCTTTGGTGGTTTCTAACCTCTGAATGAGGATGGTACAAAAATGAACAATATCGATTGCACCAGTATGGTAAAATACATGATAGGGTGTATGCATTGAAAATCCAGATTACAGATCATGATCAGCACATTTTAAAATGCTGATGGATTTAAATTCACTAGGTTTTGCTGATTAAATTTACTAGATTTGACAGTCAGATCATGATAAAATATAGTATTACACTATACAAACCATTCAAAACACACAAACATTGGTTTCCAAACATTTTTTTAGTATAATCATGTTCAATGGTTTAGATCTTGCATTCGAAAAGTCTATCATTGATTCTGTATCATTAATGCTTTTTCAAAGAGTTAATGAAAAGAGTGTAGTCCAAATCTTTTGGTTATATATGAGTCAATTTGTTCTTAGATCTTATTTCTCTATAGACTATATCATAGAAATGAACAGTGTAGATCTTTCCTTTCATCTAGTGGTAGTCTATTACACCTCATAGACGATAGGGAAAAGTGGCGAGCATGTGTAAATTTTAACAACTTCCAGGCTTTTTCATGAATGAATTAGAGCCCCAACTTAACAGGACTTATCCAATCAAATAAGAAATGTGCTGATAGAAAATCCTCTCGTCCATAGAGGATTCTCGGTCCCTCTCTCACACACTCTTCTTTGATAGAGCTTCTCTAGCATATTTGTATCGTTTCTTTCCCTCCCCCTCACCTGTACAATCTTAAACCTTCTTAGAGACCAACCATCATGGCCTATATTGGTGGGGTGCTTGCACAAAAGGGAGGGGGCGTATGAGAAAGAAAGAGAGGAGAAATAGTGCAAGCAAGCGCATGTGCGAGAGAGAGAGAGAGAGAGAGAGAGAGAGAGAGAGAGAGAGAGAGAGAGAGAGAGAGAGCAAGGACTGGTAACAGATGGAAGATAAAGAAGGGGAATGCAACGATAAGGGATCAAGGACAGGTCAAAGAAGTAGAGGGGAAGACATGGGAATTGGTAATGGGGACACCAAGGAGTATGAAAAAACCAATTGAACAAGCAAACAACCTTATTGCTTGTATGCCCCTTTTTTAATTAGATGGCACATATTTAACCGATCAAAAAATTTTAAAATTCTAAAAACATATGAAAGCAAATCTCTGTGCCAATCATCTCCTGATGTACTTGATTCTGATTGACCTCCTAGTTTAGGTGTTAGCATTGTTAGAGTCAATAGTTAAACCTGTACAGTTCTCAAGTTTCTATTTTGTGATTCATAGACCATATAACACAAATAATAGGACAACAAGATTTAAGGAAAAGCTTGCTAGATATGAGTAGGAGTAGAATGAAACAATCACAAACAAGATGGGTTGTCCAATTAAAATGCCTTATGCTGATAAACTCAGAAAAAATAACATTCTAGAGATAATACCTGCTAAGATCCCACACCATGAGCCTCCTACCAAGGCAGCAAGATGCTAATATAGTCTCATTCTTCGGATTCCAACCAACTTGGAAAACTTCCTCTCTGACATTATCACAACAAGAAATGAGCTTGTAAAGGATGTGTGCATTCATATAGCAAGAAAATCAAATTGCAGGGAGAAAATGAGAACCAAATTAACAGACCAAATAACACATCACATAACAGTAAATTATTACTTACTTGTGGCAGTCAAGGGTATGTAGTGCAGTACTTATCTTGCGAAGGTCAAATAATTTAACAGTTTTATCAGTTGATCCAGTTGCTACAACCCACTCATTGAAGGGGTTGAATGCTAAGCAGTTAACCTGGCACAGAAGAATGATTTCAATGTCTGAGATACAAATATGCAGAACTAGCTATTATGTAATCACTTCATTAATACAAATAAAAAGAAGTGAAAAATATTGAATTTTAATGACACTGATTTCATGAACTTATCAGTTTTAATGGAGAAGAAAATATTCAAAACTGCTTCATGACACATTTTCATTCTCAAAACAGGCAAGGTATGATTTTCATTGGCTTGCCTTAGCAGAGATAAAATTATATTCCTTAGCAATCTGGGAATCATTAACCCAAAAAATCCCTCTGTTTTATGTTGCACATACATTCAAACTAAATAAGATCTGTGATTTAAGCATTAAACCACCGTTAACATGTCTAATGAAGCTTATAAATATCTTCGTTCCTTACTAGTCATTATCACCACGGTATCAGTTGCTACTCTCCCTTTATCCATGAAACAGTTGCTTCAACTTGAGTACCTTTTTGACTACTTACCATCAAGCTTCCCTCTCTCCTCCCTCTTCAGCCTTAAGCAAACTTAGTTTGTGTTCAAAATCTATTTCCCACAAGCATCAAAATCAGAACTTTACAAGTAATTGATGCAAGTGCAATAGAACTTTTAAAGCCAAGTATTACAAAGATTAAGGGCAACCAATTGCATGTGGAAGCATTCTTCTATCCATATGAATAGGTGAAACCAAGATTTATCAGTATCCATAACAGAATGGTACCATCTTGACATATGGTGTCTCTTGATGGCAGAACAGTAAAATAGAAGTAAATTACCATGTATCAATATGTACTGATACCTTACCAGTATGATCCAATATGGCCCATAGAGTATAACATGCTTCATTACTTAAAGCCTTAAGTAAAACCATTTTTTCTTACTATACCATTATAGGATTTATGAAGGAAAAAGGAAGTGTCAGTCCTCTGAGTGAAAATACATAACAAGTTTGCCATGCATATATTTTAGATAAATACTTTGTGCAAGTTACGTTTCATTACTTAGGTATCATAGGTTCCTGATGGTTGAACCAAGGACATGGCCCTATGATCACAGAAAGAACTGCAGCATGTGATTGCTAGCAGTAACGCAACATGGATTGCTTATCTCATTTCTTTAACTCGTTCCATACTATATGTTTGCCCTAAAATGGTTTTGTTTACAAAACATGATGTCTCTTTCAGTTTCATGAAGAAAATATAGAATACACACACACACACACACACACACACACACACACATTCATTTTGGTTACCACACTTGTATATCAAATTCAACAAAGTATAACCTGATTCATTTTGATAAAAGACAACAAAAGATAGCAAGCATTATCCCATCTGCTCAGGGTGAACTAAATAATCACCTTGAGTCAAGTTCATGATAGTTCCACTGGACAATCATCAACAAAATGATCATCTTCAAGAAGCAAACAGTTAAAATCATAAAAATGAAGACATTCTACTGAAAATTTGGTTCAGATTTTCTTCTGCATCTTCTTATGTCTATATATGAAGCAAGAAGAGGTGGGAAAAAGAACCATTCTTGTTGATCAGGATACTCACTTCACCTTTATGAGCAACAACAGATTGACTTGGCTTGGTCACTGAAGGCGTACGCAGATCCCATATGTGTAGATGGCGATCATCACCGACGGATCCAAACAGATACTCATGCCTTAAATGCCAGGCGACATCTTCAACAACATCTTCATGGAACTAATATAAAGGAATTTCATAAATAAAAGAGATAATACGAATCATTCAGCAGTCAAAAAGATATTGTCAAAGTTCGCATAAAAACTATGAAAATATAAGACTTTAAGTGACCATATAATATATCAAAATACTAGAATGGAAACAAATATTATGGTGCATCCTGCCCCATTATTGGAGTAAGCATCAATTATTATTGTTCTTTCAAAGATTAACCTCTTGGCAACATCTCAAAAGAAAAGTTGTCACTTTTGATTTCAGTTGAAAATCTAATTCAGTAATATGATTTTCTCAATGAAATACTTAACGGTACTAAGGTAAAGGGTTTCTCAGTAGCTAGGCATGCTCTAAGCTTCATGATTGCTTCGCACCTATTACAGATCATACAAACACATTAAAAGGCCAGCTTATGTCATAAATTACATCAATTGATAAATATGCCAGACACTGTACTCAAATTTGACCTCATTATACTTTTTACTTCTTTCAATATCACAATGTAACAAAGTTATATTAGCAAACTTAAACCCTTTTATTATCCACTGTTGAGTATCTCTATAAAATACTTTACAGTCATATACTAAAACATCTACCCTATACTTGTGGTCAAATGAAAAACCAAATGCATCTCTGGCAATCTAGGATAATATATCATATTTATCAGAATTTTCATGTAAAAAATAAACAGCCGGGTAACCCAAAAAAAAAAAAGATTTTAACCTTAAAAATCTGCAGACAATCAAGGGCTTTATTTTTAGGAACTGCACTGATATCCCACAAGCATATTTGAGCATCATCAGAACCACTAAGTAGATACCCCTCCTTAAAAATGCTCCAGGATAAGCCATATCCTTCAGAACTGTGACCCCTTAACCTCAACTCAGGATTGCATACACCATCAAGAGGAGGCTTTGATGGATGCTTGCTGTAGTCAAAAACATAGACCTCTGCACTAACTGTTTTTGTAGCAATAATGAACTGGTTTTGCGGCATATAGCGAGCACGGTTAACCTCTCCATCATGATTTATCTGCTGAATAATTTGCACCTGAAGAAAAAATTGACTCAAACAAGTTAAGAGCTCTCTTAGCTGTTTGGTATATTAAATAAGTACTCGAAGCAGTCTACTAATGGTAGCTCTGTCAACAAGTAAGATGGAAGATGTGAGCACCAAATGATTGAATATGCCCTGGAAAATAAAAAGAAAGAAGAAAAATGGCATAAACAAGGAAAATTGCACCTATGACCAAGAAACCAGAAAACTCTTTTGCTTTTTCTATTTGACCAACTGGAAAGTCCATTTATGTATATTTTGTTAATTAGACAAAACATCTGCATGGGTTAACTAGATAATTCTTTATTTCATTTTGATACAGCCACTAAAGGAAAAAAAATAGCATGTCTCGTATATAAATCTTGTTGAATGGAGAAAGCAACCTGCATGAATAAACCAACTTTGTTTTGTTCTCCACAAATAAAAATAAAGAAAACATCTTCTTGTTATATATATGTCCTCTCACTGAAGCTATCATGCACCATGAGTAAATTCAGCTTAAGCCCAAGCGATTTGAACTCTAGTTGCACAAAATCAAAATGGCTCAATAAAACACGATCATGTTGATCCTTGAACATTGGAAATGGCAGAGCACTCTATCAACCAGGAGGCAGCAAGAAGGAAACATGTAATAAGAGAACTGGCATTGAGCTATGATCAACCACTACATAAAATCAATGTTCTTAAAAGCGTTAGGTACACCGAAGCGCAAAGGGCTCTTAAAGACTAAGCGCATGGCACATGGCACAATGTATAGATGCGTGCTTGAGCGAAATCAGGTGCATATTTTTAAAATAAATAAAATAATTTATATAAGTAAGATTTATAATACATAATAGGAAAAATTTAAAAAAAATCATAATAATAATATATTTAGCTTATTAGCTCAATGAAAAGGCTCATCTTTCTTAGCTAAAATTTATAATCCCTTAATATTTTTCCTTCTCTCTCTCAAAAGATAGCATGATTTTTTTGGTTCCATCTCTTTGTCTTTCAATTTTTTGCTTTTTTTATAAGATAAAAAAATATACGAAATAGTACATTATAAAGTCAATATAATCTAATAAATATAATAGATTTAAAAAAAATATTACAAATATCGCTTATGAAGAAAGGCGCACTTTTTTTATGTCATTGAAAGCATACGTTTTTTTCAACTTATCTGCCTTTAGCATGCCTTACATCTTAGGCGTACCTTAGGATATAAGAAGTGCCTAACCCTTAATGCCTTACATCTTGTGCCTTAGGGTATGCCTTTGACAACACTACATAAAACTAGTTTGAAAATGTGTAGATCCTCGAAGTCATTGAAAGGAGGAAAAGTCTCCAATCAAAGCTATAAGATGCAGCAAATGGGAAGTAGATGCCAAAAGTCTAATGCAAGTTGGCACATGGTTACTGAGATACAAAATGCTTTAGTATACTCTCACGCAAGGAAACAGGAATGGAACTAAAAATAAATTACATTTAAGTTACTAAAACTCCTATAGTAAATTAAGATTAAAAAGCAATTAGGAAGAAACAACAAAAAATCCCTCATAGTATCAAAAAGACATGAAATAAACTTCAAATTTGGTCTCACCACCCTAGATCCTAAAAAAGGACCTTTCCTTAATCATCAGAAAGAAACCTACAGTAGATAATGACTTCAGTGGTAAAAAAATTATATAAGAAAAAAAATATCCCATAAAAAGAAACGAAAAGAATTATTTGTAGACTGTGGATCCTAAAAAACATTTCAGCAATTATTATTGTGTCACTAGCATAATAAGCACATATACACATGCATCTATCTCAAGTCCAGGCAAACACCTTAGACACCTTGACCTTCAGATGCAGTGTGCTTAGTGAGCATTTTTCCTATATAGTTTGGAAGTTGAGTTATACAAATATTCAAACAAAGGGATGATGGAAGTAAAATAGACCTATAGAATGAGACTCAACTCAAAACTCAACTAAGCCTTTTCCCAACTACATGAGGTTGGCTACATGAATCTACTTCCTCCGCTCTGCTCTATTCAGGACTAAGTCGCCACTCAAATTAAAATAGTTATATCTTTTTAATTATTTCTGTCCATGTTAATTTAGGTATACCTCTACCTCTATCATTACTATGGATTGTTAAAAGATCACCTACAAAATGAGACGAGGTATGAAAATTGCATCAAATGTGATGCCATTTGACATATGCAAATAAAATAAAATAAACATTTGACTTGGATATAATGATAAATTTTTAAAAAGAAGCACATGAAGACTAGGAGAACAACAAATTTTTGAAGTGCATGTTATCAGTTAAGTAAGAAAACACAATCAATAAAGTTACACAATTTTGCATGGAATTAAAAATTAAAAGACAGATTATTAGGCTACAGCAAAGGATAGTGCAACCAGGATTTAAAAAGGTTATGATACTTTCTAGAGAAGTAATTCAGCTACATGTAGAAGATTATCAGCGCATTGTTATTGAAAAATTGATGGATATATTCAGAACGAAGTGGGGGGAAATTTATTATTGAATATGAAGAGAGCTTAAATGATGGGGTGATAGAGACAAGCACAGTTAATGGGCACATTATGAGGCAGCAAGGGAACTAACTACTCAGAAAGGTTATCAGGAACAATTAAAAAGTAAAATGCACCCAGCAGCTTTAAGACCCTCTTTATACATGCTTTAGATCCACAAAATGGGACCACCTGTAAGGAGGATTCTTAGTATATGTTTTGTACAAATGATTTAAAATTGGCTAGCAAGCCTAAGCAATGGCACCAAATTTTAATTGGAGTCCTGAATCAGGAAGAAGAAGACAGAATGGTCTTAAACTTGGACGGACAAATCTAAAGCTGTTGAAGTGCAACTTTTTTCGAATACAACAGCAGTAGAGAATGTAGTTAGAATTGCAAAACAAAATATTACCAAAATAAATCACTTCTGCTATGATATTTTTACAGAACATGTTAAAAATTAGTCATGAGACTAAACAAGCAATTAGTATGTTGGTGAAGTATACCAATGCCTAGCCAAACAGACACTCTAAGGGCCCATCTAATTCAACGCTAACAAAATAAATCACTTCTGCTATGATATTTTTATAGAACAAGTTAAAAATTAGTCATGAGACTAAACAAGCAATTAGTATGTTGGTGAAGTATACCAATGCCTAGCCAAACAGACACTCTAAGGGCCCATCTAATTCAATGCTAAATCAAAACTGGAATTGAAATTGAATTCCATTTGACTCGGAATCAAAGCCACTCATTTTCCCTACCTGTTTAGTTCCCATGAATACAAGAAGCAGAATCAGTTTGGATGGACTAGAATTTAGATGGATATGCTGAAAATACACCAAAAATTGCAGAGATTACCTACAAAATAAAATTAGCCAAAAGAAAAAATATTTTTTTTCTGGAAATACCAAGTAGATCAAGCCATAACTCGCCAGAATCCAATGAAAAGTGGCCAGAAATATTGGTACAAGGACCGATTCACTTCCATTGGCAGGGACGGTGCCTGGTGAGAAGAGGGTGAGGGGAGTGGTGTTGGGCTACAGTTGGGGGTACCTTGATAACCAATCCTCTTTTTCTTTAAATTGCTGGAATGGATTTATAACCTTAGATGGGGAGTCTGGATTTAATACATGATTCTAATAATTGGAATCAGCTTTTAACTTCATCCAAACAAATGCTTAAAATTGAAATCAATCATTTCAACTCCGATTCCAGAGAACCATTCCCACAAGCTAAAAGGACACTAATTGTTACAAGATGTCCTTAGGAATGGTGAAACCTGATCACTTGCTTGTCCATAAATTCATTAACCATGATGAGGATATTAGTAATAATCGTAAGCTTTACAAGCAGGCCTTATCTTAACCAAATGGACCAGTTTAAAATATTTTTGTGATCAACATACTCATCAAAGTATAACACTTGATAGATTAAAGATGCCCAAAACAATGCCATGCATCATTGCATCTGTCAGCACAAGCAACTTTACCATGAGGTAACCAAGCCAACCACACACACAATAAGCACTATCATATTTGCACCCAAGATAAAGAGCCTCACCGTATGCATTCATGTTGTGAAGTTGAACTAAGTGATACATAATTTTGCAGATAAGCAGAATAGCAACCATCAAATTTTGTGCAAAACAAGACAGAACACAAGATGAATTATGAAACTGAAATTCAGATCCCAAAAGCAAACTGTAGATAAACATCTGACTTAAACATAATAAAGCAAAGCAGATAGCAACTTCACACTTAATCATATATATATATATATATATATATATAATTATCCTCTTTAAAATTAATCCAACATCTGAACCAAAACTTAACATAACTGGAGTCTGGAACAAAACATCAAACAGAATGTCCCCAAATGACAACTCTTTTTACTCAAAAAGATAATTCCTTTCCCGAAATCTAACATAAAATCCTAGTGATAAAAAGCAAAGGAAACATGTAATTTCCATCGCTTGGCAAGCCCCAGTCAAAATTTAATTTTTTGACCTCACAAAATTAATCTCATAAAGTCTTAACGTAAAACGCTAGTAATAAACCCTAATTGAAGCGCAAAATCAAACCAAAAGATGAGATTATTTTAGCGGGAAAAAAAAACAACTGCTTTCCAATCTACCAAGACAATAGATCCGACTAGTAGAAACAATAAAACATAGATCGGAATTAAATTAAACGTAAAGAGAAGCGGGAGACAAGGAAATCTGTCACCTTTCCACCCGCGCATCCGAATCCCCCGTTCTCGGCGCGCTCGTCGTCGTACTGGCGGGCATCGGCCTCGGAGTCCTCGAGGGGGAGCTGGACCTGGGCGAGCATCAGGTAGTTGGGCTCGCCATCGGAGGTGTGGGTGCCGAGCACCATCTTCTGGACGGAGTAGTCCTTGCCAGCAGGCTCTTCCCGGTCCGGCAGCCACTGGACGGTGAGGGAGGGCCACTCGAGGGCGTGAGTGATGACGAGGTCGTAGAGGAAGGGGGTGTTCTTCTTCCATATCTTGTACTCCTCGTTGATCAGCCGCTCCTCCACCTCCCCCCGGAATTCCTCCTCGTCCTTCGCCATCTCCCTCTCCCTCTCCCCTTTTCTCTTTGGTCGTTGGAGATTGTGGGTTTTGGCCGTTAAGGAGCTCTTCTTGGCGGGAAAAAGAAGGCGTCCGGCAAGGGGTTTTAGAAACTTTGGAGGGAAAACAAGGGATTGAGGAACGGGAGAGAGAGAAAAGATGGAGAAGATCTGGAGAAGTGCGACAGAGGCGAGATGAGATTTTTGGCGGAGAGAGGGACAGGAGATGCGAAGCAAGCGTTGAGTCAAAAAAGCTAGGGTTTTCGCAAAGGTACGACCCGATGCCAACCCACGTTAATTTATAGCGGCCCAAAGGGACGAGGTGTGATTGGATTGCCGTAGGGTGACCGATCATTCATGCTTCAAATCACTGTTTCAAATCATTGTTTTTTTATCCTTTTTCAACTATTGTATGTTGATAGATTGAATTTAAGTCATCCTAAATTAATGTGATCAACTGATTGTATTAGAAAAAAAAAAAGATAAAAATGAATTATTAGCATCTGTATTTATATTATTTTTTCTTGAGCTAAAATGTCTATCAAATATAAAAATGAAAAGGTTTTTGAGCCATAGACAGTAATTAGCCATACACACGTAAGGAACATGCATACATCGAAAGTATTCTTATTCTTTTCATACCATATATGCAGTCATATATGCGTGCCATCAATCATCGCACACAATGTATGCATTCCTGCACCACTAATAGTACAAAAATAATTTTTCTATAAAAATTTGTAGTACAAATTAAAAAGTACACATACAAATATAAATATATATTTATAAATAAGGTTGATGCAATATAAGTAAAGTTGTAAATAGATTATATCCAATCGAATCATCCAGACTGTAAATGGATTGCATTCGACCGAATTGGATGATCAATCTTGTTTGATATGTATTTAAAAGCCATAAATTGGAGTGGATTTACAAATTAAATCCAATTTAAATTTTAGATCGGATCTAAATTTTATATTTTTTGACTTGACCTAAATTGAATACTATTCAATTTGATTCATAAATCTTGATTTTATAAATCTTATTTTTTACTCTAATTATCTTTATTAGTTTATTAAATAAATTCTAATTTAAACTAATTCTCCTTTTCATCTTAATAAATAAATTTTCTTTCATCTTTTTTACTTAATTGTATCTAAATATTTCTATTTATTTATGTATTTTGACATGTCCTTATTTATAATATTATATGAATAAATATTTTAAATATCATAATTTATAAACTTAAGAATAATCATTTAAATAAAAACTTGAGTTTCAATTAACTTTTTTTAATTTTATTTAAATTATTTAATAAATTTATATTTGATTATCAATTACTAAATTTTAATTACAAAATAATAGTTAAATACTTTTATGCCACCATGACCTCATCCAATCCCATCCTAAACTTCAATAATGTAGGTTGGACTCAAATTTTGACCATGAATTGATCTAAATAACATGTTAGGTATAAAAAATTTTCATAGTCTCGACCTAACTTGACCCAACAAACACATAGGTCAAGTTTAGATTTAAAATTATGATTCAAATATAAAATCAGGTTAAATCAGTATCAAGCATGATCCAATTAGCCAAACCCGTTTACAAGCCTAGGTATAAAATAAGTGCTCATTTATTAAATGATATGTTGCAAAAATATTCTTTTCTAGGATATCTAAATTCTAGAGAAAATCATTTAGTATTTCTCAAATCCTATGGGAACTAAAGTCGTATTGTAATATAGACACCATGGGCAATGAATATGGGAAACACAATTATCATGCCTCAAATTTAGCTTTGTTCTAACACGTGACATAATCACACAACCTCTAAAGTATGGCCCTAAAGGACACACAAGACCTATTTTTATCAATTTCTATAAACAACATATTATTTTAAATATCTAAACCAATGAATATATGAAATATAATAGGAAAATTATTTAATTAATGCTCTCATCATGCTTTAGGTATCGAAAATAATATGGCTACTTTAAACAACCCAAATTCATGCTCACATTCCTTTGCATCCTAACCCTATTTATCCTAATGCTCTAAAAGATAAATAAAATATTATCTAACCTAACATCTTGCTAAGTAATCTCTACATCTAGTTGGATCAAACACATCAAGTTACAATATAAATTTACATATAAAACAATAATCAATAATATACAACAACAACAATAAAACCTTAGCCTTAAACTACTTGGAGTCAGTTACATAAATCTTTTTTCTCTATTTAGCTTTGTTATGAGTCATATTTTATTATAAAATGCAAAAATTCTAAGTCTTTCTTTATTACTTTCTTTTATATGATTTTCGGTTTATCTCTACCTTTTTTTTCTTCTACATCTGTTAAGTTACTACATACAAGTGCATTTTTAGGTGTAAGTTGCACATATCCAAACCATTTAAATCGTTCTTCCCTTAATTTATTATCTATCTATCTTTTATGAATGATTTATTTCTTATTCTATCTTTTCTTATACTAGCATGCATTCATCTTAATATTCTCATTTTTGATACATTTATCTTATGTACGTATATTTTTTTAACTGCTCAATACTTCATGCCATAAAGCATAGTTGATCTTATGGCTATCCTATAAAACTTTTTCTTCAATTTAGCAGGTACTCTACAATCACACAATATTTTAATTATACTTCTTCATTTCATCCAACTTGCTTTAATCCTATGGATAACATCATTCTCAATTTCTTCTTTCTTACGAATAATCAATCCTAAGCACTAAAAACATTCACTTTTAGTAACTTTATTGTCCCTATTTTTATGCTACATTCATCTTCATTTCTAATTATAATAAAATTTAATTCCATATATTCTATCTTTATTCTACTTAATCTAAAACCTTTAGATTCTAATATATTTCGCCATAATTTTAACTTACGGTTAACTCCAGCCTTAGTTTGTCTACTACAGCTATATCATTTGCAAATAACATACAACATAAAATATTAGTATCCTAAATATGTCAATAAGCTCATTTATAACTAAAACAAAAGGATAAGAACTAAGAGTAGGTCCATGATGTAAACCTACTCTAATAGAAAATCGCTGATATTACCATTAAAAGTTTTTATACTAGTAACTATATATCATACATATCTTTTATTATGTTAATATACCTAATAAGTACTCCTTTCTATTTTAGCACTCATCATAAGATTTTTTTAGAGATTTTATCATATACTTTCTCTAAATCAATAAAAATTTTATTTCTTTTCTTTATATTTCTTTATCAACCTTATAGTCGAATATTCAAGTTACAAACATATGATTAGTTGCTCACCAGGCCCTGTTAGGCCTACAAGTCTTTCAACTTTAATAAATGCAAGTGCACTTGCATTTAAATATTTGATGAAAGCTTTTAAAAATTTAAACATTTTAAAATTTAATAAAGAATATTTTAAAATACTTCTGAAAATATTCTAAAACCTATTAGGTCATCTTATGTCACTCATGGTTTTTAAAAACTCTTCATGTAGTTTTGCAAGAATATAACAATAACACCTCAGGCATTTTGGTATAGATAAAAAAGTCATTATATTCTAAATTATGATTCACTTGCGAAAGAAACCCATACCTAATGTTTTGACTAAGACAAATAAGTTATAGTGTTTGCAATTTAGGTGATTTTAGTAGTTTCATTTCAAATTTATAGATTTGACTAAAAGACAACTATAAAAGAAAACCATACAAAAAAAGAAGATAAAACTAAGTATAAATACCTATAGTGGAGAGTGTTTAGTTGCACATTGATAGTTCACTAAAAAATCATACCAATATAGGACCAAGAAGCCCGAATAACACTTTCTAGCTAACTTTTTTAGCTGAGATCCTAAGTTATGAATAATAGTATTAGAACAGACCAAGTCTATGGCCCATGTGGACTAGAAGACATTGGAGATAGGTTCTTTTGGGGCTAACATAAGTCGACCATGAGATTAGATTTAGATTTAAATTCTTAGCCTGATAAGGATGCTAAACTTAAACAAGAGGAGTACATCAAAGATTATGTTGGTGAATATTTAGTCCCATATTAACCGTATACTAGAGAGATCTTGGGGTACTTATACATGATCAAGGAGCTCAAGTACCTTCCATCTAGCCTATTTGGGTGAGATTCTAGGTTGTTGCACTAACTTAAAAAGATATATTCACACCATTTCATAATGTAATGTGTGCTTTGAAATATTTGATCTCATGCGTAGACTTGGACAATTGGACGATGTTAAGATTACCGCTGCGGTCTGCCTTCGTCCCGATCTCCGGTGTGTCTTCAGCTTCCGGTGTCCTTTGCTTCGGTGCTGATGTCCGGCGATGGTTCCTCTTTTCCGTCCGGTGGTGATGGTCTTCCGGGTCGTAGTACGGTGCCCCGTAGGAAGGCTGGTTCGGTGTTCTCTTGGTCGGCACCATTGTCGTCCCCTGAAGTTGTTGCTGGGCTGGAGCGGATGTTCCCGGAGATCATCCAACTGCCCACGACGGAGATTGAAAGGGAGTCGGAGGATTGGATTTCCTCCGGTGTGATTGTTCGTCCTCTTTCGAGGTGGGTTCCCCTGGAAGCAGTTCTCAGGGAATTCCATCGGGCAGGCTTGGCAGGCAAAATTGACTCAATCTCTTTGGTCCATCGGACATTCTTGATGAAATTTGAGCTCCCGGCTGCTCGATGTACTGCTCTGCTGCAGCCTTGGATTGTTAATGGGCAGCCGCTCGCAGTAGAGCCTTGGCAGCCCGATTTCGTCCTGGCTGAGGATGCTCTGCAATCGTCACTGTTATGGATCCGCCTTCCGAATTTACCGATTGAATACTGGAATGAGGAGATGCTTCACAGTATTCTATCAGTTGCTGGCCAATTTGTAGAGGCAGATGTCTTCACGAAGGAGAGGAGGAGGGGCAGCTTCGCTCGTGCTAGCGTGAGGGTTGATTTGAGCAAGCCTCTTTGGCCGGGGGCGAGATTCAGAGGCCGGGGTTCCCCTTTCTGGCAGCAATTTTCATATGAACATGTTGATTCTATCTGCTCGAACTGTGGATCACTCCATTTGTCAGGACCATGTTCGTCTTCCTTGGAACCGAGTTCCCCTGCGGTGGCTCCTCTGTTTGGGCCATGGATGGCTGCACTTCGTCACCGGAAGGCGTCCCCTGCTTTGGTGAAGGAGGGGGTGTCATCGGGTCTAGCCTCGGCAGTGGAGGAGCTGGGTAAGGTTCAAGCTGAAGATTTGGGTGATAATGAGGGCTGGAGGGTGCCACGGAAGGTAGCTCGGAGAAGGTCTGGCCCTTCGTCCTCACCTCTGAATGTTGGTTTTGTCAATACTGTGAACAGAAGGAGAAGGATCCGTGCCGAGTGTCTTCTAATGTGCCAGCTACTGTTCATTATGAAATTGGTTGTTCTGATGCTCCCGTGGGCTCAGCTGAGGGATCTTTGCATGATGGTCTTCCCTCCAATTATCAGAAGTCCTTGAAGGGGAGCAGGAGAAAGAATCATTCTGTGGTTCAGATTGAGAAGGGAAGTTCCTCTGAAGCTGTGTTCCATTTTATGGCTAAACATTCAGATGAGCTGAATATTAATTCCCAGGGACTCTGAGTGCTAAGTCTCCTCCTCTTAGTGGGTCTCATCTGAAGGAGGGGGAGAAGGTGACTTCTAATCCCTTTTCTCTCACTGGATCGAATCATTGGGCCGGACGCTCTAAGGTCCGGGTGGATGCCAATCCAGCCTCTCTGAAGCAGGCTAGGGCTGTTGAGGGCATTGGGCCTCGAGTGTCCCCTAAGGATTCTAAAGGTAAAGGTAAAGGCCGGGCTACTTCTATAGGTAAGGGCCCATCTAGGGTTGCTGATAATCCTATGGGGACTGACCTCACTCAGGGATTGGATGATCATGAGTCTGCTGTCCTAGCACTGAAAGATGCCTTAGCTGGATCCCCCTCTGTCTCTCGGGGAGGTGAATCTCCGCCTAAGGATCAGAGTGATGTTGCTCCCATGGAGTCTGCTCAGACGGTACCTATTATCCAGTCAGTGTGTCAGTTATCGGATCAGGGATTCCAGATATAGAGTTCTGATTCGGGAGCCAATATAGATATGGTAATATCGGGGGACCAGACTGAAGCCTAGGCTTCTTATCTTTTGTTTGTTATGAAGATCCTCATTTGGAATGTTCGTGGAGCACTGAAACCTTCTTTTTGGTCCTCCTTTGGAAGGCTTTTGCAAAATCATCATTTTGATATATGTGTTTTATTGGAAACTCGGTTGTCGGGTCTTAGTCTTCAGCGGTTTCGGAGGCATATTTCCCGCAATTGGTCTTCCTATGCTGTGGAAGCTAATGGGCTCTCTGGGGGTATTATGGCTCTTTGGCGGAACCCTGCTATTCGTGTTGATGCATTTCACCAGTGTCACCAGCAGGTGGCCTTGGTTATTTCAGAGGGTATAGCTCCGCCCTGGATGCTTTTGGGTGTCAATGCCAGCACTGATTTTCGCCAGCGGCGTGATCTTTGGTCAGAGATTCTTACTTTGTTAGGACAAGGGTTCCCGACCCTAGTTGCTGGTGATTTCAACTATATTGTTGATGCTACTAAGAAGCACGGGGGACGTCGTTTTGTTGATTCTTCGAACTCCATAGAGTTTTGTTCCTTTATATCTGCAGTTGGTCTTCTTGATCTTGGCTTCTCAGGTCCGCAGTTTACTTGGTGCAATAACCGGAACTGTACTGCAAGGGTGTGGGAGCGGTTGGATCAGGCTTTGGTTTCTCCTTCTTGGATGCAGTCCTTTTTCTGTACCACTACTACTCATCTCCCGCGTATTACGTCGACCATTGTCCCCTTCTTATTTCTACATAATTGTCTTCTTATCGGAGGGGGCCTTTTAGGTTTGAGCAGTTTTGGTCCTGTTAGTTGTCGACTCGGTATTTGATAAATCAGGTGTGGTGGATGCCAGTTAGAGGGAACTCTGCTTACCGTCTCTCTCGCCGCTTAGAGCTTACTAAACATAGGCTATTGGGGTGGTATAGAAGAGAGGTGGGGGACCTCATGCAGCAAGTTCAGGATGTTGAAGGGGACATTACTACCTTGCAGGCGAAGGAGGATGCGGAGGGACTTTTATCTGATTCTGATCTTCTGTCTCTTAGAAGGTGTTTGGCGTTGCATCACTCCTTGCTCCGTCAGCAGGAGATTTACTGGAGGCAGCGGTCCCGGATACAGTGGATTAAGGATGGTGATAGAAATACTAGGTTCTTTCACCAGGCTATTGTTGCTAGGCGTGCTGCTAATCAATCCGGTGTATGAGGGATGAGGCTGGTAACATCCTTGTAGAAGATGGGGCTATTCGGGAGCAAGTTTTCTAGTTCTTTCAGTCTCGATGGTCGGAGGTGTCTGGTTCTGATTCCCCCATTATCTCTGCTATCCGGACTGCCAGGGTTTTTGAGAGTGAAAATGGTCTTCTGGTTCGGAAGATTTTGCCGGAGGAGATTCGTTCGGCAGTTTGGGCTTTGGCTCCTGACAAAGCTCCTGGTCCTGATGGCTTTCCGCCTTTCTTCTTCCGCTATTATTGGGATATAGTTGGGCATGATGTTATATTGGCTATTCAGTATGTTTTTTCTGCTAGATCTATTCCTCCTGATTGGCAGCAGACCTTTCTTGCCCTTGTTCCGAAAAGAGCTAATGCATTGCTCCCCCAGCATTTCAGGCCGATTAGCTTGTGTACTACCCTATATAAAGTCTGCGCTCGGATCTTGGTTACTAGACTGCAGGGCGTGATTCCCCGTCTCATTGCTCCGGAGTAGGATGCCTTCATTCGTGGGCGCAGTATCACTAATAATGCTCTTATTACCTAGAGTTTATGTATGACCTTCAGCGTGCCACTCGTCGTCATTCTCTTATGGCAATCCAGCTTGATATGGAAAGAGCTTATGATAGGATGAGCTGGGTTTTTCTGCGACATACGCTGAGGGTGTTTGGATTTGCGGACATATTCATTGATTGGGTTATGGCTTGTGTCCAAGGGCCTACCTTCTCTATTATTATCAACGGTAGTCCGACGGATTTTTTCTCCTCTACTGTTGGTCTTCGGCAAGGTTGCCCTCTCTCGATGTTCCTCTTTGTGCTATGTGCTGATGATTTGTCGTGTGCTTTACATCAGGCGGTTCGGTCGTCGGTGTTGCGGCCTTATATGCCCGGGCCCTCAGGACCTCCTCTTACCCACCTTTTATTTGCTGATGATTGTATTTTGGTTAGCCTAGCTTCTGTTCAGAATGCAGCCACCTTTTCTTCTATCATTCAGTCCTACTGTCGGAATTCGGGGCAACGGGTTAACCTGCAGAAATCCTCTCTTTGCTTCAGTCCATCGACCTCTCCCCGGTGTCGTACTGCCATTTCTCAGTTATTAGGGATCTCCTCGGTTTCTGACTGCCTGAACTATCTTGTATCCCTATTTTGGGTCGGCGGCCTCGTCAGCAGGACTTTGGAGACCTTGATCGTCGGATTTCGGCTCGATTGGACCGATGGTAGGTTTCTGGTATTTCTATGATGGGCCGCATTAATCTGATCCAATCTATCCTCACGTCCATGCCTCTCTATCTGTTGTCCAATGCTATGGTCCCGATTACCTATCTCCGTCGGGTAGAGAGACGATTAAGGACTTTCTTTGGGGATCCATGCAAGGGGGTCATGGTCTGCGTCTTTTGGCCTGGGATAGTGTCTGTTTACCTACTTATAAGGGGGGACTTGGCATTCAGTCCTTGGTTCTCCATCATGAGGCTCTTTTTACGAGGCATGCTTCCAGATTCCTGCTGGATCCTCGATGTTTTTGGAGTTCTATTATGCGTGGCAGATATGGGGGCTGGACTTCTGACTCAGTTGTCTGCCCCCCCCCGTGGATGTTCCTTCTTTTGGCCTGCCATCTGCCAGGCTGCTCCCACCATTATGGCTGATATCCACTGCATGATTGGGGATGGGACTTCAGTTAATGTTATTCAGGACTCTTGGGTTACTGATCTCCCTCTGGCTTGTTGGCCGACATTTATCAGCTCTGAAATTGAACCCCTCTGCAGGTTTCTTCTTTGATTTGCCAGGGGAATGCTGGCTGGAATGGTCTCGGCTGTGTGGTCCGGAGCTTGCGCACCGTATCCTTGCCATGCCTCTTCCTCATTCTGCTGGCCCGGATACAAGACGTGGCGTCGTTCCTGTCTTCCTTGTGCCCCAACAAGGGATCTGGTTGCCCGTCTTCGTTCCTCGACCTCGGGCCTTGGAAATACTGCTTGGATTTGGCGGTTGCCGGTGCATCCTAGGACCCAGCTTTTCTTGTGGAAGCTTTGGTGGGACCGTCTACCTACCTGTAGCCTTTTGGCCGAACGTGGGCTTGATTTATTGCCTCTCTGCCGATATGTGGGATGCAGATTGAGTCAATTGATCATGTCATATTTTTGTGCTCTCGTGCATCTCAGATTTGGCAGCTGACCCACTTTACCCCCTGGTTGTTGGAGGATGGTCCTACCCGGCTCTCCTTTTTGCATTCTATCCAGATGGCCATTCAGAGTGGTCCTCGCTTTCAGGGTGTTTTATCTGCCTATTTGGCTTACCACATTTGGTTGACTCGGAACCAGATAGTATTTGCTGAGGAGACAGTTTTACCGCAGGTTGTTCTTTGACGTGCTCGCTGTCATGCCTGGGAGTACAATCACTATTATTCTGGTAGTCACACTGATGGGCCTGGTCACTGGGACTCCCCTACTGCTATGGCAGCGCACCGTTCTATGGTATTTATCTCTTGGGAGCCCCCACCCTCGGGTTTCGTCAAAGTGAACTTTGATGGTTCTGTCTTCGATCATTGTGCTGGTTCTGGGTTTGTTATTCGTGGGCCAGAGGGTCAACTGCTTGCGGCTGGTGGACATAGCGCTATCGATATTTCGGTCCCTATGGCGGAGCTCCAGGCAGCTTGGGCGGGTATTACTTATGCTATTCGTTAGCTCGGTCATCGCAGGTTGATCATTGAGGGAGATTTTCTTTCGGTCATTAGGTGGATTAGATGGGATGTGGATTCTTACTCTCCTCTAAATCCCCTGATTAGAGATATCTTGGTCTCTCTTCAGAGCATGTGTGCTGTAGTGATTAGGCATATCTATAGGAAGCTAATGCAGCGGCCAATTGGGTTGCTTCTTTTGCGGCTAGTCATTCTAGTCAGTGGGAATGGCATGCTGGTGTCCCTCGTCCTGTAATCTTTCATCAAATTTTATGTTCTGACATTTCGGGTTTGACTTGCGCCAGAGTGGTGTGATCGCCCGCTTGTAACAAAAAAAAAGGAATCTAGACACTAAAAATAAAAATATCTATATATTATTTTATTCACACTTAAAAATATGTTGTAACTTGAACTTAAGTTGATCATTGAATACCTATAATCAGTATGGTTTGATTTGGCTAGCTTATTTGATGGCAACATGTGGTAAAATTTGAGATATGTGACTGACTAGATTATTGTACATATCTTCATGAAGGAAAAAATCATATTAGGAAAGGGTCTCTTCTTCTAAAATGACTGACCTATTTTACTTAACAGTCTTCTTATAAGGTATAAACCAATTTGAGGAGTCCATCGATTGATTTGGAGGAGTGTTTGCATGGTAGTTAATTCATTCAAAGATCAAGTTCATTAGAGTCGCCTACTGTAAGAGACTGACTCCAACAATAATTCTTTCATACATCTATAAAAGTAGCCAAAGACCTCATTAAGATAGATTCTCAGCCTTTGTCCTATGTAACTTGTCCTAAGAGCTCTACGGGTTTTTTCTTCACTCCGGTTAACTAGAGCATTGGAGAATTTTCTTTTCTTTGATGGAAAACTCTAGACCCCCTCATGTTTTTTCTTCCTTTGTCTCTCACAAATAAGTGGATAATTTGGATGGAAAGGTGTTATGGCATCTAAAAGAGGATCAATTATATTCATTGTTTTTTGAAGATTAGAGCCAAATGTTAACAAATTGGCATCATTTGTAGGAATAAGCAAAAATACCTTACCATGCCACCGAAATGAAGGGAGTAAGGGACCAAGGGACAAGCAATGTCCAAAGAGCACCAATCATGTGCAGATCAACTCCTAAGATTTCATAAGAGATTTGACCCATCCTATTTTAACAACACCTACAACTTTAATATCACCTATAATGTAAGAGTAGTTCAATACTCTATTTCAAACATTAAGGTGCAAACAAATATAGAACATGATCCCTTAAGGGTCTAATTATAGAGACCAACCCGAAGTCAACCAAAGAGCACATCAAGCAGTCGACACTGACCAACCTTAGCAAGAGCCTATTGACAATCCGTGAAGTTCTCAGAACTTAAGAGTTGGGGTGTGTATCCTCATGGCCAACTTGAGAAGGAGCTTTAAGACAATTATTTAGTTTGGATGAGTACATCTGCCTAAGACACCAATGAACCGTAGACATTAAATAGTTTTGTAGCTTGAAGGGATGAATCAAAGGATCAGGACAATCAGGTAGCTAATCTGAAGTTGGGGGGTGAGTCTCTCAGATAATCTTGACCTCCCCAATAAACCTCCATTCAGTAAAGAGGAGATAACAAGTTCAAGATGCCATACCTAGAGCCGTATGATGGACTTCAAATCCTTTTGATTATTTAGAGAGCTTTAAAGCTCTTACATTACTATAAACATGCCTGATGCCATCATTTGCTAAGCTTTCTCAACAACACTGAAGAAAGGAGCTCGAATATAATATTTAAGCCTCAAGCTAGCCACCATCAACTCCTTTAAATAACTAAGCTAGCAATTCATATGCCACTTGCCAACAACAAAAAATATTATAATATCTTTGCAAGCCTAATGACAATCAAGCAAAGAAAAGATGAGTCACTGAGAACTATATCTAGTAGTTCAATTTTGAGGCATTGAAAGTGGCCAAATGCCTTTAAAGAACCTTAGTGAGCTATTGAGACGGGCTGAAAATTATATTAATATTAAATAAACCTTGTAGCTTGAAAAAATATTACGATGAGTAAGGAAAACTTGCCAAGAAAGAGACAACCAAAAGTCTAAAGAATTTCCAAAGAAGCCTGAAGGAGCCAAGAAACATCGTGCCAACCTAAACTCCTCGAATGTTCAAGAGATACACCCCCACTCATTGCTCCTCGAGGCTAGATTTTGATGTAAATCTATTATGAAAGGTATATTTAATGGCCTAACAAGATGAAGACAGCCTACTAAGTATGACTGAAGCAAGTACTATAGGTTTTGGCAAGATCATGGCCATGACACTAAAGAATGCTAATATTTGAAGGATGAGATGGAAGACCTTATCCATAGAGGGTACTTTGGTTGTCATATCCAAGATTATCCACTTGTAAAACAGGACACCAAAGAGAAGCTTTGATTTTAGGGAAGGTCGGATAACTAACCTATCACTAGAGTTATTAGAAGCTCTTCGATCCGAAAAGTTTGTGCTCGCCAAATGCAAATCGAGGAGCTTTCTACCAAAAAATCAAAGACTAAGGAAAACCCAGTATCACATTCTCAGGAGAAGACTTTAAAAGAGTTCAAGTCCTTAAAAGAATTTTTGACTCTTCATGCTTTGGTCATTTTAATGACCATAGCGAACTATCAAGTGAAGAAAATATTGATGGATAATGAAAGATTGGTAGATAACCTATTTTATAATGCCTTGCAAAAGTTGGGGATCAATGTAAATCAATTATGGCCAATTGAAGCAGTATTGGTTAGTTTTACCAGGGAGCTTGTCTAAGTAGAAGAGATAATCACATCTTGGGTCAGTGATCTTGAACTCTCTCATGGTCATCATGTAAACCTATCATTTCCTCATGAAAATTCTCTACTACATAAGGTATAGGAGAGCTCAGAGGGGACTAGGCAGCAACTCGACAATGCTATGTAGCAATCTTAAAGAGGATTGATAGATTGGTTGAGACTCTCAAATGCGATAAGCTAGTTGAGACACTATTGATTAACAATTTAGACTTATAGGACAAACTAAAGGAACAACATATGGAGCTAATTGAAGACTTAGAGCCCATTTCATTGAGAGACAATAGCACTAGTCTAGGTCGACTTTCTTCTTTCTGAGCAAGTTTGAGGTAATATGCTTAGATGCCTCCACAAAAATGCAGATGTCTTTGTATGATTAAGGACTAACATGCTAAGGATTGACTCAGACGTTATTATTTATTAGGCCAAAATATATTTGCACTACAAACCCCTTGATAATAGAAGAAGATTTTTGCTCCTGATTGGCAATGAGTAATAAAGGAAGAGGCGAACAGTTGTTCAACTTGGGCTTATCAAGGAAGGATATTAACCTTACTCGCTAATCAAAAAGCAATCGTGGTAAAAAAGTCCAATAGAAAATGGTAAATGTGTATCGACTTCATCAACCTAAATAAGGCTTACCTAGAAGACATCTTTCTCCTACTAAAGATAGATCAACTCATAAATGCCATGGTGGGACACAAGCTACTCAATTTAATGGATGTGTTCTCTAGCTACAACTAAATCCAAATATATCCACTTGATGAGGAGAAAAGGGCTTTTATAAAAAAGTAGGAGCTTTATTGTTATAAAGTAATATCCTTTGGACTGAAGAATGTCAGGGCAACTTGAGGTTAGTAAATCAAATCTTCAAGGGATTGATCGGTAAAAATATGGAGGCCTATATAGATAACATGTTGGTAAAAAGTATAAAACCTAGACAACATGTAATTGGCTTCAGTAAAATTTTTTGACTACTAGGGTACTAGTGGTTGAAACTTAACCTAAACAAGTGCACCTTTAGCATCACTTCAAGAAAATTTCTAAGATTTATGGTTAGCCACTAAGGAATTGAATCTAATATAGAGAAGATATAAACCTTCCTTGATATGACACCTCTCAAGTCGGCCAACGATATTCAATATCTTACCATATCAATAGTTGCTTTGAGATGGTTTATCTCAAGATTAGTAGAAAAAATGATTGTCCTTCTTTAAAGCATTTTAGAATATCAAGGACTTTCCATAAATTGAGGAGTATTAGAAAGCTTTTAAAGATTTAAAGAAATACTTTAGCTTCCACCATTATTATCCAATCTGAAAGAAAGAGAGGAGTTGTTCATTTAACATGTTTGAGGTAATGGTTTGCTTGGTCCTTGTATGAGAGACTAAGGAAAGTATAAGCCTATCTATTATGTAAGCTGAATACTCCATGATCTTGAGATGAGGTATCAGCTAACTAAGAAGTGCATGTATGCATTGGTAATCTTAGCTTAGAGATTAAAGCTTTGCTTTCCAATTTATATGGTGGTGGTGATAACTGATTAACCACGAGGCAAATTTTATATAAGCTTGATAGCCATGGGTTGTTTGGTTAAATGGTCAAGTTAAGGAAGTTCAATATCCAATTTTGATCGTGGTAGGTAACGGAGGCATAGATTTAGCCAATTAGGTAACGGAAACAATGTTCCTAAAAAAATCCAAGTTGATGAAGCAAAAGAACCATTGTAGCAACCCATGTCGAGTTCGAACATGGATGGAATTTCTGCCGAAGTTGGTAGGGGAGAAAGATTGATCCTTATTTCCTTGAAGGTGCTATGGTAACCTATGTGGATGAGGTTTTAGATTCTAGACATTAATGAAGTTGAATATAAAACTTTGATCACCAAACTAAAACTCACTAAGAAAATTAGAGTAGCTCGATTAGAAGCTTGTAGTGACTCTGAGGTTAGTTGTGGAAAAAAAGGTGAATATGAGGAAATTGAATATGCAGAAATATTTGAACAAGGTAAAAGCTTGATCCTAACTTTGGAGCACTTTGATATCCAAGTGGTCCTTAGGTCAAAGAATAACCAAACCAAAGCCTTGTCACAGCTAGTTTCAATGGAACTTGCAAGCCACCGAATTATCTTCATGAAAAAGTTCACAAATTCAAGTGTCAAAGAGAATGTAGTAGTCTAGTTTGGACATGAGCCGAGCTGGATGGATATGATCATCACTTACCTTGAAGAAGGTTAACTTCCTGAAAATAAGAATGAAGCTGGAAGGATTATCCAAAGAGGAGCCAGATATACATTGGTTGATGGTGTGCTATATAAAAGATTCTTTACATTGCCATACCAAATATGCCTTCGACCCAATGTAGGCCGACTACATCCTCCCTAAGGTCTATGAAAGAGTCTATGACAATCATTTAGGAGGCAAGGCACACCTGTAAAATACTTCGTCAGAGGTATTTATTAGCTGACCATAAAGAAAGAAGCCTCTCAGTATGCGTAAAGGTGTGACCAATGAAAAAAAAACATTTAAATATGCCGCTAAGGATGATAATTTTGGATATGACCCATAAATTTGATTCGAACTCAACATAAAGGTAGTAGGTTTAGATTGAGCATAATGGGGATGAAAAAAATCCTTGTCCCTGTTGTGAGGATGAGGATGAAAATGGAGTGCTAAAATAGTAATAGAATGGCGACAAAGAGTGGCTCTATACTTTCCACCCCGTTCCATTACCATACCTACGATGCATGCCTTATTGAACAACACGGTAAGTAGTTAAGAAATGGTAGGACAAAATAATTTAAAAAAACTATGAATCTAGCATTTAAAATACAACAAATGACATGACGAGATTTATAAGCCCTAATAGAGTTATCATGTGATCATAATCTCTATGTTCTTGTGATACAACAAGTAAATCTTTTGGAAGAGTTGAGAGGAAGCTGTAGCCATGGCCTCGTTGAAGTCCATATTGTTTCATACATTTACATAGCAAGGAAAAGTCTTTGTACACTGCCTTCAGGCATAAATTCTACATGGAGTGCATCACTTTTTTTTATTGGTCCATATGAATTCTACATGGCTTGATGCAATGGGATAAAATGAGATAACAGAGATACCATCTTAAATTTTGACGTGACATGCATTAATACTTGTTCACTTTTTTTTGGAATTTGTGTACAGACTGCAGTGCACATTTTCTGAATGGGTGTCGTAATTTTATAACTACGGTGTCGTAAATTTACATTTGGAATGTCGTAATTTTTTTTGGCTTTTTGAATGGGTATCTTAATTTTATAACTACGGTGTTGTAATTCTAGAACTGGGGTGTCATTTTAAATTTTGACGTGACATACATTAATACGGTTTAGCTTTTTTTTTTTAGAATTTATGTATAGACACGTTTTCTAAATGGGTGTCGTAATTTTATAACTACGGTGTCGTAAATTTACAAATAGGATATCGTAATTTTTTTGCATTGTTAATGGGTGTCTTAATTTTATAACTACGGTATCATAGTTTTACAACTGGGATGTTATCTTAAATTTTGACGTGACATCATTAATACCGATTTAGCTTTTTTTTTTTTGAAATTTATGTACAGACACATTTTCTGAATGGGTGTTATAATTTTATAACTACGGTATCGTAAATTTACAACTGGGTATGTAATTTTTTTTTAGCTTTCTGAACGGATATCGTAATTTTATAAGTATGGTGTCATAATTTTACAACTGGAGTGTCGTAATTTTTTTCTATCGGGATGTTGTAAAGCTATCTTAACGTTTTTGAATGGGTATAGTAAAGCCATATAGGATGCATGTGAATCAATAAAAAAAAAAGACTGTATAACTCACGTAAAATTTATACAAAGTCTTTTTCTACGTAGCAAATGAGAAACGATTGAAGTCGTAATTACATTTTTACTTTAAAGCAGCATTCAGCACACCATTCACAGCAAGGCTCGACGGGGCCTGGATCGCAGTGGCATTTTGCTCCACATTTAAGGTAAACACCAATGGCACAAAGATGAGTACCATTTCTACGTCCGTGGAATCCAACCAACTTGGCACCATTCTCAAAGTCGAAGTAAAATGGCATGCCGTCTTGTTCACCATATGGCCCATAATCCTTCTTCATACCGTCCGGCAGTTTGCTCTCAAATTTGAGTGATCTTATGACCGTTCCTTTTGACTCGATTTGGCCGTAATGTCCACAAAGAGATATCAAACATTCTTCAGGTTCAAAAGCGATCTGCAAACCAAACATCAATATAGTTAATTAGTTTAAAAGCAAGCACAGTTAATTTCTTAAACTCCATTTTTTAAGAGATAAAAAAAATAGTTTTCAGTATTTTTAAGACATGCAATAATTAAAAATTTTAAAAAAGATTTTATGGCAATGCAAAAACTTTACTTAGAAGTTTTTTTTCTAAAAAAAACCCTACTTGATAACAATCACATTTAATATTATAAGATAAAATAATATAATATAATGCTAATAACATGATGGACTATATTATATAAAAAATAATGTAGATACAATAATTATGTAAAATAAAAATAAGAAAAATGTAGTAATATAGTAATATTTTTATATAATATGTCATAATATCATAATATTATTTATTAGATAATAATGATTATAATTATACTTTAATCACATGTTATTATATAATTATTAAAAAATAGGAATTATTAGATCATATAATATTATTAATTATATATTTATATTATAAAGTTATTATAATAATTTATTAATTAAGAATAATTTATAATAATGATTTTTGATAATAACAAATGGTTAGATGGTTGAAAGTAATTTGTAATGGCTTTTATAATTTTTTGTTTTTTTTAAAAAAAATACTTTCTTCATTTGATTATCAAACAAATATTAAATTTTATAATACTTTAAAATATAATTATCAAATATCAAACATCTTTTTTAATAAAAATTCTACTGCTAAAAGATCTATGACCAGTAACTTTATCAAACAGGGTCTCAGTCTTATTCCATCAAACATCGTTTTAGTCATGATAGTTAAATTCAGGTTACGTAGAATAAAGGCCCTTTACTCCACCTCTATTTTAACCTGCCGAACACATAGGCTATATATATTAGGAACTGGAATTAAAAAGAGTACAAAATTTTTCTCACATTGCAAGTAGAAATTGAATTGAACTATTTTTTTAAGAAAAAAGAGATAAAGCAAGTGTTTTTGGAAAGCCAGCATACCTTACAAACTCCTTTATCCCAGTTAACTAAAGAATAAATTACTCTATTATATCATGTGGAGGAATCTATTTCGAAGTCCAGAAAAGTAGAAAGAATTTAACCCATTTACTCTAGATTCAATTATTTTGCCTCTAAACACAGCTTAAAAGTTTAGTCTATCTATTTTGAGAGTAGCCTTGGTATTTTAAGAAATAAATAAAAAAAAACTTAATCTGAAATAAACTATTTCACTCTACATGACCGGGTGATTTATTCTAGAGTAATTAGGGTTAAGAATAAATGAACTCATTTGCTCCAATTATCTTATTCCACAACTAAACATGATTGTCTTTTTTTGATTTTGTTGGAAATTTAGTATAGTAGATTTCAATATCTAAAAGTTTCCTCCAAATGCTTTTCCTCCTTTTTCATGAAACACTCTTTTAGTCCCACATAAAAATATCAACTAATCTTACTCTTACTTATATATGAATTACTCTCTTGCTTGGTTGAATAGTTATGAGAAAGCTTATGCACGCACGAGCCGGGTCAAGCCCAATGCAAATTGGTGAAGCCAAATTCGGAAACCTATTAGTCGCGCGCAGGGGATGCAAATCTCGTCCGTTGGCTCTCGCAGATGCGCATGATAAGTATCCTGAATTTACTCTTAAGGATGATGTCATGCACACCTCAGCATCTTTTCAGTATATAATATATCTCGGGTACTGTAATACGGAATTTAGCATATTTATACCAAGAATAGCATACAACAAACATTTATATTTTTATTAACTAACAAAACGCTATCCAAGATTGCAAGCATGAGATTTTAAGAGCAACAATCATAGAATTAGCAATTGATCAACATATTGAAAGAATCCGATTCAATTTCATTAATAAAGGTTCAATTGATCTCGTAATATCAAGTTATAAATTGCAAAACTCCTATAAACTAATTTACTTTTCAATATATCCTAAAAGATCTTCTGTAATGCTCACTTGTTCGCCTAATTAATTGTTAGAATGGTGAATCTACATGATCTTAATAATTTAAATGTAAGTTAATTAGTAACAGATGAACTTGAGTTATAACTTTTTTTTTTTCTTCAAGAATTATAACATCTTCAAACTATTCGTTTTTTTCATCTATGGTGAGATTATTTATGTGTAAAATATTATAATTTCATGCAAGTTTTGAAATATTTTAACATAAGTTTGAATGCATGAATTGATCAGAAACTAATGAATCAAACATCTAAAAGAAAAATATAAGAGGATATGAATGTAAGAATTACTCACACAAACGAAGTTATCTCCCCCACCTCCATGCCTTTCTCCAAGCACTAGGTCTCCTTTACTGTTGTACAACATTGGATGGAATTTATAGCATTTCCATAAGTTATTAAGATCTTGTTCACACTTCCACATCCGAATTCATCCCATTCTCTATTTCGTCCCGTTGGGTCACCTATTGGTCCTACTTTAATTGGAATCTCATCATTAGAGTTGAACCCTGTTAAGGACATGAGGGAAAAAAAAACACAAATTATTTGCCTCATTTCCTCACCTTTGGAATTATTTAAAAAAAGGAACAATAACTCAATGCCTCTAAGCCCAAGACTTCTTTTTGCGGCTTGAAATTGTAAAGCAGGTCATCACTCAAAAAGAGAGAGAGAGAGAGAGAGAGAGAGGCGCAATTAATGTAATAGGAGGGAAGCAATGGTTATTGTTATTATTTTCTTTCTTAAAGCATCAAATCCATTGCTTGTTCCTTTCCAAGGGATTCTATAATGGAAAGGTTTTTATGCACCGTATGCGATGCAGATCGCATGCACTGCAACCACGCATGATCGAGGATAAAATTATTCTTTCACGTATCACACATGTGACCTCATGCGCATGACCATAGATAAAATTATTCTTTTGCGCACAGCACATGCGGCTGTATGCCCGCATGGCTAATCAACGTATGATACGTACGCGCGCGATGCAGGAGGACTTTCTCTTCTCTAATTCCATAGACTTGTGCTTCCTTTTCAATGGCCTAAGTGATTCTCGGCTTCACCGATTGGATGGTTTATGGGCTTATCTGAAACTTAGGTACAGTATATTACTTAAGGATCCTTCAATTTTTTTCTTTTTTTTATAACTTTTTTTTATTAATTGATGCTTACATGAAGGCTAAGGTGGCTTTAAAAGGAAAAAGGAAAATAAATGGAATAAAAGAACACGCAAGTAATGCACCATACTTAAGTTTATTCTAATCATGATTATATTCTTGGAAGTTGCCAGGAATTCTGGTGTTAAATTCTTTAGCAGGTTACATCGTAGATTTAGGATCAAACTGCACTTGGCCATCCATTGTGAAGGGCCATTTACAGCTTGGTGTGCATCTAAATTTCCCACTAAAGTATGACTCAAAGCATATGCAAAACCTACGATTTGATAAATTCTTAATAAATTAAAGTATACTTTTCAAATTCAAAATCAAGATTTACATCAATAACAATATCAAAATCATTCATTTACGAAATTATTTGTTTAATCAATACCAGAAATAAACTACTACCCTACTTCTCATTCAAATATGAACCCATAGCTTAATTTAAAGTATCCTGTAACTCTGAAAATGTCAAGTTAAAAAAAAAAAAAAAACAAAGAATACATGAGATACAAGTTAGTAAGAGTCCCCTCTCAATAACAAATGTAAAAATTATAAATATGTAATAGCATAAAATTTTCAATATCTTTAATTAACATCAATATAATCATTCCATCCAATAATTCTAGAAGGCAAACTCATCATGAATAGTTTAGTCAAGATTTGAATCATAGCAGGCAATATGCATGTAATCAAAATTCAACATGTGATTGATAATATAAAGTATAAGATCACATGTCAGTCCATAACCAACAATCCAATGAAACATGAGGTCTTGTTTCAGCCTATGACGTTAATCTAAGTTATTACGAGGTCATATTGTAGTCTATGACTAGTAATCTAAGGTAATATATTTAAGGTCACATTTAGGCTCATGACTTGCAATCCAAAGTACCATGGTATAATATTTCAGCCATGACTAGAAGTTCAAAGAAACAAAGGTTTGCATTTTGGCTCATAATTAACAATCCAAAGAAATATGGGTCATGTTTCATTCCATGCCTATCAATCTGGCTAGTCCAGAGTCTTTTGCAACATGCTAATAACACTAAAAAGTTATACCCATCCATACATAATCAAGACAATGCAACCATAATCATGTAATATCAATGTATGCACACATATAAATCATATGCATTATCAACATCCATGCCCAAGATTCTTATATTTAACAAAAGAAAACTCTAGCAAATAATTGATTCATTCCATAATTATTTTTCAATCAATAATTGGCAAATTTTGCTAATAACACCCTCATATGATCTAGAAACATCTATTTAGTTAATTGATTAACTATTTTCACAATTCAAAAACTTTTATTCATTACTCTAATTCTAGATCTAGATCTACAATGGTCTGATTATACATTTAACACAGAATAAAGATTGTGTGATTGTGAAAAAAAAATAAGCCCTGAGTTAGCCTTCTTTCTGTCCAAACTATTGTTTACCTACACAACATTAAATCAGCACCTTATTAGAGGAAATAATAAAAGCTTAATAAAAAAAGAGAATCAAAAACTTGGATCAAGGATCTAAGGTGGCAATCTTTTCTGAAAAAGTCTTCCTGCACCACCTCCGGTGCAAAAGTGCGCATCGGGCACGCCGATGCATCGTGCATCGGAGGCGGTGCATAAAGTCGTTCTCATCTCTTCTCCTAAGACTAAAATTTGTATTGCAAAGAGAGAGAGAAGATGGGTTTAGTGGGAGTTAGCACCCAAGGAGAGTGTGAATAGCCCAATTGGCTCTATGCCTCAGAGCCCAAGACTTTCTTTTTATGACTTGGGAACGATTTTGTACACTGCTCTCGGTGCACGAACGTGTGCATCGGATGTGCGTGCCAATGGGTGCGCCCAGTGCGTGCTTCCTGCACCGCCTCTGGTGCAAGAAGACTTTTCCTTTGTGACTTACCATCCTGAAGCTTAATATTTTTTTGGGCGAAAGATGCTGTGGAGTATACGCTTTGTAATCTCCCACAGCTTTACTACCAAAGAGATGGAAGAAATCATGTGAAGTTGTGAGGCACCTGCTAATTACCACAGGGAGAGCCCTATTTATATAATAGGAGTGATGCTTTTCTTCGTGAAAGCATCGAGTCCATTGCTTGCTCCTCTCCAAGGGATTTATCTTCGTCCAAACATTTGAGCTTCGTTTCCAATGGCCCAAGTGATTCTTGGCTTCACTAAGTGGGTGACATGGCGTGCAAGATTTACATCAGTAAAAATATCCAAAGATCATTCATTTACAAGATTATTTATTTGATCGGTATCAGAAATAAACTGTTACTCTGCTTCTCATTCAAATCTGAATCCACAGCTCGTTTCTAAGTATCCTGTAACTCTGAAAATATAAGGTTAAAAAAAAAAAAAGGATAGAAGAGCAAGAGCTACAAGTTAGTAAGAACTCCCTATCAAACACATATGTTAAAAATTATGAATGTGTAATAATTATAAAATTTTTAATATATTTACATAACATCAACATAATCATTCCATTCAATACTTGTAAAAGGTAAACTCAACATGAATAGTTTATTCAAGGTTTAAATCATTATTTCAGATGTTGATAACAATATTAACTCATCTTTTCAGTTTTAGACTAGTTATGATCATGCTTCAACCTATAATTAGCAATCAACATGTTAGTTTAATATACGATTAACAATATAAAGTAATATAGGTCCACATGTCAGTCTATAACCAACAATCCAAAGGAATATGGGGTCATGTTTCGCCCTATGACTATTAATCTATGATATTATGAGGTCATATTTTAGTATGTTATTGACAATTGTTGTAAGGTAACATGAGGTTACATTTAGGCTCATGAATTGCAATCCAAAGCAACATGGTATATGATGGGGCCAAGAACACCATAGGCTACAATGACCGCATCCGGCCACTTGGCCTCGGCCTCAACCCCATCGGCCTCGGCCCCGATTGCCCTCGGCCCTGCTCTGCTCCCGGCGATGAACGGCCCCAACTACCGTCGTCCTCGGCTCTATCTCAGACCTCTCCGGTCTTCCCAGATGGTTGCCCCTAGCTTCATCTTCGGTCCTGTCCACGGCCTCCGGCTTCCCCGACAGCGAGCCCGACTCCGCCTCGGCCCTGGTCCTCTCCGCAGCCTCGGCTTCCCTAATAACGAGCCCGGCTCCGCCTGGGCCCCGGTCCTCTCCACGGCCTCCGGCTTCCCCAACAGCGAGCCCGGCTCCGCCTCGGCCCCGATCCTCTCCGCGGCCTCCGGTTTCCCCGACAACGAGCCCGACTCTGCCTTGGCCCCGACTCCCCTCGGCACTCGGCCTCGGTCCTCTCCGCGGCCTCCGGCTTCCCCTACAGCGAGCCCGACTTCGTCTCGGCCTCGGTCCCAACCCCGTCGGCCTCGGCCCTAACTGCCCTCGACCTCGGCCTCGGCCCCGATTGCCCTTGGCCCTGCTCTGCTCCCGGCCACAAACGGCCCCAACTGCCGTCATCCCCGCTCTGTCTCAGACCTCTTCGGTCTTTCGAGATGGTTGCCCCCAGCTTCATCTTTGGCCTTTCGTGGCTCCAGCAAGCCCGACTTCGCCTCAGCCTCGGTCCCAACCCGTCAGCCTCGGCCCCGACTCCCCTCAACACTCAGCCTTGAACTGACCCACCCTCGACTTCGGACTAACTCCCCTCGGCCTTGGACAGACTCCGCCCTTGGCCTCGGACTAACTCCTCTTAGCCTCGGACTGATCCCTCTCGGCCTCGGCTCCAGACCGCTTCCTCTCCACTCATCTTCCTGGGATGTGAACAGTGCCATGCACGTACTCTATAATCAATACTCTACGAGGGACAGAGTCAGCCTCAACTTCGAACTTCACCTTCTGCCTCAGCGGCTACGTTTTGGGGCCCATATGCCTGACTTTATCACCCATCACTTTTCGCATAGGACATTAGAAAGGTGGCTTGAAGGACATACCTGACAAGCGCCATAACAGTCGTCCGCGCCCTGTAGCAGCCTGCGATAGTTGTACGAACCAAGCAACACCTGCCAACTCTGCTATGGCCACCCACTCTGGTGGAACATAGCCTGTAGACCTAACATGTCACATGGAGGCAAGCTCCACTATTACTGCTATCAATAAATGCTCTAACAAGTAGCTACACCACAGCTGGTAAGAGGGACCTCCGACCAGGTAACTCAACACACAAGACTCCTAAATTCTCATTCTTGCTAATAAAGAGAGCTCTAAGCCTCTCTCTCTCTTTTCTCTTTCAAGCTTTATCAAGCTCGCGGCTGTTGCTCAGAGCACTGACTTGAGCGTCGGAGAATCCCCGCCGGAATCTCTAGTTCTCGGGATTTGTTTGTAGGCTTCCAAGCGCGAGGAGCTCGCCAAAGGTTTTCGAGCTCGCTGGAGGAAGTGACCGAATGCTTGCGGATGTTCGAGGATGGTGATTTGACGTCAACAATATAATATCTTAGCCATGACTAACAGTCAAAGGTAATAAAGGTTCGCACTTGAGTTCATAATTAGCAATCCAAGGAAATATAGAGTCACGTTTTATATGGTTTTTACCATTTCTAGCGTGGTTTAAGATAGAAATTGGACTAAAGGTGGTTAGCTTGTGTCTAGCT
Source organism: Calamus simplicifolius (assembly GCA_900491605.1). Classification (NCBI taxonomy): domain Eukaryota; kingdom Viridiplantae; phylum Streptophyta; class Magnoliopsida; order Arecales; family Arecaceae; genus Calamus; species Calamus simplicifolius. The sequence goes on along the minus strand of UESW01005070.1, from coordinate 396,816 downwards.
TGGCTTTACCATCTCTTTAAAAATGAGCCATTAAAATTTTGGATTTGATCAAGTTGTGATTCTTAGAAGAAGCCATTTTATGAAGTTGGATTCTACACACAAAATTTTCAAGGTGTAGTCCTAACATGTTTGAATGATTAATTAGTGTCTTTTAATATTGTCACATCGGATTCGAATTCCATATATATATATATATATATATATATATATATATATATATATATATATATATTGGTACAAGAAAGGGGAAGGAGGGCTTTGCCATCCATAACTAGGTCCCATACGGTTCCGTTCCTTGTCAGGATATGTTTCATGCACAGTGCTAGATTTGCGCAGCCGTTCCCAGCCCGAAGATGAGTAGGTCAACTTGACCCCATCCAGGTACCAATAGTTAGAACAGGGAGATTAGAAACCTTAGCCCCTCCAGCACCGACATTTCAGGCCCCAAGGATTAACTTTGGAATTATTCGAGTCAGTCGCAACCTCATTCCTCGAACATGAGACATCGTGGATGTGTGGAGGAACCCCAACCACTAGGCTACCGCCTGAGCGGTAATTCCAATATTGAATTTCAATAGATACTAATAACAAGCGCTAAAAGTAATAAATTTTCTATTAACATATGAGAGCAATAAAAGTAGAATTGAAGTAATACTGTAATGTATAGATTTTAAGCTTTGAGATTTTAAATTTAGTATCTTCTAGAGTGATATTTTTCAAAGTGAAAAATCTTCTGCTAGGAGAGAGAGACCAACCAGTTAAGATAATGATTTTAGTGATAAAGGAGAAACTTGGTTGAATTAATGTTGAATATTCCACATAAATCCCTTTTCTTCTTCAAAAGAACTAATATATAATTAAAGAAAATTGCTCAAAATTCAAAATAGATGAATGTAATGCTAGAGATTTAGGGTTGGTAAAATAAACACTCTATGATATTTAAGTAATTCGTTCTTCAACCATGAATGAAAAATTCATAAAAATCACAAATTTCTTAAAATATAGTAATAAAAATTATTTATAAAACTAAATAATAACGTAAAACTAAAAATGAAGGGCACATCGATGCAAAGGCATATAAAGATACTATTCTCTCAATAAATTTTGTCCCTTTCACATAGGTTGTTGGTGAGACCATCAGTTTAGCCAAATCCTCAAGCCACAAGTATGATTAATTGCCCAATAAGGGCCCCTCTAGGCTTACAATTCTTTTGGCTTAAGTAAATATAACAGTACTTGTATTTAAATATCTAATGAAGGCTTCAAAAATTCAAAATTTTTAAAATGTACCCAAAAAAATTTAAAATATTTTTGCAAACATTCTAGCATCTATTAGGTTATAAATATAGCTTTTCAAAACTTGGCAGGCTCATTTCATTTGACATCATAGTAAGAATTAAAATTGAAATCTAATTTTATTGTAATCAAAATCAAAACCACTCATTTCACACTCATTTTGCTTACATAGGAATTAGCTGAATTGGATCAAAGCTGGGTAATTTGGATTTTCATATATGTATGTCAAAAATTCATTGAACATTATAGAGGATATCTGAAAAGTCAAACTCATTATAAGAAAAAAATTTAAAAATATCCTATAGATCCTTTTATAATATACTAAAGTCTAGTAGAAAGTAGTTAAAAATATCAATACGAAGATTGCTCTTTTTTTTTGTTGTTAGTATGATTGAAGAGCTTAAGGGGCATGGGTTAGAAAGAAAGAAAGAGGTGTTAAATAAGAAGAGGATGGAAGGAAAGTGCGTAACACTAGGCTGAAATATTTGAAATCTATGTGAAGTATATGGATTTCAAATCTTCCGTAATTTATTATTCTGATTTAAATTGAAATCTGGCTCTAATTCTATCCAAACATTAATTTTAATTCAATTTTAAAGGTCCATCCTTCCTAACCAAACCTTTTCTTCATGTAGATTTGGAAGAATATAATAATAAAACCTTTGATCATTTAGTATCCGAGGAAAAGCCATTATGTTCTAAATTACCATTTACTTATCAAACAACATGTTAGAAACTTAGACTTGATGTTTCGATAAGGTCAAATAAGTTATAATTTTACAATTTAGGTGGTATTAGTAGTTTAATTTCAAATTCAGAAATTTGGCTTAAAAAATAATGAGCTGAAAAGGAAGATCAAATTAAGGGAATGAGAGGCAAAAGGGAGGGTTCCCAAGCCATTCATGGCAGGGAAGCCTATTGGAAAAGGACTTGCTCACTTCCTCGCAAAAAAAAAAAATTTATTTTTGACCTATTCTTATAATATCTTTGAAGCAAATGTAAATAGATTTTTTTTTTCTTCTTTCATCCTACTTCGCAATGAATAAGATATAAGAGTTTAATTTAGGCAAGTCTCATATTTGAATAATAATTAGGATAAAAGTTAGGACTTATGGGTTCTTTACTTAATGAAAAAAGTTATGTACCATCAATTCACTTTCACACTTTTTATCATAATTTTTTTAGCAAATTAAACTTTAAGAGCTATATGTTATTTTTTTAATTAATAATACACGTATTATCATTACCAAAAAAAAAAAAAAAAGGATGGAAAAAACATGGATCTTGCATTTAAAATACAACGAACAACAGGATGAGGAGGTTTGTAAGCCCTTCTATAGTTATCACAGACATGAGTCATCTGGTCTTGGGTAATACAATAAAGTAAGTAATTCCTCTGGGAAGGGTTGAGAGGAAGCTGCAGTCACGACTCCATTTCATTTGTTTGCTTTGGTGGGAGGTCGTCAAGCTTAGCAGGGGCTGGGCTTGATGTAGTGCTTTGCTCCGCTTTTAAGGTAAACGCCAATGGCGCAAAGGTGAGTTGGGTTACTACGCCCATGAAATCCGCCAAACTTGGCACCGTTCTCGAAGGTGAAACGAAATGGGGTGCCCCCCACTCCGCCGCCGTATGGCCCGTACGGTCTCCGGCTGCTCTGAAATTTGATCGATCGCACCACCATTGAGCCTGGTGGCTCGATCGTCCCATAATGTCCAGATACGGATGTCAAATGCTCCTCAGCCTCTAAAGTGATCTGCAAAGCGGTTGATGAGCAAAAAATCAGGAACTTTAAAAACAAATCAAGCACTGCGTGGGCTGATATATCCTATATCATCTATAATTCAAGCATCCGTTGGCTTATTATTGAGAAGAATTTTAATACTATTATTCGCTGGTTCCGACAAGACCATGTGCCTACTAATCCCTATGTAACATTCGGACGATGCTTCATCATGCTTATAGCATCTAGATTCGGCATATCTATTAGAAAGCTAACTCAACAACTGTTAAAGTTTAAAAATAAAATAAATCCTTAAAAGTAAAAATAAATTTATTTCTTCATCCTTGCAATATATCAATGCATATTTATATTGAAAATAATTAGTAGTGTGTGAGTGACTGATTATATTCAGTAGAAAATGAAACTCAAAATAAGAATGAGTTAAAAGTCAGGCCTGGGAGGCGGTTTCAACCACAGCCCTAAAGGAGAACCGGCCCGCTTCTCGTGCGAAGAACTTTGGACCTCAACCCTCCTCCAAGGTACAACCCGAGAGCCTGAACTCCTACGTTCGCTGGCGGCACGATCTCAACGAACATCAATCAGCTATCTTCAACACAATTCGAAGAAACAAAAAATTGAAATGTAAAACAAAAACTTGTTGTGGTTCTACCCTAAAATTTTTAACCTTTGAAACCCTATTTATAGATTTTGTTTTTAACAACGGTCAAAACATTTTTTTTAATTGCTAGAAAATTTATTTATTTTTTATTTAAAACAGCCGAACGTTCGGCCGTTTTGTTTTCAAACGGCCGAACGTTTGAGCAAACATTTTTATGTTTTTTTTTAAATAACATTGGCGTGGAAACGGCCGAACGTTAACAATCCCCCACAAAAAAAAAAAATAAAAACAAAGGAATAATAACCAAATAAATTAAATTCAATAAGCAATTTCAAAACTTTAAAATTTATTGTGCTTAGTGCAAGTACCTTCTAGGTTTGAACTTGCATTTAGTATAAAATACACACAGTATGAAGATGAGCTGATCATAATGCGGGTTAGCGCTATCTAGGCCATGCGCTTGCCTTGATTTTCATGAGAGTTACTAGGGATTCGCCCCGGTCCCATAGTCGCGGCCTCACGACTACTCTCACTAAGGTAAATCCTCCAAGGGTATGTGCAACGGAATCATACCTTGCTGAATTTACAGCCTTGGATCTATTAAGAGCTATGCTCAACCTAACCGTCACAATAAAGCACCACACCATAGGGATGGGATGGAGACAGATTCCTAAAGCGGTGCTTTCAGATATCACCTCAGAGATCGTTTCCCTTTGAACCTTAACCATGGGGTTGTCATGACGGTAGGGGTCCACTCTGGTGACTAATATATGGGCTTAAGCCCCATCCCCCTCGATGTCTCAAACACCGCAGCCTTCGAAAGGCTTTTGGTTAAAAGATCTGCCAAATTATATTTAGATCTTACAAATTGCAGTGATATTGATTCTTTCATTTTATTTCTTATAGATTTATACCTGATCAGGATATGATTATTCATCTTTTTATTGGATGTCTGTTGATTTAACAGATCAATCAGAGCTCTACAATCACAATTTAAACAAATTCGAGAAATATTTGGTGAAAGAATATCTATATCATTTATTAAGTCTTTCAGCCATTGTGCTTCAGTGCAAGTAGTGTCAAGAGCTGTTAGCTCAGACTCTAGAGTACTTCTAGTGATTATAGTTTGTTTACATGAGCCCCAAGATACTGCAGCTCCTCCTAAAAGGAAGAGATACCCAGTGGTGGACTTAACATCGAATTTATCTGTTACCCAATTAGCATCACTATATCCCTCAATCACTTCAGGATAACCAGAATACACTAGAGAATAATTTATGGTTCCTTTAAGATATCTAAAAATTCTTTCTAGGGCTTTCCAATGTTATTTACTAGGATTGCTAGTATACCTACTCAATCTGCCTACTGCATAAGCTATGTCTGGACGAGTTCTATTTGAAATATACAATAGGGATTCTATTCTTTGAGAATATCCTAATTGATTAATAGGTTCTCCTAAATTTTTAATTAAATGAGAGTTATGATCATAGGGAGTAGAAATAGGATTTAAATCATAATATTCAAACTTTTGAAGCATTTTCTTTATTGAGTGTGCCAGACTTATTGCTATTCCATTATCTATTCTGTTAAGTTTTATTCCTAGAATTACATCGGCTTCTCCTAGGTCTTTCATATCAAACTTACTTGATAAGTAGCTTTTAGTTTCTTGAATTAATTTCAATGATGTTCCTAAGAGTAATATATCATCTACATATAAGCATAGTATTATAAAATCAGTGTCCTATCTTTTATAGTATACACATTTATCATATTCATTTATTTTAAAGCTATTTTTTAAAATAATTTCATCAAACTTAATGTGCCACTGTCTAGGAGCTTGTTTTAAACCATAAAGAGATTTGATTAATTTATATACTTTATATTCTTGTCCTTTTACTTCAAATCCTTGAGGTTGATTTATGTAAATTTCTTCTTCCAATTCTCCATTTAAAAATGCAGTTTTTACGTCCATTTGATGAATTATTAATTTATGGATTGAGGCTAAGGCAATTAGAGTTCTCAGGGTTGTTATTCTTGCTACAGGAGCATAAGTATCAAAATAATCTATGTCCTTCTTTTGATTAAATCCCTTTACTACTAACCTAGCTTTATATCTTTCTATTGATCCATCCGATCTTAATTTTCTTTTAAAGATCCATTTTGTTCCTATAGGTTTGTTTCCAGGAGGTAAATCAGTTAAAATCCACATTTATTTTCTATGATTGATTTAATTTCACTATCTATAGCTTCTTTCCAATATGATGATTCTGATGATGTCATTGCCTCATCGTATGTGGAAGGATCACCTTCTATTAAGAATGTAAAAAAATCTTCACCAAAATCTTTTTCAATTCTTTTCCTTTTGCTTCTTCTTAGTTCTGGTTCAATTTCTAGTTCTGGTTCTATGGCTTTAGAGGATGATGGTTCAAATTCCAGAGGTCTAGATATTTTAGTCTTGAATGACATTATATCTTCAAAGAAAGAGGCATCTCTAGCTTCTATGATTGTGTTATCAGATATGTTATTAATCTCTGATTTAATTACTAAAAATCTGTAGGCATTGCTATTTTGGGCATAGCCTATAAATACAGCATCTAAGGTTTTGGATCCTAGTTTTCTCTTTTGGGCTCAGGAATATTAACCTTAGCTAGACACCCCCACACTTTGAGAAAGTCAAGGTTAGGTGTTCTTCCTTTCCAAAGTTCATAGGGAGTCTTACCACTATCCTTAGTAGGTATTCTATTTAGGATGAAACAAGAAGTCAAAAGAGCTTCCCCCACAAGTTCTCAGGTAAGCCAGAACTAATAAGCATAGAATTTACCATATCCATAAGGGTACGGTTCTTACGCTCAGCTACACCGTTGGACTGTGGAGAGTAGGGAGCAGTCAGTTGATGAATTATCCCATGTTCTTGACAAAATTGAGCAAATTCATTCGAGGTATACTCCCCTCCTCTATCAGATCTAAGAATTTTAATTTCCCTTTCTTGTTGATTTTCTACCTCACTCTTATAAATTTTAAATTTATTGAAGGTTTCATCTTTAGATTTAATTAGATAACAGTAACAATATCTAGAAAAATCATCTATGAAGGTCACTAAGTACCTATTGCCACCACGAGTTGCAGTCTTAGTTGAGTCACAAACATCACTATGTATTAACTCCAAAATTGATGAATTTCTTTTTACTGATTTGAATGGCTTTCTTGGTTGTTTAGATTCAGCACATATTTCACATTTAGACATATCTAGATTCGATTTAGGAATTAGTTTTAAATTCATCATATGTTCGACCTTTCTTAGGTGTACATGACCCAACCTGGCATGCCACTGATTTTGATTAGATTATACACAAGATAAGATTGATTCTCAACTTTACTAATAAAAGGATTTATTACATTCAATTTAAATAAGCCTTCACTTACATATCCTTTTCCTATGAAGGCATTATTCTTAGTTATTACAACTTTATTACAATCAAGAACAATTTTGTATCCTCTCTGAACTAGCTGAGATCCACTGATAAGGTTCTTCCTAAGATCAGGAACATAAAGCACATCCGTCAAGGTGAGAACTTTTCCCGATGACATTTTCAGGTTCACTCGACCTTGTCCTTCGACCCTGGCGGCTGTGTTGTTCCCTAGAGTCACACTTCCTCTACTTGAGTCCTGAAAAGTAGTGAACCAGGAGCGATCAACACAATATTAACATTAGCTCCTGAATCCAACCACCAGTCAAGGTTGGAATAAGTAAGATTTAATTCAGGGTTCAAGTTTACTAACCTAAGGATGGAATCATCTTGTCCTTCAACTACGTGAGCTTGGGGTCCAGAGGAAGCAGAAGGTTTGAGAAAGGGCTCCCTTTTCCGATAAAAGCAGTCTCTAGCAAGATGATTTGTCCTCCCACACACGAAACAGAATCTTTTACTTGGACCTTGGGTTGGCTGGCTAGGTCTAGTATTGTGTGTTTTAAAGGTTTCACCCTTGGGTTTGAACTTGTTTGTTTTAGGATGGTAGGGTTGGTTCGATTGTTTTTGGAGGTTCGATCGAAATTTAGGCTTTGACCTTTGTTTAGAATTGTTGTTGGTTTGGTGTTTTTCGGTTAGATTGGCTTGGACACTTGGAGTTTTATTTTGAAGGGTCTTAGACCTATATTGGTCTTCTATCCCGATTGAGTTTAGAAGTTGAGCCAAGGTTAGCTCTCCTTGTTTTTGAAGCTGACTTTTAACAAAGCCATTCCAAGAAGGAGGCATTTTATCTAAGAGGCTAGAAACTTTAAAACCTTCAAAAAATTTGCCTTCATTGGCTTGAAGTTTCCTAAGGTATTCTTGGAATTTATGAATTTGGTCATTGATAGGCATGTCATCTACCATATTGAATCTGAGGAATGATGCGGTATTAAATCGTTCTACTCTAGCATCATCAAGTCCATATTCAGACTCAAGGTTATCCCATAATTTCTTTGAATTTTTAGCCGATAGATAAATGTCATAGAGAGAGTTGGACAGGGCACTAAGGATTCTACCTTTACATAGATAATCCTCTTCAGGGGTAGTGGTTGACATTGTGCTAGAGGAACTGGTAGATGATTTGTCAATCACTGACCAAAGACCTAAGGTAGTTAGCCAAAATTTCATTTGGCTTTGCCACCTCCTAAAATGGGATCCATCAAATTTTTCTGGTCTAAGACTAACGATATCATCCCTAAGGGTTGCCATATGGTCCAAACTAGATTCAGAGAGGATGATCTGAAAAATGAAAATGATTTTGTTACAAAGTTGTTTGAATAATTCAAACATTTTTTTTTTTACAACAAGAGAACAAGATATTTTGCTACAAGTAAAAGAAATTAAATATATACTAAGTATGCAATGTAAATAAATTATAATTAATTTGCAAACGGTTCTCCTGATTGTTAAAGTTTAAAAATAAAAATAAATCCTTAAAAGTAAAAATAAATTTATTTCTTCATCCTTGCAATATATCAATGATATTTATATTGAAAATAAATTAGTAATGTGTGAGTGGCTGATTATATTCAGTAGAAAATGAAAACTCAAAATAAGAATGAATTAAAAGTCAGGCCTGGGAGGCGGTTTCAACCACAGCCCTAAAGGAGAACCGGCCCGCTTCTCGTGCGAAGAACTTTGGACCTCAACCCTCCTCCAAGGTACAACCCGAGAGCCTGAACTCCTACGTTCGCCGGCGGCACGATCTCAACGAACGTCAATCAGCTATCTTCAACACAATTCGAAGAAACAAAAAATTGAAATGTAGAAACAAAAACTTGTTGTGGTTCTACCCTAAAATTTTTAACCTTTGAAACCCTATTTATAGATTTTGTTTTTAACAACGGTCAAAACATTTTTTTTAATTGCTAGGGAATTTATTTATTTTTTATTTAAAACAGCCGAACGTTCGGCCATTTTGTTTTCAAACGGTCGAACGTTTGAGCAAACATTTTTTATGTTTTTTTTTTAAATAACGTTGGCGTGGAAACGGCCGAACGTTAATAACAACTAACTGGATAGCTGCCTGGATGGCCCATCATTTCAGATCTTGGAGCTAGAAGCAGAGTGACTCATGCATTCTTACTCAAATTTTGTATTCTGATATATCGAGCTTAACTCATCCTAAAATGATGTGAAAAAAAAAAAAAATCAAGCACGATTTGTCATACCTTACTTGGCAAATTTTTTTTTTTGAATAACTCAAAATTATTTTAAATAAAATTAAAATATTTTTAATATATTTAAAATGCATTATAAAAATTTTAAAAGTGATTAATAAAAAAAATAAAATATTTATTATCGTCTTATGATTTAAGTGTTATCGAATTATAATTCATTATGTGGTTCATACATGTGTAATATCTAAAAAAATAGTTCCACCTCGAATGAAAAAAAAAAAAAAAGTTTGAAGTGCTTATAACTTAAAGTTCATCTACGATTCACATGTAATACTTCAAAAATAGTTTCACATTGAATAAAAAAAGAAAAGTTTAAAGAACTTATAATTCAATTACATTTGCTATCAACTAACTTGCACTCAAGATTTTTGAACCATGTGATTTTAATCCGCTTACAAATTATCAACTTCTATGTTCTAAGGTCTATCAAATTATACTAAAGTGTTTGAATGTTACAAGTTCACTAACATATCTATTACTGCATTGAAGGATGCATTGTTAACTTCTCATATATGTAAGTTACTGAGAAATTAATAACAGCAAATCTATACCTATATATGACAATAGATAAAACACATAGTACATAAGTGTAATTTCAAATGATAGTTTGATAACATTTAAAACGCTCTGTATTTTACCTTTAAAATGTTCTACTTGGGAAACCTCCTCTATTTGAATCGAAAAGAAATATCCAAGAGAATATTGAGTCCAAGAATTACTCACGCAGTCAAATTTCTCTGCATCCTCTCCATGCCTCCGTGCAACCGTTGAGGTTCCTTGATGTTCATACAACATTTGGATGGAATTTATGGCGTCTCCATGAGTTACAAAGATCTGCTTCACATCTCCATAACTCGATTCATCCCATTCTTCTACATTTCGACCACCCAGTGGCTCTCCTCTTGGTCCAACTTTAATAAGAATTTCGTCATTAAGGATGATTGAAGTCTGTTAAGGACAAGGGAAAAAACCAAAGTATTGGCCTAAGTTCCACATTTGTTGTACTAATTAAAAAGAAAGGAACAAAGGCTCAATGCCTCTGAGCCTAAGACTTATTTCTGTGACTTACCATCCTGAAGCTTTAAGTGTTTTTTTGGCACAAGATGATATGGACTGTATATACTTCCTAATAGCCTACAGCTTTAGTACCAAAGAGAGAGCCCAGTTTATATAATTGGAGTGGGGAAATAGTTGTTATGCTTTTCTTCGTGAAAGCATCGAGTCCATTGCTTGTTGCTTTCTAATGGGTTCTCTTATTCCACACATCTGAGCTTCCTTCCCAGTGGCCAAAGTGATTCTTGTCTTCACTACTTGGGTGGCATATTATATATATACTCTTGGAGGATGCCATCAACCCTGTTGGTAAAATTCTATATCCACCTTAAAGAATGGGCTCGAAGGATATGAAGAACCTATAATTTGATAAATTCTTAATAACCTATCAATTTCAAACTCAAAGTTCAAGATTTACATTAAAAAAATTATTCATTTATAAGATTATTTATTTAAACTATATTATAGATCAGCTACTGCTCTGCTTCTCTTAATCAAACCTATAATTTGATAAATTCTTAATAACATATCAATTTCAAATTCAAAGTTCAATATTTACATCAAAAAATATTCATTTATAAGATTATTATTTAAATGATATGATAGTTAAGCTGCTCCTTTGCTTCTTAAATAAATCTAAATCCACAGCCAATTCTAAGTGCCTTGTAAGTCTAAAAATATAATGTAAAAATTAATTAATAAATAAATATCATGAGATACATGCTAGTAAGAATCTCCTCTCAAATACATAAGTTAAAAATTATTTCATTAAATAATTCTAAAAGACAAACTCATCATTAATAGTTTATTTAAAGTTAGAATCATTATTTCATATGTTGATAATTGTATTAAGTCATCTTTTTAGTTTTAGATTATTCATGGTCATGTTTTAGACTATAACCAGCAATTGACATATGGTCTCATAATTCAACCTGTAATTGATAATATAAAGTAACGTAAGATCATATGTCATTCCATAACCAACAATCCAAAATAGAGGTGATAGAAACATGACCCATCTAGAGTAACCGATCTAAACCCACTAAAAAACATAGGGTTAAGATTTTGCATTTTTTTTTTTTGACCTAAACTCAAAATGACTCAAAAATTTTAGGGTCAACTACTTAGATCGGATCATGGATAAGCCAAAGTGACCTCAAAAATGATATTTGCAAAAAAAATGCATAAGCTTGATTATCACTCATAATCGATTGTTTGGATATGAAGATAAGATTTTTTTGATTTTATTTATTTTAAATTTTTAAATTTTATTTATATGCCATTATATAATTTTATGAATTATTAATTAGATTGAATACATAATTAAATTTTTAATATTTTATACTCTTTGATGCTAGTATGACTTAATAAATGATGAAATTAGAAGTGTATTTTCTTGAATTAAGCATTATTGAAGATTGATATTAATAGCTTTAAATGCCCTCGAGAAAGGAGATGAAAGAATAGAAATAGACATGATTTTACTCTCTTTTTTATTTATAAAATTAATCATATTCCCAATATTTGCTCATTTTATTTTGTAATCTTATTAATAATTTGAGATTAATATTTATTTAATTTTTAAAGTATATTTTTATAGATTACACTTAATTATATTATTTTAATATTTTATAAGTTTATAATTATTATTTCTATTAGTGTCTAATTATGTTATAATTTTATGTCTATCTACTCTAACATTTAGAGTAATGAATAAGTAAAAGAAGAAGGAAATAATTAAATTGATCTTTAATATTACTTAAAAAGAATAAGATTAGATCTTATTCAAGTCAAAACGGGATTATATACAACTTCATCGTATTCAAGTCCTATATAGACCTTATAATTTCAACATTCAAAACTTGTTATGACTTAAAAATAAATAAATTATGACTGTCCTAGAAGTATCTTAGAGTGTTTTCTATGAGATTTTAGTTGAATTGGGAGAAAGAAGGACCTCTTTCAACACACTCAACTTAAATATCTTCAATAAAGTAACAAATAATTGAAATTTAAGAAAATGAGGCCTTAATCCCTTTACTTTAATTTATTTTTTATGATTTATAAATTATTGCCCATATTGCATGTAAAAAGTAGGTCTGTACCTTTTGCTTTCGCTTTCTTTTATATAGATTCCAATGAGTAGAAATTAGAATCTAGTTAACATAGAGTGTTCTTTATTTTCATACTTTCTATTGTTATCCTTTAAAACTATGACATATATCTTTATTTATGCTAGTGAGGTTTATCTTATTAAGCCAAATTCTTTTATAGCTAAAAGAGAAGAACTTGCAATTTATCTATCATTTTGTAGAATTCTATTTTCTTTATTTGAATTGAATTTCTTTTCTAGTTAGAAAAGGATAAAAACTTCATTCCTTGTATGCTAGTGACGTCTAGCTCCTAACATATTAGATTCCTCTCTTAATTATAAGATGATACAAAGTATAAAAATAATTAAAATATTAAAAAAATTAAATCTGCACAAAATCTAAATCTTGATTCTTGTTTTGAAAACTCTTCCTATATTAAAAATTATGGCTTCCTAAAGTTTCAATCCTCAATTAAGTTTGGAATATTGCAGATTTTACTCCTGAAGCTTATCTAAACTTACCTTAAGTGGTTAGATTAGTCTATGACAAGATAAATGATCCTCTTGGATCAGACCTCTTCTTGTTTGAAAAATTTATCTCATACTAAATTAAAATTGCAATTATAAATGTTTGTATCTCTATCTTGTGGCTAAATGTTTTAGCCTTTTGTCTTGAATTCAATATCTGTTGTGAATTATCTACTTCTTTTAGCATCAATATAATAAATTTCTCTTCATCCTCTAACTTTGGAGCCAATTTTGTGGCCAGAATTGTAGGTGTCAAAAGTGAAGGTATTAATTTATCTTTAAAATATATGAATTGTGCCACCTTTTCTTTCAATTGACCAAGATTAAACTTTATATCATCGTCTACCAATGTATAAGCTATCCTCATTTTTGTCCTTTAATCTACTTCAAGCATCATTAGTTTTTACTTATTTGCTTGTACTATTTGTATGTTGAGATCATGAAATAAGGTCCTTACAAATGTAGAGGATTGGTGAACTCAAGCCAACCTAATGTGATAAGGAAGAAGAAAGGATTTTCTTTAACCTGCTCAAGTCAAATTTCTTGGATAGAATAATAAATAATAGAAATATTAGAAGATAGAGTTCCGAATCCTTCACTTCCATCAATTTTCATGAACTAAAATTTATGGTATATATCTTATTTTGATTTCATTCTTTTTTCTAAGGGTCTCAATGAGTGAAAATTAAATTTAATACTTTAACTTATTTCTTCTATTCCTCTCTATCAAGGTTCTAATAGAAAGTAGAGTTTATTCTTTTTTATTTTTGTTGTCTTTGCTTTATTCTAGTAAAACCATGGCATATACCATCTATTTATACAGGTCTACCATATTTAAATCAACTTCTTTTAGCTTAAAAAATTAAAATTTCTAGCTTTTTATTATTCTATAGAGACCTACTTTCTTTATTTAAGTTGGACATCTCAACTAGTTAGAGGAGGATGAAAATTTCTTTCTTTTATGCTAATGAAGTTCATCTTAGACTAAATTGAATTTCTTTTCTAATTAAAAGAAGGTACAACTTATAATAAAAAAAATTTTTTTTTTTAAAAAAAGAAATTTGGCCAAAAAACTAAATCTTGACTCTTCTATCGACTTGTTTTAGTAACATTACTAAGTTCTTCATAAATTAGAGGTCATCTAACTAATGATCACAAACAACTTAGCAAAAAGAAGTGTAACAACGCATTATTTCATAGTATTTTAAATTTATTAATTTATTTAGATTATATTCCAACTAGAGGTGCCAAACAAAGTAGCATGAGCTCAAATTGAAGTGCATTCAATAAAAGCATGAAGCAAGCTTGGTTTGCAGCTAAATAAATCAAGCTTGAATTAGCAAACTTGGGATTAAGCTAAAAATTGACCTAGCTTAATCAAGCCCCAATCAATAAAGTTTGAACATATTTAAATTATATGCTATGTTTGATGTGTAATGGATCAAAACTTTATTTATGTATTTTAATTTTTGGATTAATTAAATGTTGATTTAAATCAAAACTAAACCTTGAAAATGAAAATGTGAAATCAAAATCCAATTTCCATTAAAGCCTAAACTAACCATAATTTAATGTTGAGTTGTTTCAACTAAATTTAAAATCATCAAGTTGATCAAGTAGACTTTTGTTTAGCCCAGCTTGAAATTAAGCTTAAGTTAAGTTAAAATAATTGTAAACAAATCGAGCTTAATATTGGAGTTCAAGCTTGAAATAAATTTTAAACCAAGTTGAAGCTCAGCTTGATTATACACCTATATATTATAGATATTATATATATAATATACACTAGTATATATCATATGCATGCATAGTAAACAGTACATATAGTTATATTTAGTTCAATATTTGCTTATATTTTGTATTAGACATTTGAATGGTGGTCACTTTCTTTTCTTCCCCTTTACCAATTAATTTTGTATAGTTTATAAGATAAATTTGTTGTTCACTTCATAGATATGGAATTTATCACCATTTATTAATTTTTAATATATTTTTAATAAATCAATACTTTATTTGATTTTTCTTTTGTTAAAAGGATAATTGTAAGTTCTATGTTTTTTTTTTTTCAAATTGATTTTAATTCAAAAATTAAAAACTGATTGAAATTGGGTGGGTTATGCCTTGTTTTCTAATGCAGACTAATCCGATTCATGTAAACCCCTAGTAATGTCTAAATGCGGGTCTCCCCACGTAACTAAACTCTCTAGTAATGGCTATCAATAGATTGAAGATTCCAAGCCCTTGCTAAGTTTTCACACTTCCAGCAGCCACAGCCAGAAAAAGATACAAAATAATTCGACTGAGATAAGCAAGGGACTAGCAGTTGGGAAGCTCGCCAATGTCGTTGGAACTCTCTAATGGCGATCATATGAACCTCCAAGTGATCAATGGATCATAGAAAGCCAAAAGTAACCTAGTTCACCTAAGCTTCACCACCCTGAAACAAGGAAATAGGATCATGGTTCAATATGTGGGAAGAGGATAACGGATTTGCAGACTAGTTTAACCAATTCGAAGCTATGCAACAGGAGAGGATGTCATCCACAGCATAGACGGGCATGGGTTAGATTAGCATTTTATTTTTATAAAAAATATTTATACCACATCCATACCCAAGTTGGGGGGGGTCGAGTCCTTGTACCCTTTCTCATGTCTCTGTTATAAAGATCCAAAAATCACAGACGCCACACCTAATGTTTCATGACGTCCATAGAATCTAAAGCTATACCTTTGCTCTTTGAAAACATTTTGCATCTTAATTTACTGAAGACTGTCCTATTTTTTTATTAAAAAAATCTATAAAAAAAATGTTTTGTAAGCGAAAGATTAAGAGCGTATTGTTCATTCCAACATGTTTGATGCAAAATGATAAAATATATCTTTGAATCATTTTCTATTATTTTTTATCATCCAACGTATTTTTCACAAGAATTTTTTATGAGATATGAAAAATAAAAAATAGGATTATTCATTTATTCTAAACCTTTTACTTTTAAACCTAATAAAAGCAAGGTTCCAATCCAAGCTAAATCTCCGATGTGGCCTCTCTAAACATGCTGAGCCTGCCGAGATCTCGTACGCACGGGCCTCTACAATCCTCATCGGAACCCTATCCGCCACTTCCAATGGACGGCAATTCTCCGGTGGAAAGCAACAGGATTCCGGCGGGGGCTCTCAGCTGTGACAAAGCCCACAAGCGGAAACTAGGAAAGTAGTCGGAAACAAAAAATGACGGCCAGCACCACAACCTTCAAACCAATTCAAAAACTGATGAAAAAGCGTGCCGACAAACAAATCTCAGAGCAGGTCATCTCTAACATGTTAATGCCCAGGTCACCAACTACTTTGCACTAATTAACACCATTAAGAGGAGCATGAATCTCCCTCGCAGTCTGGAGGAACAAGAAAAAATGGGCATGCAACCAAAATAAAGAGCTTCTAAATGACCTCTGCGAATTTAAGGCAGCACAAAAATACAACGGTAAACTAGAAAGACAAGAATGGAATGAGTTTAAACTGTTAAAGACCTGGTATTATTCTACAACATTCAGAGAAATGAATTCTTGGGGAACTGAGCTGAGAGATTAAGATCTCTATCTTTAGGCCTTGAGCTTCCCACTCATGCCGCGCTTACTGTGCCAGACACTATTACGATCCGCATTCAACTGATTCCTTTTGGCTGCAACTGAACACTGATCAGATCGCCCACTGTTGCCATTCATTTCGATCTGAGCCTTGCGCCGTCTCATCCGGTGCTCCAGCCTGATGCTTCGCAGAGCTTGAACCCTTTTCTCGATCTCCAGTGCTTGTGAGAAGTTCCAAACCCTAACCACACCTTCCTCACCACCACATACAATCCTATCGGCACCAATATCCACAGAGAACAGATTGCACCTGAAACCATGCAGCATTCTCTGTGGAGGCTCTACGACATTTGTAGTGGACTGCTTAATCCTGGAACACGGCTCCGATGAAGAACATTGGCTCGACTTCAACAGTTTCCTCACATCAATCAGTGCAATTCTACCATCACTTGAAGCTGATACAAGCCAGGGAAACTCGAATGCTAGAGAATGAACAGCACCAGCATGAGGAATCCAAGTGGCAGCAGGCTTGATGTCTTCATCACACTTATCAGTGATCTCAAACATGCGAATGGCACCTTCTTCTCCCCCCGTAAACAAAAGATCCCCCAAGTGGCTCCGAGTTAAAGAATGTGCATTGCCTACATGAGCATTATTGATCACGGTTATCGGGTCTCCACTCTCCGTGTCCCAAACATAGACATCTCTACCAGCTGTGCTAGCAACAGTGCTGCCACGAGGAGAAAGAGACCACACCCAGTCTCCGTGCCTCAATGTCCTTAAGCACTTCAGCTGAACTCGGTCCCATACACGAACGCTCATATCCCATGAGCCACTGTAAATTCTGTTGGGATCTAATGCAAGGCAAGTCACAGGACCTTCATGCCCCCAAAGGCGGAAGTCATGATTCTGATTCATGGGCGACCCTGTGATGTCAAACAGATGGGGATGGCCTTCAATTGCCCTCCAGCACTGCAGAAAGGCATCTGTCCCCCCAGCTACTAGGAGATCAGAGTCTGCTGCAATAGCTCGGATGGTGCAACCAAGTGGACGAGACACTTCAATTGAAAAGCCTTCTTCCATGTCCCACATACGAATCACCGAATCATACCCTCCAGTGAATATGAGCTTTGCTGACTGCAGAAGGAATACAGCACGAACAGCCTCTGTGTGACCATGAAGAGCATCAATGCTGAAACGCCCCATGAACGACTTGCTCCTGAATTCCCTCTCTACAAATAGCTCTTTCCAAGACTTCCATTCAGAGAGCATGATCCCAGAGAAGAATTCAAACCCAGAGGTGGCCCCCACCTGTCACAATAGAAATCCTTCCACGCCTGATGATCCGATGCTAAGCTGTGGAGGAGGGTAGAGACACAGGAGACAATTCCAAGCTCTTTTGCATCAAGACGCTGCAGGATCTCAGACACCAACGCAGAAGGAAGGTCAGTGAAAGACCGACGGTCGCCATTAGGACCCAAACCATCAGTGCTTGTGCTTCCAGACCTTGTCTCACCTCTCTTCGAAGAGAAGCCGGAAACCGGTTTTGGTATGATAGATTTATTGTGGGATTTCTTATGGGAATTGGGTTTCAAGCTGGCAGAAAGATAATAGTCCCTGGTATTGGTTGGAGTGATGTCTTCGTCCCACAGCCAATTGACAGAATTCTTTGGTGACGCGTCTACTACCTCCTGGCGTTTCAAGGCCATAAAAGACGCAAGCCCAGAACCGATTAACACTTTGACCAGTCTCCCTCACCGCAAATTGTACTGCAAAATCCCTAAATGATACCTTCTTTTAATTACAGATTCAATTTCGCAACCAAAATATGGTGTTACGAATCATGAAAAGCCAAAAGTAACACCTTGATCCCTTCTTCAAATAAAATTTCGAAGCAAAATATCAAGAATTCTTAACCTAGTTTTTTTTTTTTTTTTCATCCAGAAAATAAAAAAGCTGAACCGAAACCCATAATCCTATATAAGAACCTAATTCTTAAACAACCGTGAAATTTAATAAGAGCCCAGAAAACCCAACCCCACAAAATCTTTCAATAAAACCCTATCTTTGGAATTCCTAGAAGCTCCGAAGCAATATCAGATCACTGCAGACCTCGAAACCATATTTGCCCCAGAAAAACCGACCAAGCCGACGGAAACCCTAACCCTAGCACCAAAGAAATCACCAAAACAAGGAAGCCCTAACCCTAGAACTCGCAATGCCGAGAAAACCTCGATTTTCCCTTTGGAAAACCCTAGCTTTAATCTAATTAAACGTAGAACAAACAATACGAATTAGAAGAGAAATATAACCAACGTAGCGAAAAACGCTGGGAGGAATTACCTCGAAATCCGAAGCCGGTGCCGATGTCCAGGAGATGGAAACCCTAGGAATCCTCCGATCGGGCTTCGAAGACCTCTTTAGCGGAGCGCTCGTCCTCGGAGAAAACATCAAGCGACTTAGGTTTTCCCATTTATAAATTCGTTAAGAATGTCTGTACCGCCACCCTTTCACCAATCGAGCTACGAGAAATCGACGGCTAGATTTCGTCGTCTGTCGCGGAGAGGTTATTCATACGCGTTCGCTTCGGGGACGGATGCGGTGGCGGTGATAATGATTCGGTCGGTTTGGTCCGGGGAACGGGTCAGGTCGGCTCGGTTGGATCTCCATGGCAAGGCGGCATGCCAGCTAAATGGCGCCTAATGATTACTTGGTGAAGTCATTGGAGATCAAGACTAGGTTAGGCTAAGTCAATGTAAGTCATAATCCAACTCATCAATACATTATCGTTCTATCAGCCTCTGTACCACATACGTACACAGTACAAGATCTGTGCGCAGATCCTCTCTCCTTCCGTATGCAGAGTGTTATTCCCCATCTTATTATCTCTAAGTAGGGGGCTTTCATCAGAGGGCGTGTATTACTGATAATATTCTTATTGCCCAGGAATTTATGCATGACTTTCAGATATCCTCTCGCCGTCAAGGTCTTATGGCTGTTAAGCTGGATATGGAGCGAGCTTATGATAGATTGAGTTGGGCTTTTTTGTATCATACTCTGAGGAATTCGGCTTTGATGGCCTCTTTATTGACTGGATCGTGCTTGCATTTATAGGTCGTCATTCTCTCTTCTGATTAACGGAAGCCAAGCGGATTTTTTCACTCTGCTGAGGGATTGCGGTAGGGTTGCCCATTATCCCCGTTTGTGTTCATTCTTGCTGCTGATGATCTATCTCGCTCGCTCTATCAGGCTTAGTAGGACTTATGTATTGCCCCTTACTCTGCTGGCCCCCAAGGCCCTTCAGTCTCCCACTCCTATTTGATGATGACTGTATCTTGTTAGGAAGGCCACTGACCATAATGCTATTGCTTTTGCATCAGTTATTCAGAGCTACTGTCAGGCCTTGAACAGAAGATTAATCTCCAGAAATCCTCTATTTGTTTCAGCCCAAGGATTACTAATAGTACTAAAGCAGTCATCACCCGAATCTTGGGTATTACCAAACAGGCTGACAGCCTTCGTTATCTGGGGATCCCAATCACTAGCAAACGGCCTCGATGCAGTGACTACATTGATCTTGAGCATCGGGTCCGTAATCAACTTGATAGATGGCAGGTCACTGGTCTATCTATGATGGCTAGGATCACTCTCATTCGGATTGTTCTTACCTCTCTTCCTATTTACATCCTGGCTAACTCCGCTGTCCCTTTGACGTGCTTGAGGAGAATAGAGAGGAGCTTCAGGGATTTCCTTGGGCCTCCAGACAGGATGGGCATGGTGTCCACTTGCTAGATTGGGATACTGTTTGCTTGCCGATCTTTGGGTGGCCTTGGCATACAGTCGTGACAGTGAGGAGGGGCGCTCTGATTATGAGGCATGCTTCGCGGTTCCTTCTTGACCCGCATTCTTTATGGAGCTCTTTTATGCATGGCAGATATGGCACCTGGTCTCTCACTACGGATTTTCAGTCTACTCGAGGATATTCCTTCTTTTGGAAGGAGGTTTACGTCATGTTTCGACTATTTTGAACAACATCTCATGGATGATCGGTGATGGCTCATTGGTTGATGTTATTCAAGATGCGTGGATTGCTGATATTCCTCTGTCTTGTTGGCCCACTTTCATCAGTGACAGTGTTCCTAGAAGATTGAGCATCAGTGATTTGATCTCTCAGGATCACTCGGCACCATCCCACGGTTTCCCAACTTTTTGGTACTGAGCTTGCTCGAAGGATTCTCTCCATTCCCCTCATTTTGGGACATATAGCTGATACAGACTCTGGAGAAGATCCTGTCTCCCCAGTGCTCCTGTTAGGGATCTTATGAAAATTTATAGACCGCAGGCTTAGAGGATGGATGTAGCTTGGATCTGGCGGCTTCTGTCCATCCTAGGATTCAGCTATTCATGTGGAAGATTGCATGGACTGCCTTCCATCATGTTCCAAGCTCTCCAGAAGAGGGATGTCTATCCAGCCTACGTGCCGGTGTACGGTCAGGAGGACGAAACTATAGATCATGCTATCCTCACATGCCCCAGACCTAGACAGATATGCATATTATTGGCTATCACAGTGGTCAAAATTGCACAGCTTCCCAGTCTGCGATCTTTTTGGGTGATATTCGTAGGGGCACTCACCAGCAGTTGCCACTTGGACCTATACAGCTTATCAGATCTGGATATCGTGGAACCTTCTTGTCTTTACTGATGAACATGTCTCTCCACATATGACTGCCAGAAAAGCGATATCTTATCTAAGGAATATACTCACTACTTCTCTGCTTCGGACTTTGACAGCTCTGGCCACTAGGGTCCCTCTGCTGCCTCGGCAGCGAATCGGCACATGATTTTTATCTCTTGGGAGGCCCCACCCCCAGGGTTTGTTAAAATCAACTTTGATGGTAGTGTTCGGGGCAGACTTGTAGGCTCAGCTTTTATAATACAAGGATGTGACGGTGCTATGCTGGCTGCTAATGGTCTTGGCTTATTGGATTATGCAGTCCCACTGGCTGAACTTTATGCAGCATGGGCTGACATCTCCTACGCCATTCGAAACCTTCGTGCGCACACCTCCTCATTGAGGGGGATCCCTTACAGTCATACGATGGCTCGACGGGATGATGGTGTTCCGTTCACTTAACCCTCTACTTCATGACATTCGGATTACCCTTCAGGAAGCCCACAGAGTTCACATCAGCCATGTCTATCAGGAAGCGAACTCTGCGGCTAACTGGGTAGCGGGATCGGTGGCTTACCATTCGGGGATTTAGACTTGGAAGCAGGGTGACCCCTGCCCTTTTGTTCTTAATCAGATTTTACTATCCGACTTATCTGGGCTGACTACACTAGAGTGGTATGATCATCCGTTTGTACCAAATAATAATAATAATAATAATAATAATAATAATAATAATAATAATAAAAGCATTTAGTATGAAATGATTATCCCAAAATTACTAATGATTTATAGTAGGATGATGGTAACTCTGTTTAGTTACACTAAAATAATTTTATATGATGATGATAAAATCGCTCACATCTTATGCATCACTCATAAGATGGTTATCCTATTACAGTCTTAAAGGATAGTGATCCAAATTTATATTATAATCTAATTTTTTTTATTTGTAATAAATATATTATAATAGTAGTAATTTATATATAGCATAATACATAAAATTAATAACTATAAAAGTTCAAGATATGAAATTAAAAAAAAAAGATACAACTCAACGGGCTACTATGTCAAGTTGTCAACCTTTTATAAAATATAAAATAAAATATAAAAAGTTCTAAATATGGATATACTCTCGTTAGGCTTAGGCTTCTTAATATAATATGTGTTGGACATAAGTGTATCATCCTTATATGAGTTAAGCATAGATCTCATCCATCCAGGCTTAACCTAATTGCCTCTAATTAAATAGCCTCACTTGATATAATAAAAATTGGTAAGAATTTTTTTGTATACCTTGATTGTGACCTAAATCAAACTTCAAAGTAGAATGGGCATGATGGGCCAAAAGAAAGAAGATGTTTCCTGTAAATCAAAGTTATGCTTGTTTGATGCTTAAAGTTCAGACTTTCACCCTATGAGGGATAATAGATTAAATATAGGGTTATAACCAAAGACAATAAAATAAACTAAGATCAAATTTTAGTTACATAATAAAAATTGACTAAGACTTTTGGTGCATCTTAGCAAATTTAACCTAAACTTCTTTAGAAAAAGTTTAGCATCAATTTGAAGTGAAGCCAACAAAAGTTGTATACAATTTAAATGAGTTTTTTTTTCATGCATATCCTTACAAATATTTGAAATTACATGAATACCATTATGAATTTTCTATTTGCATATAAATTACGTGTTACAATATTCTTATAAATTATTTCTTTTGATATATACTTTTATAAATATCCAAAATTATGTCTATACCTTCATGAATATCAACAATTTTTTGTATATCCTAGCAAATTTTTGTTATTTATGTATCTATCCTTGACTCAACAAGGTTGACATACCCTAAGAATTGTGAAGTTGTATACCCAAAAAGAAATATTCTATAGGGATAACCAAATGTACTAGAAAATTCTTATTCTCAATTAAAAATATATAAAAAAAGATAAAGTACAAATATATGCGATACAACTTTAAAAAAGTAAATTATTTATTCTTCCATACCAAGTTTGAACATCATAAATTTTTTTCTTAATTTCTTGTCTAGCATGGAGAGAGCTAATGCTTGGGCAAGAATAATATTATTAGGTGATGAACAATAAAAGCAATCTGCTTTGGGCTAATGATAGAAGCCCAAAAGGATTTCAATGCATTAACCAACAACTTGGTCAACAGTTTGTAAGCAATATTGTAAAACGAAATAGATCTATAATACCACATGCAAGTAGGAGCATCCATTTTAGGAATTAAAACAATATAAGTTTGCCTTCATTGATTAAGAAGGGCAGCATCTTATGAAATAGGTAAATGACTTAATAGAAGATAGGATCAACAATATCCCAAAAAATCTTGTAAAATTCAACATGGAAAACATTTATACCAGGTGCTTTGCTAGCAACCATGGAGCATAACATGCCCATAATCTCTTCATAAATAAAAGATATAATCCAATTATTAGCCCAATTAGTATCTCTTTGAAAAGCTTTCTTATATAAACTAACAAACTAATTAGTGATCATATTCTAGTCTACACACAATCCATCGGCGAGGTGAAAAAAATTTAGTATAAGGTCCCCACCTTGTACCCATATAGACTTGGACTTTTTTTTTTGGCCACATTGTGCTAATCAATGTGATTATAATCTTCATGTAGCCATAGCTCTTCTTGCCTATTAAGACATCAAGAACTATCAAGCATTTGAAGATAGTTAATTGATTTTATATTTTACTTAGATCATTCTTATTCTAAACGACTAATATCTTCTAGTTTTATACAATTTATGATTAATATGATGCATATAAGTATATTATCTTGCAAACCCATGTAACATCTCAAGCCCATCTGCTAGCTCAATTAACCTATTAGTAGGCCAAAACCATGTGGCTCTAAAAACTCAAATTGAAGTTAATTAATAGCAGTGGGTTTGAGTTATAAATACTTAAACTTTTTCTTTCTGATCCAATGTAGAACCCATTCAATGTGTGACTATTTTTGAAGTATTAAATCTCCCCCCTTATATGTAACGTTCTCATTGAATGTCATAAGCTAATTAGAACCTATCCTCTAGCCAATTACCTGCTGCCTTTCTTTGCCTACCAAGTTTCAGATACTCAAATGATGTCAATGAGTCTCGGATAGTGCATCTGAAATTACTCCAATATTTTTGTAATATAAGTTTCCTAAGCCAAATCAAGAAACTTTTGGCATGATTCCTTAAGATCCTTATTTCGAGCATATAATTCTCCTCATCCATGTCCTTTATCCCAAAGACATTGATCAATCCCATATTACTCTCAGCTATTAGAATATTATCCGCATACAACACGAAAATTAGAATTTCATCTTCTGATTCTTAATGTACACACAATGGTCCTCTTCAATTATATTCAAGCTAATCGATGTGATGCTTTATAAAATCTGAGGTACCATTGGTTGGATGATTGCTTGAGACCATATATGAATCTTTTGAGACATCACACTTTGCCTTCCTATCCTTTGCCTCAAAGTCAATAGGTTGATCTATATAAATCTCTTCATCTAAACTTTCATTAAGAATCGTTGTCTTGACATTAATCTGATGCGGCTCTAAATCTAAATGGATCACACTAGCTAGGGTTTGGTGAATGGAAGCAAAATTACTATAGGAGAAAATATCTCCTCATAATCTATACCTTCCATCTAGGTATAGCCTTTTGCTATAAGTCGGGCCTTGCTCTTGTCAATTAACCCATCTGCCATGCGTTTTATCCTTGGGATCCACTTATTCTACTAATTTGCACTTAGATGGAAAGTCAACCAAGTCCTACACATGGATTTTTAGCATCGACTCCATCTCATCCTTCATAGCTACTAACTACTACAATGAGCAAGTGATGCGAGTGTTTCAGCAATAGAAGTTGGCTTGTCTAGATCCAGTGGAGCACAGAGAAACATGTTCTCCTCAACTTCAAAATGTTGATGTGTAACAATTCAAGTTTGTTTCTTTGTAACTACAGATCTGGACTATAAGGACTGCTCTTTAGTGATGCGCTATCCCTATAGGTACACTCCCACTTGCTGGTGCATCACTCCTATTAGGCACAATACTTTCACTATCTGTGATGATTCTTGGAACAGACCGTAATACCGCTCTCTTACCAGAGATAGTAGAATAGTCCTCCTATAACTCATACAAGATCATGCCCTTTTTGACTTCATTAATATTCGAGAATTCATTTGTATGAATTTTAGATCTTTGAACTCCATCTTAATCAGTTCTCCATCAAGATATTCATCATACATCACATAACTCTTGAAACTCTCAAGGTCCCTAATGTACACTTTTTTGCTAACTCTGAGTCCCAGCTTCCCCAACCTATGGAGGTATTATGAACATATCTTACTAAGCTTCATGGGTGCAAATCATCCACACTAGGTCTTACGCTATATCAAAGTTCATATGGAGTAAAGGGCACCGATTTACTAAATATACGATTAAGGATGTACGTAATGGTTAATAATGCATCTTTGCAAAAACTAATTGAAAGATTTGCATGCGCCATCATCAATTTAATTATGTCTAGTAAAGTCCTATTTCTATGCTTTGCAACTCCATTTTGTTGTGATGTACCAAAAATGGTGAGTCGTTTGCATATTTCTTTTCATTATAAGCCTCTAAAAATGCTTAGATAGATATTTATGTCCTTTATTAGTCTGAAGAGTCTTCAAAGTTTTCTTCGTTTGATTCTTTACCTTCATTTAAAAAGCATCTAAAACAATTTTCATTTCATGATGGTGAGAGATTAGGTACACTTATTCGGATTGGAAAATAATTATCTATAAATATGAGAAAATAAGAGATGCCATGCGTACCCTAATACTCATTGGTCCATGGATATCTGAGTGTACTAATGGCTGAGAGGCCCTAAAAGCTATATCAAAAATTTCTTCGATGCTTTTCTTGCTAAATAAGGCTCACACATAAGGAGACTTATCTTATTAAGAGAGCCAAATAGCCCTTCTATAGTCAGTCTAGCCATCTAATCTTAGCTCACATGACCAATTCTGGCATGCCACATCACATTATCATTATTTGTACGACAAGAAGCACATATAAATAAGGAATAATGATCATTGAAATCAAAATCAAGTTTGAAGTACTCATGTGATAAAGGCTCGCAAAAGGACAAAACATCCATCCATATATAAAGACAACTGATGTCCAAAAAAACAAAAGTGTAGCCAAGAGCCAATAAGGAGAACAAAATATAGATTATAGGCGTACAAAACACATAGAGGAGCAAGATATGTCCATCATGCAATCTAATATGATAAGCTTCTACTCTCAACACCTGCTCACACAGACTATTTTTAAGAATAATATATAATAATATCTACTAAAATTTGATAAAATTTACATATCCATCTCAATCTCGTATTATGTGTTTGTTCAGTCCGTATCTATAATCTAATTAGAGATTACATCAATAACTATATATATATATATATATATATATAAACAAACATTAAGAAAGCTCATTGTGGATTATACCTTTTTTTGCTTAGTGCAATCACGAGCAAGATGGCCCTTTACTCCAGTTGTAGCATTTAAATTTTGCTACATCTCTCTTGCCACCTCATTGGCCTCTCCTTGGTTTGACTACTTTCTTTTTCTCTAGATCTTTGTGTACTCCTATTACCCTTACTCGTCTTTCTACTCTTAGGCCTCGAAGACTCGACCTAGGCCACATAAACCAAGGGTGAGAAGTCTTAATACACTCGGTCTCCAACTCAAATAACGATATATGTTCTTAAAAGTTATAATGTTCTCACTATAAGTCATCAAGAGCTCCATTTAACATAAATCTCAAATTCAAAGCATGTAGCCTGATGTAGAGGTTTGTTCATACCTAATCTTAAATTGTTTCCATATTGATTGAGTTATCAAACGACTCTCAAAATCTTCTATCAAATTATGCACATTGTTTAGCATGGTAAAGCGTACATAATGATCCTTCTTCACCTAGTTTTTATAGACTTCTTGGTTGGTGGTGCTACGGAAGTGCCACGCTCTGGCGGTGTTATATTGGATATCAGGGTCTCCAAGACTTCAACTCATTGAATAGATATTGGATTTTTCTCTACCACATCATAATTTTGCCAATTTAGATTCTCACCTCTATTGAGGTCAACTACTATAAATAGAGGCTATCACTACATTCAGCTAAATAAGATTTGAACATTAGGCATAAATCAGTGTACTTCAATATCAAGAAAAAATAATTATATTTTAAATATTCCTAGTGTACTTCAATATCAAGAAAAAATAATTATATTTTAAATATTCCTGCTCATAAATAGAGTCAAAAATTTTGCTAAACTCATAATCATCATCCATTTAATAAGATAGAACATATAATTCAATAGTTTTTTGAGAACTTATCTTTAATGTCCATAAAACTAACATTGGCGGAACTAATCCATATAGCCAATATAGGCTAGAACTAATTCATATACTACACTAAGCATAATTTTTTGGCCAACAAAAGACATAAATATTTAGTATTATTACTTATACGCTAAGCATAAATAAACATGCCTATAAAAAATATAAATAAATAACATAAATACCATTCATACATTAAGCTTAAATAATTATGTTAGCAAAAATAACATATAGAAACGAGCATAAATTATGTTTATGGACTAAGCATAAATAATTATACTGATTAAAAAACACATAGTATGGTGCCAATACTATCCATACACTAAGTATTCATCATGTTACATCTAGAAATTTCATAATTTTCTATATTTTTTTATTTTTTTGCAATTTTATCTGATTTTTCTATAATTTTTTAGATTTTTGAATTTTTTGTAATTTTTTAGGATATTTTAATAATTTTTTAAAAAAATTAAAAATTAAAAATAAAATCCCATAAAGCATGCCACATCAGCATAGGACCCCATGTCACATTAGCACACAATAACAAGGAGTGCCACATTAGTGTGACATGTGGACTACAACACAGGTAGCCACATTAGCACTATTAGTCCGCGGTGCCACATTGATGCCATATCAGCATGACATATGATGAAGCCACATCAGTGTAGACCTAGCTTGGGACAATGCCATGTCATCAACCCATTTCCATGTAGGCAAGACCAATGACACATGGCAAGCCACGTTAGCAGCTTCCCCATTTTTTTAGAAAAATAGAAACAAAATGAGGCTTACTCTTTGCTATATTTATGGATCATGCTTGCCACTTGTGCAGCAACGACAACCTTCCCAACCTCTAGCAGCTAAAGAGGAGGTGCGGCCTCTTCGACACCGAATAGAGGGGTGTCAGCATTGGATTGGGGTATGTGGCACCCGGCCTTAGCGGCAAGGAGTAGGCCGTAGCCATTGGCTGTCGCACCATGCTCTGCCACCCATTTTGGCAAGGTCCGACACTAGCGAAAGGGGGAGGAAACCTGGAAGGTGGCTACAGGCTAAGCAAAAGCTATAATACCACTTTGTGGGGTTGAAAAGGGGACTAATCTCTATGGCAGAAGCGGTGGAGAGCTGGTCGTTGGAAGAAGAGGCTACCATAGTCTCCTAAGGTCACACCTTAGGCTTGGTGCCGAAGAGGGAAGGGCCGTTGGAGAAAGTGGAAGAGAAGGCTTTGTTCTTGCATTGCTTCTTTCTTTCATTTTTCACTGTTGACCTCATATTGATTTTGATGAAACACAAAATAATTAATTATACTAATATCATCTCTATCAAATTTAATCTATTTCAGGTTACTCAACATGAAATCATACACTTCCTCTAGCCCAAGTATATTATGATTCAAAATAAAAGGTATTACAGGTAATGCATATATATGCTTATAGTAACTCGTTTTTCAAAGAACTTAAGTTTTACCGTCATTGATGATTTTCATACATTTTATGTTTGAACAATTCATTCGACAAATGACTTTCAAATTTAATAATATTTGCATTATCTTGAACTGGATTTAATTATCTTACAAGTTCTTATTTATAACTCTATGAATCAATACCGGATTTTGTCCTTGAACTACCTATCTTTGGTTTACCTTCGAATGGATGCCTGTTGCTCGAATCTTGGTTTGCCAATTTTGAATTGAATTACCAGATTCTGTTGCCTTCGGATTGGCTTCCTGGTGCTTATTTTGGGATACTAGTCTTTATGTTAGAATGCCAATATCGTCTGCCTTTCTGTGTACTCCCTGGTGATTTTGTTGACTTGCTGATTTTTATATTGGTTTGTCAATTTGTGTTGCCGTTCTGCCAGCTCCCTGTGCTTCAAATTTTGGCATACTAGTTGATAGGTTGGCATGCTAATTTTTCAAGACTCTCTGCCGACTCTGTGCTTCAAATTTTAGCATGCTAGTTGATGGGTTGGTATGCTAATTTCCTAAGTCTCTCTGCTGGCTCCCTGTGCTTCAAATTTTATCATGCTAATTGGGATTTTTGGCATGCTGGTTTATTTTCTCTCATGGCTGGTATTCAAACTTGGCATGCCAGATCAAAGATTGGAATGCCAACTTTATTCATTGGCTTACCGTTTTTGGATTGGCATGCTACTTTTCTATTTGACTTATCGTTTTATCAATTGGGATCGTTCTCTTTGGATTTTTTGAACTCTTGCTGGCTGGTTCTCATTTTGATTTTTCAATCTATTGTTGGAGCTTCTTTGGTTTTTCACTTAGCATCTAATTTCTGGAGTTAGGCAACCGGATTTTAATGTTGGATGGCCAGACTTCTTAGGTAAGCTTATCTAGTGTTGTTACTATCTCTCTCTCTTCTCCATTTCACATTGGTCATGCAACGGCTATATTTTTCTTCTTTTGGTTATAAATAGAGGTGTTGAACAGTGTTTCAAAAGTGATTTTTCTTTGGAAAAAGAAAAAGAAAAAAAATATTAGCAAAAAATATTGTGAGAAAGATCATTTTGGAAAAAATAAAGATTTATTAGAGTTGGTTGAAGTATTGCATTGATTATTTTCAAGCCACCGGAGTTCATTCATTGCTGATTTTTGAAGTGTTGTTAAAGCTCTATCTACCCTCTTTGAAGAGCATACAAATCTTCCTTGAAGGCTTCACTTGTGCTGCTGTATCATTAAAGAAAGAAGCTATTTCGGGTTGAGCTCTTCAATTTGCTAAGTATATTCTTATTGTTTAATTTGCTCATTTATTAGGAGCATCTTGTATTAAATACTCTATTACTTGTGCTTTGATTTGTTTCAAAGTTGTGAGGTCTACCCAAAAGTATATTTTGTAAGGCTTCCTTATACCCAAAAATAAGTTTGCCAGCCAGATAGGCTAGTGATGATTAGTGAAAATTCTTAAGGTATTCTTGGGAAGTGGATGTAGGTGCATTGTTAGCACTGAACCACTATAAATATTGTGTATTTTATTGTGATATTTTTTGTGATTGTTTGCATATTAGTTTCACTTCACTACACGATATTTATTTGTAAAAGAAATATAAGTGCACATACTTGATAGCAATTAAATTTTTAAGAAACCCAATTCACCCCCCTCTTGGGTTGCTAGATTGGGCAACAAAAGGTATCAGAAGGTGCTCTTGTTGTTAAGCCCTAAAAAGCTTAGAGCTAAAGGTTATGGCAACCTTGTTGAGTGAGGGACAATCCACTAATAGGCCACCTCTATTTAATGGCATAAATTATGGATATTGAAAGTTAGGATAAAAATTTTTATCCAAGCACTTAACTATGACCTATAAAGTACCATAGTAAATGGTTTCCACACACCCACGACTAGATTGAATGACATGGAGATTCTTAAATCAAAAATGGAATGGGATGAACATGATAAAAAGTTGGCTCAGCTCAATGCTAAGGCCATAATATTTTATATTGTTCATTAGATGCTAATAAATTTAATCACATATCTACTTGTTTATCTGCTAAAGAAATTTGGGATAGATTAGAGGTTACCCATAAGGGTACCAATCAAGTAAAGGAGTCTAAGATAAATATGCTTGTTCATAGATATAAATTATTTAAGATGGACTCTAGTGAATCAATTTTTGAAATATTTACTAGATTTACTGATATTATTAATGGGCTTAAAAGCCTCGGTAAATCATATAATAATGCTGATCTTGTGAGAAAGATATTGTGGTCTTTGCCTAGGTCTTGAGAGGCCAAAGTCACTGCTATTCAAGAGGCAAAAGATCTTAATGCTTTACCTTGGAAGAATTATTGGGATCCTTAATGACTCATGAACTTCAAGTCAAACAACATACGGATGAGGATGATACTAAAAGGAGAAGAACAATGGCTTTCAAAATTTCTGAACAAAAGGAAGAGTCAGATGAATCTGAGGATGAAAGTGAGGATGAGAACGGCCCTCGTTACTAGAAAGTTTAAAAGGTTTATGAAAAGAAAAAAATTTGGAGCAAAAAGAAAACCATTTATAAAAGAAGAAGAAAACAAGGAGAAAGAGAAGGAAATTATTTGTTATGAATGCAAAAAGCTGGGACACTTTAAATTGAAATGTCCACAACTTAAGAAAGATCCCAAGAAATTCAAGAAGAAGGCAATGATGGCTACATGGAGTGATTTTAAAAATTTAAGCTTCGAGAAGAGATGAAAAGAATGAAGTAGCTAATCTTTGCTTCATAACGGACAACAGGAGATAAGTCCAGTTTTCTTGATAATTTTTTATTTAAAAATTGCATAGTGCTTTTTATGAGTTAGTTTATGATTTTGCTAACCTTAATTCCAAAAATAAAGATTTAAAAAATAAATGCAAAAATTGATTTTAAAAATAATAAATATTGAAGAAAGAAAATAAAGATTTGAAAACTGAAGTTGATAGACTTAAACCTATAGTAGATAGATTTATTTGAGTTCTTTAAAACTGAACATAATTTTAGATAGCCAAAAGGCTATTTTTGATAAAGCTGGATTAGGTTACAATCCTCTTAGAAAATAAAAGTGAAAACATTTTTGTACATACCGGTCAATCTTCTAATGTTATATATTTTAAATATGGTTTGAAGGGACATAAGTCTCATGCATGTGATAGTGTTAAGAAAGTTTAGGTTCCAAAAGGAACCATATTATCTAACCCCAAAGACCTAAGAAAGCTTGGGTACCTAAGAGCAAGACGTGACATTATGTTTGCAGGTATGTCTTGCAACCCATAGATCTAAACGAAAGTTGTATCTTGATAACGGGTGTTCGAGACACATGACGGGTGATGAATCATAATTCATCACTTTGGAAGCTAAAGATGGAGGTATGGTCACCTTTGGAGATAATGGCTAAGGTAAAATCATTGGCATTGATAAAATTGGTGTCACACCTCATTCATTTATTGATAATATCTTATTAGTTAGTGGTTTAAAGCATAACTTACTAAGTATTAGTCAATTATATGACAAAGATTTTAATGTGATTTTTGAATCGTTTGTATTGTTTCAAATCCTGCTGACAATTGCATGAAATTTATTGATCATAGGCATGGAAATTTATACTGTTGATTTGAATGATTTAAATGACCATGACTTTGATTATCTAGTTGCTATGAATGCTAAAATTATTGAATCGAGTTGGTTATAGCATCGTAGACTTGCGCATGTTAGTATGGATCTTCTTTCAAAATATTTAAAAAGAATTTAGTCAAAGGTTTACCAAAATTGAATTTTGAAAAAGATAAGATTTGTGATGCATGTCAACTTGAAAAACAAACTAAAATTTTATTTAAATCAAAAAATGTGATTTCAACTACTAGGCCATTGGAATTATTGCATATGAATTTATTTGAACCGACTAGAACTACAAGTCTAGGAGGTAAGGGTTACAGTTTTGTAATTATCGATGATTTTTTCGATTTACTTGGGTTTTATTTTTAGTTAGAAAAGATGAAGCTTTTTCTGCATTTCAAAATTTATTTAAAAAGATTACGAATAAAAAGGGAGTTTCAGTTTTATCAATTCGGAGTGATCATGGAAAAAAATTTGAAAATTATTTCTTTAAAAGTTTTTGTAATGAGCATAGTAGAAAGAAAAAATCAAACTTTAGAAGAAATAGCTCGTACCATGTTGTGTAAAAGCAATCTTCCAAAGTACTTTTGGGCTGAAGTAATCAACACCTTATGTTACATTTTAAACCGAGCTTTGATTAGACCTATTTTGAAAAAGACCCTTTATGAGCTTTACAAAAATAAAAAATTCAACATTGCATATTTTCGTATTTTTGAATGTCAATGTTTTATCTTGAATAATGACAAATCAAATCTTAATAAGTTTGATGCAAAATTTGACGAAGGTATTTTTCTTGGTTACCTTGTTCTAATAGAGCTTATAGAGTTTTCAATAAAAATACTTAGTCGTTGAAGAATCAATTCATGTTGCTTTTGATGAAACTAATGATCTTTCAACAAGGGAGAGAAAAGCTATTAATGATGCGAAAGAAATTGAAAATCAAGCGAAAGAACTTACATTGGAAGAAAAAGAAGCTCAAATGTTCAAACCAATCAAGAAGAGGTAAATCATGAAGAACCTAAGGTAATCATGATCTAGAAAGAGGTTGGAGGTATGTACACAATCATCCTAAGGAATTTATTATTGGTGATCTCTCGCATGGTGTTATAACTAGATCTTCATTTAGAGATACTTATAATAACTTAGCATTTGTATCTCATATTGAACCTAAATGTTTTGATGATGCTAAGGATGATATAGAATGGATAAATGCTATGCATGATGAATTGAACCAATTTGAGAGGAATAATGTATGGACACTAGTTGATAGACATTATGATCATCCAATTATTGGGACTAAATGGGTATTTAGAAACAAGTTGGATGAACATGGTAATATAGTTAGAAACAAAGCAAGACTAGTAGCTAAAGGTTATTGTCAGAAAGAGGGAATTGATTTTGATGAAACTTATGCTTCTGTTGCTAGACTATAAGCTATTAGATTATTACTTGCTTTTGCATACTTCATGAATTTTAAGTTATATCAAATGGATGTTAAAAGTGCTTTCCTAAATGGATATATTGCCGAGCAAGTGTTTGTTGAACAACCATCAGGATTTGAGAATCACTTATTTCTAAATCATGTTTTTAAATTGAATAAAGCTTTGTATGGTTTGAAGCAAGCTCCTCGAGCGTGGTATGATTGATTAAGCAAATTCTTGATTAGCAATAAATTTATTAGAAGAAATGTTGATACAATGCTTTTCATTAAAAGAGAAAATGAAAATATGCTTATTGTTCAAATTTATGTTGATGACATCATTTTCGGTGCTACTAACGAAATATTATGTCAAGACTTTGCAAAGCTTATGTAGAGAGAGTTCGAGATGAGCAAGATGGGAGAGTTAAACTATTTTCTCAGACTACAAATCAAGCAAAGTGATGAAGAACTCTTCATTTGCCAAAGCAAGTATATCAAGGAAATGTTAAAGAAGTTTGGTATGGAGACTTCCAAGTATATCAGTATAGCTATGAGCTCCTCTTGTAGATTAGACTTTGTAGTACTAATAGAAATATTGATATGAAATTATATAGAGGCATGATAGGATCTTTATTATATTTAACTGCTAGTAGATTAGATATATTGTTTAGTGTTTGTATGTGTGCTAGATATCAAGCTAACCCTAAGGAACCTCATTTATTAGCTGTTAAACGAATCTTTAAATATTTGAGTGGTTCAATAAACTTAGGATTATGGTATAACAAACAATCTAGCATTGACTTAATAGGATACACTGATTCAGACTTTGTAGGTTATAAATTAGACAGAAAATCTACTAGTGAAACTTGCAAATTTCTAGGTATTAATTTAATCTCATGGTTTAGTAAGAAACAAACTTTAGTGGCATTGTTCACAGCTGAGACTGAGTACATTGCAGCTGAAAGTTGTTGTGCTCAAATCTTATGGATTAAACAACAACTAGAAGACTATGGCATTAAACTTAAAGACATTCTAATAAAATGCGATAATACTAGTGCTATCAATTTAACTAAGAACCCTATTCAGCACTTTAGGACAAAATACATAGAGATTATGCATCATTTTATTAGAGATCATGTTAATAATGGCAATATTGTGCTTGAGCATGTTTGTACTGATTTGCAACTCGCTGATATTTTCACAAAATCTCTTGATGAATCAAAATTTTGTGAAATTAGAAGAGAGCTATGCTTGATCCTACTATTTGATGAGTTATTATGATTGTTTAATTTATATACACTCTTGTATTCATTATCATTACATGAATTTTATGTCATATGAATCTCCATTGCTTGATCTACATATTTCTTATTTTAAGATTTTTATTGGGTCAATTTTAAATTATTTCGGCTGACGTTTTGAATGAAGAAAATTATTTGTGTTCATTTTCCTTGGCCTATTGGTTTTAATACTTTGGCATTCCACTTTTTGAAGTAGAATACCAAATGGATGAAACCGGTCTTTCGATTTTTTTTTTTTGTGCTGGAAGACCAGATTCCCCATTTTGGAATACGAACTTTGCTTCATTGGTATTCCAACTCAAAGGAATTGGGACCGGCTGCCTTTAGGACTGATTTCTTGCTTCCAATTCCACTTCTCCAAGCCGTGCGTCACCTTCGTCCCAAAGCTGAGCATCTTCTTCCCCTCAAGCTTCCTCTTCTTCATTCTTCTTCAAATCCTCTCGCTATTTCATTAGATCAATGGCTCCCAAAGATAAATCTGTTTGTGGATCTTCTTCCCGAGGCATCAGTGAGTGCTCTTCTGCTAATTCTTCTAGTTTTCAATCTATGATTAGAAGATCTGTAGCATTTGAAAAAATAGTTGATTTTGAGTTTTTAGCTTCTGAAATTTTTTCTATTGGAAAAAACTTAGCATATCAAGGATGAGAACATTTACTTAAAATAAAATTTCCCATTTATCCAGATCTTATCAAAATTTCTATTATATATTAGTTTTGGTAATGATAGAATATCTTCAAAAGTTAAAGGTGTTAGAATTGATTTTAATGAAGATACCTTGAGAGAGATTTTGAATATTCTAGATACCGGTGTTGGTGAGGACACTCTTGATGACAAAAAGTATAAATTAGAAACTATTATTTATATTTATTGCCGTCAAATCACTTTTGAGGAGTGTCATGCGACAGAAATGCTTTGTTGGCCTTCAGAGGAATGACAGGGACCGCCTCCTTCAGTCGAAAACCTGCAAGAAAAGTCCCGGACCGGTGGTTCCGGTGGGGACCCTCCGACGCTCAAGTCAGCGATATGGAGAACAGAAATTTTTAATGAAAGAGTAGAGATTGAGTCCCCCTCCCTCGTTGGGGGTCGGAGTCTTTATATACCTGTTCGGGGTCCCTCTTACCCTTCGTCCATACCGAATCATATCTTCCGTTAAGATCGGCTCCGTAGGTAGGCGCACAGCTGCTAAACGTGTGCCATAAGTATCGGTAACGGCCCATAGTATGGCGGTAACCGCCCGTGATTTTGGCAAAAGAGAACAGGTTGACAGGCCACGTGGAAGTCCTACGTGAACAGTGATGGGTGATAAGGTTAGTCACATGGGCCCCAAGGTGCATCCATTGGGGCAGAAGATGTTGTTTGGAGTTGAAGCTAGCTGTCCCTTATAGAGCATTAATTATGGAGTCATAGCACTATTCACATGCAAGGCATTGTTCATGTGCAAGACACCGTCGGCACTGTTGAAGCCGATGCCGACGCTGAGGGGCTGTTGGGGCCGACGCCAACACCGAGGGGCTGTTGAGGCCGACGCGAGGCCGACGCCGAGGCACTGTTGAGGCCGACGCGAGGCCGACACCGAGGGGCTGTTGAGGCCGACGCCGACGCCGAGGGGCTGTTGAGGCCGACGCGAGGCTGAGACTGATGCCGAGGCGCTGTTGAGGCCGACGTCGAGGCACTGTTGAAGCCAACGACGAGGGGGCTAACCATAAATGCCTTAATACATAAGAGAGAATAAGGCAATAAATGCATGGATGCTTATGGCTATAAATACGGTAGAGAATAAGGCAATAAATGCCTAGCAAGTGCAAGTCGGCCTCGACGCGAGGCTGAGGCCGATGCCAAGGCGTTGCTGAGGCCGATGTCGAGGCCAAAGCCGAGGCTGACTTAGATGAGGCCAAGACGGGACGAGGCGACTTGGAATGCCGAGACGTTTCTGCTTAATATGAAACTTAGATTGCTCTCAAGTTAATATGAACGTTTCTGTACCATTAAATGCTCTAGCCTATTATGGCCCTTTTTTTCCTTTTGTTCTCTTTCATTATTACGAGACGTTTGTTGTAGCGTGGATAGAATTAAATATCCATTGAGCAGTGAGGCCGCCTAAGAATTAAGCCATTGGCAATGGCCGTCTAAGAAAATCATCTGAAAATTGCTATCTCGAGAGGATACCATCCAAAATTGCTGTCTTTATTGCCCATAGGGTTAAGTGGCCCTATCAAATGCCCCCACACTTATGAGCTTGTGTGCCCCGCGTTAGCTAAGCGAAAGGAGTGTAGGACTTTTTACCTTCGCATCTGCCCTTTCTTATCAACTTCAACTATGATTCCTTCCAAGTGAGGGGTTTCCAAGTGGGGAAACCCCTTTCCTTTGGCGCTGCCTTATGTAGACGTCTTTACGCTCTTTGGAGCCATGCTTTTTGCCTATTCAAAAAACTTTTAAGCAAAGTTTGAGGGTAAGTGGGTTACCCTTGACTGGCAGCCAGTAATCCTCTCCCTATGCAAAGCCCGGAGGTGGATGCTCGTCAACTGTGAGTTAGGGAGTCAGTTTCTCCTAACTGTGAGTTGACTTTGGGTCTTCTACCTTTGTCATAAAATTTGAAAGTGGGTGCCCGTCAACTGAGCTGGGGAGTTGGCCTCTCCCAACTATGAGTTGTCTTAGGGCTTCTTGATGGCCGAAAGTGACTAGTAATATATTGCATGTATATAATTTAGATAAAGTCTTACTCAATTGGTCATTGGCCGTTGAGGCAGAGCCAGAGCTACTGTGAAGCTGTTGAGGCTGTGATAAAGCTGCTAAAGTTGTAATGAGGCCACGAAGGCAGATGAATGGAGCCACTGAGGCCGATAGAGCCGCTGTGACTGCAATAAAACCGCCTTGGGGGTTTCGTGACCGGCCCGCATGGTGACCCGAGAGTTGCTGAAGTCGTTGGGTTCCTTTTAACCCCGAAGGGTGACTTGAGAGTTGGAGAGTCATCAGGTGCCTTTTCCCTTATACCGACAATCTTTGTTGCCAACGCTGGAGTTAGTTTTTGGTTTTTGGTGCCGAGCTGGCCTTGGGCTTGAGTGCCGATGGTTTATCGGTCTTTGAGTGCTGACCGGAGTCGAGCTTTAGTGCCGATGGTACATCGGGCTTTAGGTGCCGAGCTGGAGTCGGGCTTTGGTGCCGATGGTACATCGGGCTTTAAGTGCCGATGCGGAGCCGAGCTTTGAGTGCCGACGTGGAGCTGGGCTTTGAGTGCCGACGCGGAGCCGGTCTTTTAGTGCCGACGCGGAGCCGGGCTTTGAGTGCCGACGCAGAGCCGGGCTTTAGTGCCGACGCGGAGCCGGGCTTTGAGTGCCAACGTGAAGTCGGGCTTTAGTGTTGATGCAGAGTCGGTCTTCCCTGCATGATATTTTCAAGTATCAATGAATGAAATACTATTAAGTATGGTGTACTTAGCTCTTGTAGCACCCCCATTTCCTTCTGCTGATTTAGATACTTCAGTCCGCTGGTGGTCTACCCCCCAGGGAAATAGGCCAAGGGGCTAAGACCGAGGCCGAGGGGAGAGCCGAGGGAGCTCGCATGGCTGAGGGAGCTAAGAATAAGCGGGATAGCCGAGGCTGAATGGAATAAGCCGAGGCCGATGCGGTTGGGACCGAGAGGAAGCCGGGTGGTTGGGACGAAGTTGGGAGACGGGGCTGAGGGAGTCTAGCCGCCTGGGAGCAGACAGGTGTCGAGATGGATCCGAGGCACCTGGGAGTAGGAGGCAGGGATGGAGCCAGGAGTCCCCATGATGGTGTTGACCTCGTGGTGGAGCTTGGCCTGGACATCCATGTGGAGAACTAGCTCTGTTATGGCCCATTCAGCCAATAGCGTCGTAGTCTCCATGCCTTGAGAGACCATCTCCCAGGGAGGGGAGCACGCCCATGAATTCGGGAATGGAGAGCTGGTTACGTGGAGCTGGCCTTGGATGACTTGGAACAGCCGGGAATAAACTTGGAAGCCGGAGCCTGCGGAGAGGACCGGGACTGTCGCGAGAGACCGAAGGTGAGGAGCTGGGAGCAGCCGGCACGAAGGCAGGTTCACGGACCTTTGGAGGCGGAACAGTTGGGATGGGGTTGTCATGCCCCTCGTGCTGACAGCCTTCCGCTTGCTTTTTTCTAAGAGGCGATGGAGGGGCCTGATGCTATAGCGGAGGAGCCGAGAGGCAGCCTCCATAACGAATGAAACTGGAGCTCCTCTCTCTCCTCCCTCGGTGCCGAATCGGAGAGAGATCGAGGGAGTCCCACACAAACTAATTAGAGATGGGACTGAGAGCTGGTTGCTAGGATGATGTTACAGGTGACATCGAAGGCGCCAAAAGTCGGGTCGATGCAGGGAGGGAAACAGAAGCTTTCCCCGAAGTGGGACTAGGACCAGCCTTGACCTGGCCCAACCCCCTTCTCCGATTCCCTTGGTTACCTTTTGAGTTGGGATGTGGACCAGAGAAGGATAGTAATCCTCATGTCAGCTGACATGAATGTGTCTTGCTCCTGTGGCATAGTGCCACAATGTCAAGCCTGATAAGTCGACGACATCATGCTGGGAGACGTCCTGGTGTTTGGCAAAACCAAGAATCGGAAGACGTGGCCTTGGATGGACATCACCATGTGCCAGGTTGCAAGAGGGGAGAGAGGGTATCAGAGTGCGGTACTCTCTCGAAAAGTGGCCCCTCAGTATTTGCTAACATTCAAGGAGTGGGAGCGGCCGAGGGCGCTCGGCGCTGAGGCCGAGTGAAATCTGCTGAGCTCGAGGAGGAGAAGCCGATTCGCTGAAGCCAAGCCCATATGTTGTCTTTATCGCCCATGGGGTCAAGTGGCCTCATCAAATGCCCCATACTCCCGTTGCTCAGCTCGTTGAAGGTGCCCCCAGCATAACTAGTGAAAGCTTCTTTAATTCTTGTCATCACTATCTTTATGATCCACCATTTTGATTAGAGGGGGATAAGGATCTGCAAACTAGCATTGTTGATCCATCCCTTCCTGGTGCGCCAATCTGTTGCTGCCAAATCACTTTTGAGGAGTGTCAGGCGACAGAAATGCTTTGTTGGCCTTTAGAGGAATGACAGGGACCGCCTCCTTCAGCCGAAAACCTGCAAGAAAAGTCCCAGACCGATGGTTCCGACGGGGACCCTCCGATGCTCAAGTCAACGATCTGGAGAACATTGATTTTTTAATGAAAGAGTAGAGATTGAGTCCCCCTCCCTCGTTGGGGGTCAGGGTCTTTATATACCTGTTTGGGGTCCCTCTTACCCTTCGTCTATAACAGCCGAATCATATCTTCCGTTAAGATCGGCTCAGTAGGTAGGCGCACAGCTGCTAAACGTGTGCCATAAGTATCGGTAACGGCCCATAGTATGGCAGTAACCGCCCATGATCTTGGCAAAAGAGAACGGGTTGACAAGCCACGTGGAACTCCTGTGTAAACAGCTATAGGTGATAAGGTTAGTCACGTGGGCCCCAAGGTACAGCCACTGGGGTAGAAGATGTCGTTTGGAGTTGAAGCTAGCTGTCCCTTATAAAGCATTAATTATGGAGTCATAGCACTATTCGCGTGCAAGGCACTGTTCATGTGCATGTGCATGTGCATGACACTGTTCATGGCCGAGGAGAATAGGCCGAGGCCGAAGGGGTTAACGTGGTAGCCGTAAATACCTTAATATACAGGAGAGAATAAGGCAATAAATGCATGGATGCTCGTGGCCTTTGAGGCCATAAATGCTATAAATACGGTAGAGAATAAGGCAATAAATGCTTAGCAAGTGGATGCACGTCGGCCTCGGTAAGAGGCCAATGTGAGGCGAGGGTCGACGCGAGGCCAAGGCATGCCAAGGCGTTGCTGAGGCCGACGCCGAGGCTGACTTAGATGAGGCCGGGACGAGGCGACTTGCCGAGGCGAGATTTCCATGACACTCCATTCCATTAATTGCTCTCAAGTTAATATGAACGTTTTTGCACCATTAAATGCTCTAGCCGCCCTTTTTTTCCTTTTGTGACAAGACGTTACAGCCGAAAGCAATGTCGTGGATAGAATTAAATGTCTATTGAGTCTTTCAAAAGAAAACAGGGCAGTGAGGCCGCCTAGGAATTAAGCCATTCGCGAAAATCATCTAAAATTTGCTATCTCGAGAGGATACCATCCAAAAATTGCTGTCTTTATTGCCCATAGGGTCAAGTGGCCCCATCAATATTGATGATTCTTCTCATATTGATCATATTTTTG
The DNA here is from genome assembly GCA_900491605.1 of Calamus simplicifolius. Lineage (NCBI taxonomy): Eukaryota > Viridiplantae > Streptophyta > Magnoliopsida > Arecales > Arecaceae > Calamus > Calamus simplicifolius. The sequence continues at coordinate 355,100 of UESW01005070.1, read as the reverse complement.
CTAAGGATCTGAATGCAAAAATGAGGTTACTTTAAAGTATTGTTTCTCGGTGTCTTACCTCTAGAAGTGGTAGTTTTGATTATATGAATGACCGAGATTTGACTATAATATTTCATGTTGTGACCCAAACTCATTTACATCTACCTAGAAAAATGATTTGTGTGATGAGAGAGGCAGTTAGTAGATCTAGAGCAGCTCTACCCTATGGCCCACTTCTTACCTATGTCTTTAGTCATTTTGATGTTGATGTTAGAGGTGAGAATGTCTATAACCTTAACCATATTGACATCTTCAATGAGCGTATATTAATTCGTATAGGTTTTGCTAAGGTAGATGGCCTTTGGACAAGGAGCAAAGGAAAAATGCAAGACCTTTCTGCACCTGTCTAGGGTGAGCAATCTACTGTGCCTCAGAAATTTTTTGCTAAACCTCAAACTTATCCTTCTACTTCCACTGGACCTCAGTGTTATTCTTTTGTATCTACTGTACCTCAAAATTTTCTACTACATCTCAAGTTTCTATTGGACCTAATAATTTTCCTACTTATACTTGTATGTTTGCTGATCCTCCTACAAATTATTCTTATATGTTTGCTGAATAAGGTTTTATGCCCATGGACCCCAATCTTTCTATTAATGCCAATCCTTCTTTTGTTAATAATCCTACTGTTGATTCAAATCCACCCAATGTTCCACCACCTGCTCAGAATCCCTTCTAACCAAGTCATCCCATGGTTACCAAAATGGATCCTGATGATATGGATACTTTGGTTCGTAGAATTTTTGATGTTGTTTCTCTTGGTGGATCTGCCAATAGCTTATCTTTCTATTCTTCTGATACTTCTATGGTTCCACACATATCGTCCATGTATGCTTCCCTAAATGACATCAAATTGAGCTTATATGATTTACAAAATAATGTGAATGTCATGAAAGGAAAAGCATTCAGGTATGCTGATATGATGAACTTTTCCAAGATCTTTACTGAATTGTTCAAACTGAGAAATGATATAAATTCTTTGTTGAAAAGTGCTAGCATTGCATGTAATTAGATAGCTTCTTTTCATGTGCAAACTGAAAAAGCTTAGTTTGCTCTTTACTTTCATACCAAGCTCATTGCTGACTGCTACAAATTGCAACAAAAGATTGCCAATTTTGTCTCTCAGTTGTCTCCAGATGTAGAAGACCCCTCTCATCGATCTGCCCCTCATTTGGCATCATTCCATCCTTCTATACATGCTCATGGATCTTCTTCATCTTCTCGTATTGAAATTATTGGCTAATGTTGCTTGTGGATGCCTGTCTATGTTATTTCTGTTATTTCTGAACCTATATTTCTTGCTATGTTATTTATGTTGTTGGATTGTATAACTTCTGCTTAGTATTAAGGACCAACACTTTTATTGGCTTGTAAATTATTAATGACTGGTTGTATGGTTTGTAAGACTTATATAACTTCATTTGCACCTCATAATATCTACTTGATGATTGAAACCGTTATGCTTATTCATATACTGTTATTACTTGTTATACTTAATTCATTCCTTGAAGAAAAGACATATAGTGAAAAATATAAATTATTTCACCTTCTTTTTGATTAATGACAAAAGGGAAAAGATATGAAATGCATACATTCTGATCTTCATATTTTAAAATTTCTTTGGGGAGAAATGAAATGCATACATTTTGATCTTCATATTTTAAAATTTCTTTGGGGAGAAATGAAATGCATACATTCTGACTTTCATATTTTTGAAATCTTGTTTTGGAGAGAAATAGAATACATACTTTTGAAAATTTTATTGTCTCAAAACCAAAGGGGGAGTCTTGTAATGTATCTACTGAATATTAAAGCCTATATGTTTTTGAAAATCAAAGTTTCGGCACGCATTGTCTTATGCTTCAAAATTTGCAAAGAATGTTTCTATTGAAATTATTTATTTCATATTGAATACTTAATGGTTTTGTCATCATCAAAAGGGAAATATTGTTGATCTCATATTGATTTTGATGAAATACAAAATAATTAAGTATTGTACTAATATCATCTCTATCAAGTTTAAACTATTTCAAGTTACTCAACATGAAATCATACACTTCCTTTAGCCCAAGTTATATTATGATTCAAAATGAAAGGTATTACATGTAATGCATAAGTATGCTTGTAGTAACTCATTTTTCAATGAACTTAAGTTTTACCGTCACTGAACGATTTTCATACATTTTATGTTTGAACGATTCATTCGACAAATGACTTTCAAGTTTAATAATATTTGCATTATCTTGAACTGGATTCAATTATCTTACAAGTTCTTATTTATAACTCTATAAATCAATACTGAATTTTGTCCTTGAACTACCTATCTTCAGTTTGCCTTCGGATTGCCTTTCTGGTGCTTATTTTGGGATACTAGTCTTTATGTTAAAATGCCAATATCGTCTGCCTTTCTGTGTGACTCCCTAGTGATTTGTGTTGACTTGTTGATTTTCATATTGGCTTGTCAATTTGTGTTGTCGTTCTGCCTGCTCCCTATGCTTCAAAATTTGGCATGCTAGTTGATGGGTTGGCATGCTAATTATCCAAGACTCTCTGCCGGCTCCCTGTGCTTCAAATTTTGGCATGCTAGTTGATGGGTTGGCATGCTAATTTCCTAAGTCTTTCTGCCGGCTCCCTGTGCTTCAAATTTTGGCATGCTAATTGGGATTTTTGGCATGCTGGTTTATTTCCTCTCATGGCTGGTATTCAAACTTGGCATACCAGATCAAAGGATTGGAATGCCAACTTCATTTATTAGCTTGCCGATTTTTGAATTGGCATGCTACTTTTCCATTTGACTTGCCGTTTTATCAATTGGAATGCCGTTCTCTTTGGGTTTTTCGAACTCTTGCTGGCTTATTCTCGTTCTGATTTTTCAATCTATTGTTGGAGCTTCTTTGGTTCTTCACTTAGGCATCTAATCTCTAGAGTTAGGCAACTAGATTTTAATCTTGGATGGCCGAACTCCTTAGATAAGCTTGCCTAGTATTGTTGCTATCTCTCTCTTTCTTCATTTCACAACAGTCATGCAACAACTATATTTTTCTTCTTGTTAGTTATAAATAGAGGTGTTGAACAATGTTTCAAAAATAATTTTTTTTTCAAAAAAAAAAAAGAAGAAAATTATCAGCGAAAAATATTGTGAGAAAAATAATTTTGAAAAAGAAAGATTTATTAGAGTTGGTTGGAGTATTGCATCGATTGTTTTCAAGCCATCGGAGTTCATTCAGTGCTGATTTTTGAAGTGGTGTTAAAGCTCCATTTATCCTCTTTGAAGAGCATTCAAATCCTCCTTAAAGGCTTCACTTGTGCTACTGCGTCATTAAAGAAAGAAGCTATTTTGGGTTAAGCTCTTCAATTTGCTAAGTATATTCTTATTGTTTATTCTGCTTATTTATTAGGAGCATCTTGTATTAAACACTCTATCACTTGTGCTTTGATTTGTTTTATAGTTGTGAAACATGATTGGGTAGAGGTCTATCTAGAAGTGTATTTTGTAAGGCTTGTTTATGCCTAGAAATAAGTTTGCTAGCCAGATAGGCTAGTGGTGATTAGTAAAAATTTTTAAGGTATTCTTGGGAAGTAGATGTAGGTGCAGTGTTGACATTGAACCATTATAAATATTGTGTATTTGATTGTGATATTTTTCTATGATTATTTGTATATTAGCTTCACTTCATTGTACAATATTTATTTGTAAAAAAAATATAAATACACTAATCAAATTTTTAAAAATCTAATTTATTCTCCCCCTTGAATTGCTAGATCTAAGCAACATCCACCACCGCCCAGTAAAACAGAACTTTTTGTGTTTTATGGAATGGAAAGCATAAGGTGGTGGCTGTGAGGCAACGGTCGTGAGGTCACTGCCTCACGGCTATCAACTCGGTGAGAGGCGGTAACCCAACATGGATGCATGACCTGGCACCCAGTGTCAAATCAGCTGGCAATCTCAAATGCCATGATGGCAACGAAACAATGAGGGATAATACTTGAAGGTCAATGTAGATCTTGTCTATATGCTAGGCCTAATGTCCATAGATTGACTTGATATGTGTAGCTATGTTGGAGAAAGATGGAAGAGGAGTCATAACAACAAATGAGCATACAATTTGACATAAATGAATAAAGTTTTCTTATTAATGGAGATATCGGATTAGTTAAGTGACCTATTGATATGGTATTAATGTAATCTCAATGCTTATATCTTAGCCCATGCAAATCAATATATTCTAACTTGGAGATGTGATATCATTATAATTAATGAATGACATTTCGATCAGTTATTTACCACCAAATTATATCATTAATTAATAACTCATAAATTAGTATCTACAATTTGTTGCTAACATTAGTTTTAACGTGCTAACATTTCTATAGATCTTGGTTTGGATCTATTTAGTGATATTTGGGAAAAAGCTTAGATTTTTTGATTTAGCCACTCTCCACCTTTGTCTAAATTATTAGTTCAGATCTCAGTTCAAAACAATCACCCACTGAGATAACCAATATCTTACATTTTACAAACCCTGGTCATGTGTGAATGGACAAGTATTTTAGGCATTGTCATGCGAGTGGACATGTCTCTTTAAGTATCTTTAAAATTGTTATATATATATATATATTGAGGAATTAAAATTGTTTCTTTTTAATATACATTCACTTAAGTGCAGTTGTTTTGACAATCAAATGAAATAAACTCTTTCGAAAGGGCAAAAAAAAAAAAGAAAGCTAGCGCACACCACTTTATTCTTTCACTTCTTCATTCCGTTGACATTGATTTTGTGTTTGACTTAAGTGATATTAATTCTACTATTCTCTTGCGTGAAGTCAAATCACTAACTTGCTGTTGCTGGAACCATTCTAATGTTTTAATGGGAAATGGATGGAGTAGAAGTCAAAGATATATATATATATATATATATATATATATATATTATAATATATAGCATACATTATCTCAATTGAGACTGAGATAAGCTCTCTCATGAGCACGATGGAAGAATATGTTGAAATTTCGAAAGACGTGAGATTTCTAAAGATGTTAGCCAATATTTTTAACTTAGATATAAGTATTATTAGAAAATATTTATTTGAAATCTATTAACGAAAATATTAATTTAGAAGTAAAATGGTTGAAAAACATCGGCCTTTACGTTGGAAACGATTTTGACTCGCGTATCGGAGTCTACGGGTTTAGTTTATACCGGCCGACATATTCATTTCGTTAAATGGTCGCATGGAAAGTTGGAAACCCCAAATCACTGTCAATTTAACGGAGCCCAACTTCTAGTTTCTCTCTGTCTTCTTCCTCCCTTCGATCTTCTCTCCTTTCCCTGCCGTCCCGATCTCAAGCCCCTCTCTCTTTCTCTCTCTTTGATCCAAATTCGAATTGGTCAATCTGCTTGTTTGGAAGGAGGGAGGGCAAGAGAAAGAGAGAGAAGATCACAAGAAGACTTCGGATCGTTGCGTGTCGCATCGAGAGAGAAGAGCGGAGATGAAGAGGTACCGTAATGGGGAGATATGGGACTTCGAGAGCCAGACGCCGGTGGTCGGCGACGGCGGAGCAGGCGTCATCCTGGGGCTCGATGGCGGCACAACCTCCACCGTCTGCGTCTGCCTGCCGGCGGCAATGCCCCCCGCTGGCCCCCTCCCCGATCCCCTTCCCATCATCTCCCGTGCCGTCGCTGGTTGCTCGAACCACAATTCCGTCGGAGGTATTGATGCCTTTCCCTCTCTCTGTTTCTCTTTTGGATCTCTCTCTCTCTGGATCTCTAGCCCACATGAGCGCACGGAAAGACGCCTCCTTAGCGTCCTGGGAAGTTTATTTTTATATGGGTGTTCGGCTTTTAATGTGTTTTTATATAATCTTGTCAATTTAGGATCCAGATGTTGGCATTTGTTTGGGTTTTCAAATACAAATGTTCTTTTCTGTTGAATTTTTTGAATTCATGTTCATATTTATCCTCAAATTGGTCGTCAATTCTCCACGTATTTTTGTTTTTTTTTTTAATTTTAAACTAGGTTTTCTTTTTTCTCCTTTTTTTTTCTTTGAATTCTCATATTTAGGATGCTGGTTTTTCCTTCTGTTTAGGATCCTTTATTCTCCTCATTGTTACACTGCATGGACTCTCAACAAATTAGAAAAAAACACTCTCAACACATTGTTACACTGTATGATTATGTCATTTATGAAGCTAAAAGGGAGGTGTGGCGATTCAATAACCCGTTTTTTCTCTCTTTTTTTTTTTTTTTGTTCTTTTGACTACAGTTTAGTTTGCATGGATTTCTTTGCTCTAGAAAGGGATTGGGGTTTAGAAAAATCCAGAGAAATACCAACAGTTGATATTAGAGCTCAAGCTTGGATATGACCAAGGATGGCTATAGGAACATTAGCAACCATTAGCTGGTTGAAAGCATGGCCTGCGGTACTGGACTGGACAACTCGGTACCTTGTGTATCATGCCATGCTGGTAAGAAAATAAAGCTTGATAGGAGATATTGGAGGGGGGAGGTATCGAGTCTGGGTACCACGGCCCTACCAGCATAGTACCTATATGGTAACATTACAGGTACCAAAACCAGAACTGTATCACTTGGTACCTTATACCATACCATACTGATAAGGTATTGAGTCTAGTACCATGAACCTACCCATGCCTTTATTGTACCAGTATGATAACATTATGGGTGCCAAAGCCAGGATTGTGATACCTTGTGTACCATACCATTCTAGTAACAACATACCACGGACCTAATCATGCCTGCATTGTACCAGTATGGTAACATTACAGGTACCAAAACCAGTACCATGGACCCATGATTGAAAGGTGAAGTTCTGTGGTAAGGTGAATTTTGGCATGGGACAAAGAAGAGTGATTATAGTTTCAGTTCAATAGGGCCTGCATAAGGCATTGCACAAGCTCAAAAAGTTGGCAACAATAAGAGATGAAGATTGGGAGGAGCCAGATTGTTGGGGGATGAATAATATCCAAGCATGTATAGCTAATGAGGTGGTTACAATATCATGGACAACGAATAAATGTCAACGTTGTTGGAAATGTTGGAGGAGTTGTATATGGAACAGACAAGCTGAAACAGGCTTCTCCTGATGCAATAGTTGTATGACCTGATGATGAAAGAGGGGGAAGGATCATCTGCAACAGAAGATAATGTACAACCAGGTGCTTAAAGAAAACAACCTCATAACATTGATCTCAAGGTGGAGGAAAAAAACAAGACCTAGTTCTTCTTACCTTCCTGCAGCTTTTTACCTCGCATCCTTCTTCATCAATGCATGATTGTTATTCTTTTACATAAGCAATATTGGTGAAGTTGGATTGCATCACAATGTTGCTGCTGTCCAATGATTTGAAATATGGTTATTTTGAGGTTGATAAAGTAGAACTATTGCTACCTTGAGAAAAATTGAGGAATGAAACTTGAAATTGCATCGCCAAGATCCAAGTCTAAGTGAAGGGGCAAGGTTTGGTGTTTTAATTGTAAGTGGCATGACCTCTACTTTTTTTTTGTGATAAATACTAGGTTGAATGTCCTATTATTCATGTAGAAAAAGGATTTACAGAGCTCATCCCAAGCAGTTTGGGTTTAAGGCTTTGTTGTTGTTGTTGATGATGAATGCCCTGTTACTTTGGACAGCCAGTTCACTGGGAATCAAACATTACAAGAGCCATGATTGGGCTCTGGAAATTCGTCCAAATACAAGAAAGTATTTATTTGTCTAATACTGACAGGACAATGAATGAACAAAAGGGATATGGAGGATTGATTTTTTTGTGACATAGTAAGATAGGGAAAGTTTGATCATCATAAGCATTTTGATTCAAGTAGGGGGTGAAAGCCCCATCATTGCATCATAATCAAAGATTTCCAGCTCAGAAAATAGATTATAACCAAGTGAAATCAAAACAATGGAAATGAAAGCTAAAATTATTAATAGAGATAAAAATGGTAAGGAGTTAACGTAAAAACAGTATAGTTAGTAGGAGGAATAAAAGGCCCCATGCCTTTTCTTTCTTAATGCTTATCCTTCATAGGGTCTCCTTTGAAATGTCATGGCCTCACGTGCATCTTCTTCTGAAGTCTAACCATTGTCTGGAATCACAGGTTCTCACATAATGTCACATGACAAGTAAATTTAAATGACATTTAAAGTGCCACTAATATGATGATAAATTATGCAAAGTTCATGGCGTATATATTCGTTTCTAGGACCCTTATGCAGTAGACATGGGATGCATCCATTGTGGTGGCTGGGGATTAAAGGATTGTTACTGCATTATGAAATTAGTTGCTTACGAACTGCTGATGTGTGGCTGATCACCATATACAGTATACACTATGCAGCACTAGGACTTGAACATCGTGTCATTCCAACACAAGATTATGGTCATTGACAGATTTTGCGATCTAGGCACCTCTTAGCTATGCCACATTACTTGTTTGCCTTCTATGTAGAGAATTCTGCTGGAGTAGTACATGGGGTTGGGAATTAGGTTTACTATGGGTAGAGAGAGGACCAAATTTGGTTGGATATATTGTTGCATAATTCAAAACAATGTTGCATAGATACAGGTATAGAAATCGGACTCAAACATGTATCCAAGTATCTAACCTACTATGAGAGAAAAGGAGAGATATGGGGATCAATAGGATAAAAATAATTTTAACTAAATTATGGACACCTTTAAACATTGTTTGCTTAAATATTAAAAAAATATTGTTTCTTGAAATCTTTCAATGCACATGTTTCTCATTCAAACTTCCTAGTTAAGAATACAAGACAAATAATATTTTATAAAAGTTATTTCAATGTCTACATCCTTGACTAATCTTTAAAATGGACAAATATTCTCTTTTAATGTCAAAACTAGAGGATCGAACTTATTATTATAGGAGTTCAGCTCTCTTACATTCTTTAAAAGGGGTTGCTAAAGAACTTTATAAGTATTCAAGTATGTGATATGCATCCAACTTGGATGTGTATCTGACATGGATTTTTGGAGCTAGATGCAAATGTCTAGGTATCACTGATTCAAACTTGATAAATTTCCTTTCATTTGATGTGCTTGGAATTACAATTTGATACAAGAATCCATTGAGTGGAAGGGTGGAAGGTGACCATTTAGAGACTCGGGCCTATCTTTTGGAGAAACATAAGATTTTAATCTAATGTGCCGTTAGGTATTGTAACCTGCTCCCCACAAATTCCTCGCATAACTTGGACGAATGTTGTTCAATTGTTGATGTTGTAATGCCTTCGTTTTTCAACTATGAGTTTAATCCTGTTTATCTTTTAATGTGAGGCACAATACCTTTGCTTAGAAGATTTTGAGAACCTAGAGTTAAGCTGTATGAGAATCAAAGTAAGTTTACTACATATGACTTTTTGAAAAAAAGGGATGACCAGTCATGATTCACGAAGCTATTCTTAATATGATAATTTAATTTACCTTGCTTATTGATTATGGGAAAAATATTTAACAGTTCAAAATAAATATCAAAAGTATTTAGCGTGCTTTGATGATTCTTTTCAGCGTTTGATGACATAGTGGCAAATGCTAATATCATTTGATTGACTGATTTAAAAATTTGCTGTGCCTTTAAGTAAAGCTACGTAATTGGCAGAATATGTCTATTATATGTGGAACTTTAAGTTAATAAATTGTTGCTAAGCTGATGGATATTGAGTTTCACAGAAACTGCAGCAAGAGAGACACTGGAGCAGGTTATGGCTCAAGCCCTTTCAGAGGTTTGCTCTACTCGTGCATCTGTTCGGGCAGTTTGCTTAGCTGTATCTGGTGTAAATCATCCTACGGATCAACAGAGAATGATGGACTGGCTCAGGTCTATTCTATAACTTACTTCAGGGAAGCAACATAACTGATTAACTTTTTTGACTCATTTTGAAGCCTAGATGTTCGTAAAATTTTGCCTTCATGCCAACAATATAGCTTGCCAACACTACGACAGCAGAATTTACTATATTGCATATTCTTTTAAATAACTATGCTATTTTCAGTTATATGAGGAGATTTATGGTTCTGCTCTCTGTCTTTTATGATAATCCCCTTCTTGCTGCCAGAGTTGATCAGTTTTTGTCCTGAAGTGCTAAAGTTTTGCTTTAGTTAAATTTTTGTCATAGCTATTTAATAATTTTCTTTACCAAGTTGACAGATTGTACTACGAGGCCAAAGAGTATCAAATTAATCTTCTTTCTATGAACTTATTAATATCGTGCCTACTTAATATCTTTCATATGAGGAACTACATTTGCTAATCATATTTGTGAAAAACATATTTTTCCTAATAGAAATTTAACTTTCAGATGAAAAGGCAACTCACAACAGTTGGAGTTCCATAATTTTTGAAAAAATTCGTAGTCAACATTTTGAAGAACACTGAAAAAGCATCATATTTAAAAATCTTTATTGTAGTCGACTTTGAATAGCCATTCATGTAATTGTACCTAATACTAGGATGGAATTATTCGTTGACTGTTCTGAAATTAAGATATTGGAAAACATATTCTTTTCGTAGATGATGGCTTTCAGTTGTCTACCATTGCTAAGGGACCACTTATCTTGCAATTTGCATGCTTGTGGGGATTTACTCTTGGATTTCCGATCCTATAAGAAGTCTCCTTGTTTGCACCTTTTAGGACTCTTTTGGTTTGTGAGAATGATCCTTTGAAATCTTAATTAGAATCTGTTATTTGTTTGGAAGAAGTTAGAATTTGATTTCAATTCCACTTGCAATCCGAATCCTGTATTATGGGGGATTTGGAATTTAGACCCTCCCTCCAACCTAGGGCAAATTTATTTCAGCCAACTGTAACCCTATGAATAATATTATATTTAACTTATTAAATATAATATTATGATATATTAATAATTATAATATAATTGATTTGGCTGAATGTAACCAAGTCTACCTCTAATATATATATATATGATAATAATATATATAATAATATATTATTTATATTATATATAAATATATATATTTATAAATGATGTATAAAAAACATTATATATTATATATTTTTATTATATATATATAATATATAACTTCATGTATATTACATATATACTATGAGTAGGATTCAGAAACCATATTCCGATTTTTGTATGCATGAACAAACAAAGATATTTTGATTAAATGATTGTAAGAAATCTACAGTGCTGAAATGCATTTGTTCCCCTGTCCCGTTTTTCTTCTTTTCATTTTCCTGATTGATCTCTCTTATTTGCAGGTCTATCACTACATTGGGTGAACTTGTACCTCTTTCAACATTATTCTTTTTTGCCAAATGCATATATATATTCAAACCCCATTGTATCCGTGTTGTTTCTTTTCCCCTCCGGTCCTTGGGATCAGGCTGATTTTTATTGTTTGCATTGATCTAGTTAACTAAACTATGATTTAAAAATCGTCTGCTGTCTTTAAATCTAACCATCATGATTTGTGTCTTTTGACATATCCTAACATTTTCACTGCTTCCAATTCTGGCTTTTGATTTTTACAGAAACATATTTAGTCATGCCTTGCTGCACTCTTCAAATGATTTGGAAATTAAAACTTTATTACATCTAAATTTGCTGTTCTTTGTACCAGAGAGATATTTCCAAGTCATGTCAAGTTCTATGTAGAAAATGATGCCGTGGCAGCACTGGCTAGTGGCACGATGGGAAAACTCCATGGCTGTGTACTGATTGCAGGCACTGGCTCCATTGCTTATGGTTCACTGAAGATGGAAGAGAAGCCCGAGCTGCTGGTGCAGGACCAGTCTTGGGGGATTGGGGAAGGTTTGTTTTGAATTCTTTTTCACGCTAAAATAAGTTTTGCTAATCCCCTGACTCAGGATGCAGCTTCTACAGTTGTGTTGACAGTACTTAGTTTGAAGTTTGAGCAGAAACAGTTTTGCTTGGCACATGCTAGAGACAGATTTATTTGACAATAAAATATATTTGAATTGGAATAGTACATTAGATTGGATATTAATGATCTTAATATTGCTTTTTTATCTTGAAGGAATGAAATCTTAGTACTGTAAACTATGATATTTGGTTTATACATCTCAAACATACAGATTTCTACTTCAAATTTGAGTTGTTGCATGTCATGACAGATAAAGAAGATTTCTAGTACTTCCAAGGTCTTTTCAACTATTAAAGATCATTGGCTATTGTTGATTCTCCCTCTACAATCTTGATAGTGTAGTGCATCTGGTCATGTTTGTTTCCTAGTTTCACCATTTTACTTGTAGATGCTATAGCCTATAACCAAGTTCTAACTAAAAATAATTATTGCCCAGTCTTTATTTTTAACAGTTAGAGTTGGTCTCTATCAGATTTGACCATGGGTAAATTGTGATTCATAATTTTTCTGAGAACTTTGTTAAATGTCTTCCAAAATTACAATTTGATGGCTTACGTTTGAGTGGAAATTTACTATAAAAGTGAGAGTAATGGTAGTCTGACTTTCTTTTGCTTTGCTTTTTCTTTTTTCTTTTTTTGCATCAATTTAGTTGTTTGTCACATTTTAGTGATGCAAAAGAAAATCTACAGGTTGGGAAAAATAATTTTGGACTTTAACATATTTACTCAATGGTTCCATCCACCTGCATGGAGTAGCTAAAGGTCATTCAGTGTCTTGTGGTCTACCTCCGTTCTTTATTATTTTTAAAATTTTTTTTCCTTATTAGAATCTTAGCGAATCATGTTGAAAGAAAATCTCAGTTCTTGACAAAAGATCATTATAATTTTAATGTGAACACAGGCAGAAAGGTCTGCATACTCTAGAGTTTGACAGAGATTGGCCAATGTAGATGCTACTGGTAGCTCAGAGAAGAAGCCTTTTAATATAGAAAATATTAAACGTATGAACTGGATAGATTGTAAGTGGAAATGAAAATATGATTAGACATTGCACTATGGAAGCAGCTTCAGGATTTTGCTGATAGTTGTTGCCTTGATTGGGAGAATTGATATCTGATTACATGATAAATTTCACTGTTTAGTTTTCCAGATTCAAATGGATAACTTCCCGCAAGCATATTTGGATATGATTCTGTTAACAAAAGGAGCAATGAAAAGTCGGAAATGTTAGGTCTCAAACTATTGAAGTTTGCTCTCCAAGTTTCTTGAGAGAATCTTGGTTTGCATTCTTCCTTTTGATCTTTTAGTGCACTTAGAAAGATTTCCTTCTTATTTAACAATATTTTTTTGCCAGTTCAACCATTACCAATAATTTATATTCTATCTGTGCACTACTTATTTCTTACAATCAGTCAGCAAAGAAGTGTCTGAAGATTTTCTTGCAACTTCCATCTAGGTCTTCTTAGGCTGTCTCATGACTTTTCTGGACCCTTAAAGATAGATTGGAGCACTTTTTGTTGGAAAGGTCTCCATTGGTTGGCCTTGCAATGCGACCATATCATCAACATTGATTCATCATTACCTTGTTGTTATTTGTGTACCTCCCATGTTCCATTTGATGTTCATTCTAGCAGACAAATCCTTGGAGCATCACAATATCACTTATCAACTTTCTTATCTTTATAATGCTTATCCTATATTTTTACCATATGTCCAAATTTCTAATTTCGACAACATTATTGACCTTAATGACATCTTACTAGATTTCCCCTGAAGTTTAGCTGGCATTCAGTGATCATAGAACACTTTAGAATCACATTTTTAACTGAATCCATCTTGATCATGCTATGGTTGAATGATATTGCATTTTCTTTTGCCATTTCATAGGAGAGATGTAACAATCACTTTAGAGCATTTGTAAGGCCATTTGTGATTGCTAGGTCCTTATATTGTTAAATTCTTGTCCAAGTGATACTTAGACACTTACTCCACAAGCTGTTCTAAATCATTTAGTTAAGCATTCACCTGTTTTCTTATCAAAATATAAAAAATGAGGCCTGCTCTAGGATATCATTCATAGTACACATATAACCTGTTCAAGAACTATGAAGATAGATTGACATTGCCAATGCTTGGCATAGGTCCATAATGATTGGTAACTAAATTATCACTTAACTACTGCTCACAACTGTCATTTCTCTTGTGCTTATTGATTATGCTTTTACATATCGTCTTAACTGGCACCTTTTCCTCTACAAGTAATGCTTGTTGTACTCTCATCATATATGCTACTCCAAGTTGAGATATGCATGTAAATTAGATTCTTCTTGATCTTTTCAAGATTTTTGAGCAGAACATAACATCAGTGGGAGCATGGTACAAAGCCATATAAATTCATAGAGATCATTGTGTCTTAATCCTTGTTCCACTGCACTTACCAACAACTTTTAGTGTAGCATATGGCTTATTTAGTTAGGAATGATGCTAGTTCATCTATCACCTTTATTCTTATGGATTGACACGGATATTGACCTTATTTAGGAATCCTATATATGGTCATGTGACCAGATGGTGTCTTTATGGTACTCGATGCCTGTTTACTAGCTGACTCTGCTCTTTTTCACATAGAGTGCTGGCAAGGTTGAAAACTTTGGTTCCCAATTTCATGTAGTCCTGAGTTTTGGTTTCAAGAAAAATGAAAGTACAAAAAGGTATAAAAAATGGGGAAAAAATAAAGGAAAGCAAAATAAGAAATCAAGTAGAAATCATTTTTATAGTTTTGTGTTCTGGAGCTTCAATGGCTTTATAATGACAATCAAAAAGAATATGAACTAAATCTAAAGGTTGTATTAGTATTCAAATTATTTTATAGTGCAAAAATTATTCACATGTTGTTATATTTTTCCCATAACTGCACTTACCAACAACTTTTAGTGTAGCATATGGCTTATTTTAGTTAGGAATGATGCTAGTTCATCTATCACCTTTATTCTTATGGATTGACACGGATATTGACCTTATTTAGGAATCCTATATATGGTCATGTGACCAGATGGTGTCTTTATGGTACTCGATGCCTGTTTACTAGCTGACTCTGCTCTTTTTCACATAGAGTGCTGGCAAGGTTGAAAACTTTGGTTCCCAATTTCATGTAGTCCTGAGTTTTGGTTTTCAAGAAAAATGAAAGTACAAAAAGGTATAAAAAATGGGGAAAAAATAAAGGAAAGCAAAATAAGAAAATCAAGTAGAAATCATTTTTATAGTATTTTGTGTTCTGGAGCTTCAATGGCTTTATAATGACAATCAAAAAGAATATGAACTAAATCTAAAGGTTGTATTAGTATTCAAATTATTTTATAGTGCAAAAATTATTCACATGTTGTTATATTTTTCCCATAACCCAGTGATGGTTGAAATTCCTAAACTTACCTCGGTTTCAAACTACTACTGCTCTTACTGAAACTGAAAAGTTCCAATTTTAGCTTCAAGGTTTTGGTTGAAACTGAAAACCATGCACCTTCATAATTTTTTTTTCCTTGTTTCTTTTTTAACAACCTATGAGGTGAGTTTTCATTGATAGTGCAATATGCTTAAACTGAATTTGGAGCCTTTTTTTTATTGCAAATGATTATATCTTGAAAATTAAGATTTGAGAAGTTGTGTTCGATTATTGAAATGAGAAAAAACTGGGATGGCAACATGCAAGATAATTGGTGCTTGTGCGTGTTTGCATTTTGAAAATTCCACTCAAAACAAAAGAAGAAAAGAAAACTTCAAATTCCATGAATTGAAGGATGTTATGGATTATTGCTACATAATCAGCATGCAGATTCTAAAAATCATATAAAAACATGATTATCAGACTTCCATGATTTACGGTGTATTGAAACACACCCTTATGTAATAGAAAATTATGGGGAAAAAACAGTGCACTTTCTTTTCACAAATGAGAAGAAAAGGGAAGGGCATCTTCTAGAATTACACTTTAAGCAAGGAGATCTTACATTAGAAACTGAGGCCAATTACAATGATATGTTTCGTGTAGCTTCTTAGCAATGGCAATTTTCATAGTCTTCTAGGAACATTTTGATTGTAAGCTTCCTCTCATCATTAACCGCTAATGGTGCTACTGTGTTAGAAGGCTTGTAACCAACCTGAAAAGGTCAACTTTATTATGAACCACTATTTATCTATTAGATGATGTGTAGAGAACTTTGTTATATTTAAGATTTGACCCCAGCTGAGTTTATTTCTACTAGCTCTTGGAGTATGCTTGACGGTTTGAGGTCATATTAAACAAACCTAACCCAACAAATTCGAATAAGCAAACACTGATTTTTTTAGATCTTCAGAGAACCCAATATGTGATTTTACATTAAGTGGTTTTAAATGCTTTCAATAATTTGGAACCTTTTTTCATATCTTTCGATAGCTTTATGAGATATCATGGGTTTCCTAAATTGGTCCAAAATCAACCTATTTTCTCATGTATCTTGTCCTTGAGGACTATCTTCATCTGTTGTATTATGTATTTAATAACTTGCCACATGTTAGTTTTGGTGGGCATTAGGGTTTTGTTAGGGGAAGTACTTCTTCAAGACTTGCAATATGGTTGATCCAGCCAAAAGTAGCAATAATTTCTGCTATATTTTTGACATAATGACATTTCTGGAAGTTAAACTGCAGATTGGAGTTGACAGGATGGTCTCATATCATCTAGGTGGAAGTATTGATGTTGTTTGAGTTATGCTCCGCAGTCATCTTGTAATTGAATCAGTCTGTTGATAAATTATGGTGCAATAATTATGTACTGGCAACAGTATTCCACACTGTTTTTATGCTTATAACTGTTAGACAGCTAATCATTAATGTGAGCCTGGTCTCCTGTTCTTTTTTGCAAGGCTCCAGGTCATTTGATATTTTAATTATGATTGGACTGGAGAAGGTGGTGTAGATCACATGGATAGTATCTCAAAGGTTGCTAACATCAAAATTGAGCATTGCCTACCAAATAATAGTGCATACATTTTCTCTAGGTGTATCACTACTTGCTGGAAAGCTGGTGATTTTCGAATCATTCCTTTAGTTAATAAAAAGGTGGCATTTGGTAAGCGAAATGAGATCATCATAGTGGTTTTAGATCACCGGTGATCTTTATCTTAAAGTGATCTTATTATTGAGGATATAAAATCACCCTATTAATATAATGTCCTAGTGATTAAAGATCCCTAAGTATCTATGGTTAAACTATTCAGTATGCCATTGGAATATAAAATCGCTAACCATATAATACTAAAACTACCGTTGATATTTTACTGCTACCATGATAATTTATCATCATTTCATATTATTTATTACTATAATATTTAGATTAAATTGTCCTATTATTTTTATAATATTACATTATAATTAATTAATATATATACTATAATATATTATTATATTGTATTGTATTGTAATACTATATTATAGTATTATAATTATAATTATGTTATATTTTTATAATCTTATAAAATTAAATTATATTACATTAATATGAAAAGGATATAAAGCATTTTTTTTATATGAATGAGGGGCATTTTAGTCTCTAGATCTCAAGGCAAGATCACTATCAAGGGGTAATCTTGAATACCCAATCTCAAGGACGAGTATGAGATCACTAGGTTGAATGATGATTTTAGAGGTAGGGGTGATTTGGAATCATTGTCATGAGGATCATTAAGGTGCAACCAACTATGATGATCCCATCACTTTTATCTGGATCCCATCACTTCCATCCTGGATGAATTACTCTATAACAAATGCTTCCTAAGCTTCTTGTTAGAAAGTTGTAAATGATATTGGAATTAGTATTGTCAGATCTTAACAATTTTTTAGGGAAGGTAATCATGTTTGGAAATGTGTTGTTTATTTTCTTCCAATTTGTGAATAAACTCCTTCAAAATTGGCTCTTTATCTCTTAATTGACTGTAGCAATATTATGATGCCAATCAAGAATGATATTTGACTTGTATGATACATGCCAGAAATGATAATATGCCAATTTTATTATTGAAAATCAAAACCATAGTCCTGTTCATGTGGGTATCTAGGTCTGTAGCTGTAATTCTGAAAAGTTCAGGGAAAATCATGAGGAGACGGGGGAAAGTATTGGGGAGAGAAATTTCTGTGAAAGGAAAAGATGATGGACAAGGAAGGTACCTAGGGGGAAGGGAGAGGATTTTGTTCTTCGTTTGGTCATTAACTAGCTCATGCAGAGAGCTAGTAGCTTTGAAAATGATGTGTGCTTATTTTGATGCTACAGTCTGATCTTTAAATGACTTATACATGTAAGTACGAACACGTCGACAATCCTGATGCTCTTTATCAAATGTATTATATTCTAGTTGTCAAGTTTTTAGATGTACACGCATAGTTCCACTAGCTTATACACATACATGCCAGAATGCCTTGGTAGTTAAACAAATTCTTCTCCTTCCTTTGGATGATTGGTGTAATGGATACAGAATGGCAAGTGTGTGTCTTGCTTCCTTCTTAAATTTACTTATTTTATTTGATAAATACCTCTTTTACGCTTTTAAATTGCAAAGAAAATGTAGGTGACTAGATGTGTACTTCATGCAGTGGGTATGGAATTGCTGCACAAGCACTGACTGCAGTGATCAGGGCACATGATGGTCGTGGGCCCCGAACAAAACTAACAAAAACATTCTTGATATACTTGGGCTTTCTTCACCAGATGAATTGATTGGGTACTTCCTTCACTTTGCATCTTCAACATAATAGATGCATGGAGTCGGTATTTTATAGATTGATTAGTTGGAGATATAAATTTCATAATTTCATATAACATTGTTTATTACATTATCAGGTTTTCTTTTGGCATGCTGAATTGAATCCTGTGACATTCATAATATGAAAAGGATCCTCGTAAAATGATCCAGAAATTTATGCATCTTCTGATGGACTATGCAAAACTCACTTGCAGGTCTTCAGGTAGTTGACAGCTGCATCTCTGGCCACCAATTATAGAAGGATAATCTTACTTGGTTGGTCTGGATTGTTTGTTTTAGTCCTTAACTTAATTTGTCATAACCGTTATCCTAGAAATGTTTACAAGATTGTCAATCTTATCATTCTTTTCAAAAGCATGCTAAATGTTTTCTTATTTCAATGATCTGAGTCCAGAAATTTGGATGTGGCATGCACATGAATACATTCTAGGATATCATTTCTTGTTGAAGGACAAAAGTGTTGCACAAATAAGGCTTTGTATTTATGTTTAGCAACTGCAATGGCATGCTGAAGCTGTTTCTCAGTTGATCAGGTTCATGGGTGCGGTAAGCTAGAGAGTCAAGCTCAGAAGCAAGCATTTACAATTTTATGTTTTCTTTTTATGTGATATAGGTGGACCTATGCTGATCCCTCTTGGGCTCGTATTGCTGCACTTGTTCCGGTAGTAGTATCTTCAGCTGAAGATGGCGATGAGGTTGCAAATAAAATATTATATGATTCAGTCCAAGAGTTGGCTGATAGCGTCATAGCTGTTGTCCGACGACTTAGATTGTGTGGTGAAGGTGCAGTAAAATATGATAATCTAGAAAGCTTTCACTCATTCTGGTTGCTTACAAGCATTGAGATTTTTAACTGGTGCTTTTAGTTGCAGATGGAAAGGATACTTTTCCACTTGTTATGGTTGGAGGTGTTCTTGAAGCTAACAAGAGATGGGATATTGGGAAGGAAGTCGTGAACTGCATCTCCAAGGTGTACCCTGCTGCTCATCCTATCCGACCTAAGGTGTGTAGATTTCCAATTTATATTTTCATACGGTGGTAGAAATGGTGCCACTCAATGGTGTTTGACCATGCAAAACTTGCTTTTTCTACAATATTCCTCATCTCTTATATTATTTTTCACCATGAGTCAGATAAAATCAGCATGATGAACCTTTTCCCATTCTGTTTCGTTTTCCCATATTGGTTGTGATACAGGAGGGTCGTAGAAATGGAGCGTACCATTATTACAACTAAAAACCATGGAATATGACTAGATGGTTAAAGAATTTGGTGCACATGACATTCATTACCAAGCAATAATGACTGGGTAGGGTACTAGTAGTCTAAAATCTTATCCCATTTGTTTTATATGTAGAAATTAATCAACATTTTATTCCCCATTTTTGTGTATTTCAATGGATTTCTCAGTTTTTCCATGGTCAGACGACTCAAGTAACACAATAGCCATTCAGTTACATAATCTAGTTCTAGCAATTTAATATATTGATACCTCCTGTTTCTTAAATTAAAATATGAGAATACGTTATGGCATGGAGTTCATGTTAGCATGCTTTTGAACACCATCTGTCTCATGCCAAAATTATTGGTGGCTACAGCAATAAGTAACTAAATTGTTTTCATCATTGGTTGCAAGAGAATCACTTGGTCCATATGGAGGAGTTGCATTTTCTTTAACATGTTGAATGGCAAAGAGCTTGTTTAGATGACATACGGCTCAATGAATCTTCCTCTCAGTCTCTCCTAATTCCTAATTTTTACAGTTTTTGTCACGATACTATCATGCAATGGCTGTCAATGTGATCCTGCAATTACTAAATTTGTTCCTCTTCCTTCTCTTTTTCCCTTTGAGCACTCAACTCTCATTTGCAGGTGGAACCAGCTGTTGGGGCAGCATTGCTGGCTTGGAATCACTACATAAAAGAATTCAAGGGTGACCATGGCAGCAGTTGATCTGACTGTAGTTATCCGAATTCCAGAGTAAGTGATTACTGTATAGTCACACATTTAAAGAAAGGTGATCAAGAAGAAGGCTGAACAAAAGGAAAATTGCTCAGCTGTTGATAGTAACTCCGTTGGCAGTTGTTTGACCTGATAACTGAATTTTATACACTGTTTATGCAATTTCTTTCTTTGTTTTTTTTTTTTTTTCCAATTTCTATCGATTCATGATTTGTATTCTGCAAAGGTTCAGGCTGTACAATGTAAATGGAAAGTGAATGGAAAGGTCATTTGGTTCTCCATTTTTCTTTTGTTCCTTTGATCAGCCTTCACAGAGTTTGCATCTAGAATGGCAACGTTACATTTTATTATTATTGTGTTATTTTAAATATTTCTTAACTAGAGCAACGTGTAGCCAATATTGTCATGATTGAGACAAAATCGTATCTGCCGATGCTTGTCCAGGGCTTTATTATTGCACTCGTGCCAGCCATCCCAATCAAGCCTCACATCGTGCTAAACAATCAAATTGTCAAACGAATCCTACAATATCCTCCTGGCTCTTTTGTCGCTGGACAGCTCTCGTAGTTTGAGGATGTTCAAATGACTGACACCGGCGGAGAGTTGTGATGGCAATTTCCTTCGTATTCATGGTACCCGTTTATCTCTGATTCATTTGGAATAAAAATCAAAAAAATAAAATATAGGACAATAACGTATCTTCCCCTTATATCCATTATATTTATTAATAAATTTAATTATTTATTTTTATTTATTTTTAATTTTTAATGAAAAAATTTATAGATGGCTATAGGTTATAATTTTGGCCTAGTCCATTTGCCTAGCCTGTAGTTAAGAGAGAGCAAAAGGAAAAAAAATAAAAATATGAAAAGCCTACAATTGTTTTAAGCTTGGGTTTGAAATTAAAATTCAAAGGAAAAAAAAAGGATAAAAATGAAGGAAATGGAGGCCAAATAGATGGCAAATATGTATAATGGGATGGATATGAATATTTCATAATTTATGCGGATGAATATAAAATTTTATATCCATTGCTATAATTTTTTTTGATGGATACGAAGTATAAAGGAATCTTCATACATACCTATTTTGTCCTATTGGCATTCCTAATCACTCAAAAAAGTGTTTAGAATAAAATGATTCATCCAAAATCATTAATGATTTGGTGTAGTAATTCTAAAATGTCCATTCAATCTAACTATTCTACATCTGTCTTTGAGAATGAGCATTCAAGATCAACCCTTGATAATTATCTTATCCTCGGATTTAGGAACTAAAATATCCCATCTATTAAAAAAATATCTAAAAATATTATAATTTAATTTGTTAAGATTATACTGTAATAATTATATCATATCATATTATATTTTTATAATTATAATATAAGTAATAATTATGGCAGTTATAATATATCATGAGTAATTTTGGTATAAGATAATTAATGATCTTGGATTTTTCATCACATCCTAAATAGGTAATCATGGTGTTGGGGGGTAGAATCGTCATTGCATTGATAATCGTGCAAGGGGGCTAAGACCGGCCCCATCCCTCCGCCCGCTACGATATGTCCTCGAGGAATAAGCTAAACTAATATGGTCTGTCGGGTCATGCGACCCCCCGAGCCTCCCATAGCTCGGCTTTCTCCGGGCTTCTATAGCTCGGCTCTCCCGAGCTTCCTGTAGCTCGTTCTCCCCGAGCCTCCCATAGCTCGGCTTCCCCGAGCTTCCTGCAGCTCGGCATCCCGGGCTTCCTGTAGCTTATTTTCCCCGAGCCTCCCATGGTTCGGCTTTCCCCGAGCCTCCATAGCTCGGCTTTCTCCGGGCTTCCATAGCTCGGTTCCCCCGAGCCTCCCATGGTTCGGCTTTTCCCCAAGCTTCCATAGCTCGGCTTTCTCCGGGCTTCCATAGCTCGGCTTCCCGAGCTTCCTGCATCTCGGCTTTCCCGAGCCTCCCATGGTTCGGCTTTCCCGAGCTTCCATAGCTCGGCTTTCTCCGGGCTTTCATAGCTCGGTTCCCCCGAGCCTCCCATGGTTCGGCTTTTCCCCGAGCTTCCATAGCTCGCGGCCTTCTCCGGGCTTCCATAGCTCGGCTTTCTCCGGGCTTCCATAGCTCGTCTTCCCGAGCTTCCCATAGCTCGACTTCCTTCGGGCTTCCATAGCTCGACCTTCCTGAGCAATCCATGATTCGATATTCACCTCTATGGAACCTAACGTGGGAGAGCCTATGCCCATCGTAACAGGATCCCAGGCAAAGGATCACATTGAGGAGTGGTCTAGGACCTAATACAGCTACCTGGGACCTACGCATCTACCAAATCTTAGGCCATCAAGGAGCTCTCCTAGCTGTCGATCCCTTAACGAACAAGATACGGATCCCACCGGCCCCACAACCGTCTGATTCGATTCATCTCCGTATCCTAACAACTTTCAAACCTTCCAGAAGACGCTCAAGATCCAGGTGACTGCCTATAAATAGAACACCCCAGATTCTCTCAGGTATGCGCTCACTGCCCCTGGCTCACTCTCACTCTCTCACTCTCCCCCACTGCTCGTTGGCGCTCCCCTAGAGCTCCCGATCGGCCACCCCTGGAGAGACTCCCCGGAGAGATCCCTCTCCCATTTTCTGTTGATCACCGATCCCCCACTGACTTGAGCGTCGGAGGGTCTTCCGCGGAGGGCCACCCCCAATGCCTTCGCGCGAGGACTTCTGTGCAGGTCTGCCCAAGAGGAAGCCCAGACCAGGAGATCGACCGCGCCCGAGTCGGAGGACGGATCTCGGTGGCAACAGATTGGCGCTAGAGGAAGGGCCTCAAGTCCCGTTAAAACTTGAAGAAAGGAGATAAGGATCTCGATCTGGAGTAGAACCTCTCCAATGGCTAATCGAAGAAGAGCAACCTCTGAAACCCAAGACCAGGTCGTCACTCAAAGACCTGATCCGATAGGCAACACGGCACCGTAGCCTCCACCGATTGAGACCCCGTCACCACCAGCCATCCCGGTGACCCAGGACCAGTTCGCCACGCTGGTCCAGCAGGTCCAGGCCCTGACCCACCTGATCCAGGAGCGTTTTGCAGCTCCCCCTGCTCCGCACCTTCATAGGGAGGCCGCACTCCTTCCTCTCCAGCAACCTCCTCCTCTGGTCCACATGAAGCCATGGACCCCCCACATCGACCCAGAGGGGACAAACCAGTCCCGCGAGGCGGCTATGACAGGGATCCCTCCAGATCTTGACGAGCTCGGACCCTTTCCCCGATGTCCTCCCACCACGATTCAATGCCGTCCCTGCGCTCTCCTCGCCCAGCTCCTCCTCTTACTGCTGAAGAGGAGATCGTCGATAAATCCGGGAGATGCGTCGGGAGCTAGACGCCGCCAAGCAGGCCCATCCGCCTCAGCCCAAGGCAGAGCAGGGCATCCCTTTCTCCAAAGGGATCATGGAGGAAGTGATTCCCTCCCATGTCAAATTACCAGCCGTCAAGCCCTACCACGACTCTTCTGACCCGGATGATCATCTCATCAGCTTCGGTCAATAATGATGTTCCACGGAGCATCCGATGCGATCCTCTGCCGCGCCTTCCCCTCCACCCTTAGAGGATCTGCCCGAACCTGGTTCAACGCCTTGAAACCGGGTTCCATTGATTCATTCGACGAGCTGAGCCGCCTTTTTATTGGCCAGTTCGTCAGTAGCCGCCGTCACCGTCGGAGATCCGACTCCCTCTCCGAAGTTAAGCAGAGAGAGGGGGAGTCCTTGAGAAACTATCTTGGCCGCTTCAACAAGGCCATGTTAGAGGTGGACCACCTTAATCATGAGGTGGCTATGTCCACCTTAGCGGGGGGAGTTTCAAAGGAAAGCGACTTCTACCTGGCGATGGAAGTCAGCTACCCCCAAACCTCTCCGATATGATGGCCCTGGCGGACAAATACGCCAAGGTCAAAGAGTCGCGGAGAGTTGCCCGCACCGAGCTGGCAAGGAAGAAGGAGCCCAAAGGTCCCGACAGGCACCGACCCGCCCATCGGCCGAGTCCACCTCGTCGCCAAAGAGCTCCCCCACCGCCGCGAGGAATTGCTCCCGGAGCCTGCCCAGGCGATTCAACCGCTACACTCCGCTAACTGTGCCCTGGGCGCAGATCCTCATGAAGATAGAGCGCCAGCTCCCCGGCCAGCTCCTCTCCGAGGGAACCCAACCCGAAGGGATCCCACCAAATACTACCACTACCACCGGGAGCACGACCACGACACTGAGGAATGCTGGCAGCTAAAAAATGAGATTGAGAGGCTGATTCAACAGGGCCGACTGAACCAATTCAGGAGGGCTCCCGAGCCAGGACAAGGGGGGACCACCAGCCCGAACTTCAACAACCTCCTCCTCCACCAAATCTGTCCGTGATCGGCCACATCAACATGATTGAGGAGGCCGGCGGCTCGAGCTCCAGAAATGATGACGAAGGATTGGCGCCAAAGAAAGCACGGATGGGCGAGCTCTCCTTCTCCGATGATGATCTCCGAGGGATACAGTTCCCCCATGACGATGCACTAGTTGTATCCCTCAATTTGAATGACTATGATGTAAGCCGGATCCTTGTTGATAGTGGAAGTTCAGTGAATGTTTTGTACCTCGATGTGTTTGCCAAGATGAGACTGCTCACAGAAAACCTTCGAGCTGTGGATTCCACCCTAATGGGATTCACAGGCGACGTCATCATCCCGGAAGGAGTCGTAACCCTGACGGTTCGCGC
The DNA here is from genome assembly GCA_900491605.1 of Calamus simplicifolius. Lineage (NCBI taxonomy): Eukaryota > Viridiplantae > Streptophyta > Magnoliopsida > Arecales > Arecaceae > Calamus > Calamus simplicifolius. Next base: position 329,677 of record UESW01005070.1, on the reverse strand, counting down.
AGGAGCCTGGCCCCTTGTGGCCACTGTTCACACGGACTTCCTAGTAACCAAACTCAGGTCTCCATACAACGCAATATTTGGCAGACCCGGCCTGATGTCCCTCAAGGTAGTTGTCTCCATCCCACACCTGTCCATGAAATTCCCCAACGGGCGGGGGGTTGGAGTTGTCCAAGGAAGCCAAACCATGGCTCAACAGTGCTTGTTACCAGCCTTCAGTCCAGAATGCCGAGGTTGACGGGCTGGACGCTCGGAAGGATTTCGCCGAACAGCGAGGAGAACCAGCCGAGGAACTGAAAGAAATGTCGTTGGATGAGGCTCGTCCCGACCGAACCATAAAGATCGGGTCGCTGCTAAAGGGCGAACCTTGGCGCAAGTTGATCAAATTTCTCTGAAGCAACGCCGATGTCTTTGCCTGGTCCGCCTCTGACATGCCGGGGATCAGCCCCGAGGTTCTTGTCCACCGTCTTAACGTGGATGAGATATACCGGCCCGTCAAGCAGAAGAAGAGGAGCTTTGCCCCGAAACGGCAGAAGGCTATTGAAGAGGAGGTCAACAAACTCATCAAGGCGAACTTTATCCGGGAGGTAAATTACCCGAGCTGGCTATCGAATGTCGTCATGGTGAAGAAGTCGAACGGCAAGTGGCGGATTTGCATCGACTTCACCGACCTCAACAAAGCTTGCCCGAAGGACAGCTTCCCTTTCCCCGGATCGATCAGCTTGTGGACGCCACCTCGAGTCATCAAATGCTGACGTTCATGGACGCTTACTCCGGCTACAATCAGATTCGGATGGCCCCCGAAGATGAGGAAAAGACCGCCTTCATAACCGACCGAGGAACATACTGTTACCGTGTTATGCCTTTTGGTCTTAAAAATGCAGGAGCCACCTACCAAAGGCTAGTTAACAAAGTATTCAAGGAGCAAATCGGCCGGAACATGGAGGTGTATGTCGACGATATGCTGGTCAAAAGCAAAGAAGCATCACAGCATGTCGAGGACCTCTCGGAGAGCTTTGCAACGCTCCGCAAGTATAGGATGAAGCTCATTCCGACTAAATGCGCCTTCGGTGTTAACTCTGGGAAGTTCCTCGGCTTCATGGTCTTCCAACGAGGTATCGAAGCTAACCCCCAGAAGATTCAAGCTCTTCAACAAATGGCGCCTTCGACATCCATTAAAGAAGTCCAGCGCCTAACTGGGAGGATAGCGGCCCTTAACCGCTTCGTGGCGCGCTCAGCCGAAAGATGCCTCCCCTTCTTCAAAACCCTCCGGTCGGCTAAGAACTTCCAGTGGACCCCCGAGTGCCAAAAATCATTTCAAGATCTCAAGAAGTACCTCGGCTCGCCCCCACTCCTCACAGTCCAAGTCCAGGTGAGACACTGTTCATATATCTGGCTGTTTCAGAAGGTGCCGTTTGCTCGGTGCTAGTCAGGAGGAAAACAGGGTCCAGAACCCAATTTATTATGTCAGCAGGCTACTCCGCGACGCGGAGACCAGATATAGCCGAATTGAAAAGATGGTGTTGGCCTTGATCACCTCGGTTCGAAAGCTGCGACTGTACTTCCAAGCGCATTCTGTGATGGTCCTGACTGACCAACCCATCAAGGCGGTAGTTCACCGCACAGAAACATCAGGGAGAATGACTAAGTGGGCCATCGAGCTGAGCGAGCATGATATCCATTTTCAGCCTCGCCCGGCCATCAAAGCTCAAGTATTAGCCGATTTCCTCCTCGAGTGTACCATCCCGGAGGATGGCTCCACCCCGACTCCCCGAAGAACCGAAATCTGGTGCCCGGTGGCTCCTCCACGTCGACGGGTCATCTAACGCTCATCGCTTCGGTGCGGGTCTGGTTCTCACCAGTCCAGAGGGGGCGACCTTTGAATATGGTGTCCGCTTCTCTTTCCCAGTCTCCAACAACGAAGCTGAGTATGAAGCCCTGCTGGCCGGTCTCCAATCGCCCGCAACCTGAAGGTGGAGAAACTTAATGCCTTCACCGTGGCAGGTCATGTGCGAGGGGAATTTGAGGCTCGGGAGCCTAACATGATCCGATATCTTCAAGAGGTGCGGAGCTTACTCTCCCATTTTCCCGAGTTTGAGATTATTCAGATTCCTAGATCTGAGAATGCCCGTGCCGACCTACTGTCTTGGCTGGCGACCGCGGAGTCAATGGACACCGAGCAAAAATTCCACATGGAGACCTTGGAGAAACCCAGTATCATGGAAGCCGACCGAGTAATGCAAGTCGAGGCCGAACCATCATGGTTTGACCCCATTCTGAGGTACCTCAAAGAAGGGTCGCTTCCACCCGATCGAAGAGAAGCCAGAAAGCTAAAGCTGCAGGCCACCCATTATGTACTGATCGACGACCAACTCTACAAACGGTCCTTCTCTATGCCACTGCTCATATGTCTTTGCCCGTCTAAAGCGGATTATGCTCTCCACGAAGTGCATGAGGGGATTTGCGGCAACCATCTGGAAAGCCGGTCTCTATGTCACAAGGTGCTACGACAGGGCTACTATTGGCTGACCATGCAAAAGAATGCAGACGACCTTGTCCGAGCTTGCGACCCCATGTCAGAGGCACTCAAGCATTCAGAGACTCCCCTCCGCAAGCCTGGTTCCTATATCCTCCGCTTGGCCCTTTGCCAAGTGGGGGATGGACATCCTCGGCCCGTTTCCGCTTGCCACAGGGCAGCGGAAATTTTTGTTCGTTGCCATCGACTATTTCACTAAATGGGTCGAGGCGGAGGCGGTTGCACAAATAACCGAGGCACGGGCTAGAGATTTCGTATGGAGGTCCATCATTTGCCGTTTCGGTCTCCTGCACACTATAATCACTGACAACGGCAGGCAATTCGACAATCCGAAGTTCCGCCAATTCTGCGAAGAGCACGGAATCCGTCACCACCTCACTCCGGTCGGGCATTCGCAAGCCAACGGAGCAGCTAAAGTGACCAACAGGACTCTGCTTCAAGGGATCAAAGCTCAGCTTTCCAGAGCCCAAGGCAGGTGGGCAGACGAGTTGCACCACGTCCTGTGGGCCTACCGCACCATCCCAAGAGTACCCACAAGCGAAACCCCATTCCGGATGGCCTTCGGCACAGAGGCCGTTATCCCATTGGAGATAGGTCTCCCTTCGCTGCGGGTGGAAAGCTACTCGGAGGAAGCCAGTGACGAACAGCTCCGTACCAACCTCGACCTGATAGAGGAGGTTAGAGAGAAAGCTCGGATCAGAGTAGCTGCCTATCAACAAAGGGTGGCCCGCTACCACGCCTCCAGAGTCAAAGGGAAAGCTTTCTTGCCCGGCGACCTCGTTCTCCGGAAAGCGTCTGTCTCCAAACCGCTGGAACAAGGAAAGCTGGCACCAAACTGGGAAGGCCCCTACCAAGTAGCGGAGATCGTTGGACCGGGGACCTACAAATTGCAATATCTAAACGGAAAGTCCATTCCTCGAACGTGGAATTCGGATAATCTCCGTAAGTATTATCAATAGGGTATGTCCTCTATAGGCCACCTTATTGCATATTTTGTCGGCACATGTTTCATAATCTATAACATGAATCACCACACATTTTGTCGCCAAAAATTGTGAAAAGAAACAAATGCTGCTTACCAATTCTCGGCACGACCGATTTATCTGTTTAAACAGAAAATCTCCGAACCTCGGCTGGGCCGAGCAACTAATCTCCGAACCTCGGTTAGGCCGAGCAACCAATCTCCGAACCTCGGCTGGGCCGAGCAACAAAATTCCTGAACCTAGACAGGGCCACAATCTCTGAAGCTCTGGCCAAAATCGGAGTGTGTGAACCTTGGCCGAAGTCAAGGGGTATATTCTGCTACTAGAAATTTCGGCCGAAGCCGAAGAACGACCTTAACTACCGAATTCCTCGGGCCAAACCGAGCAATATTCCTACGCCTTGGCCACGCCCGATGCTCGAATCCTCGGCCAAACGAGCAAAGCCTTCGCGCTTTAGCCACACCCCAAGGCGTCGAGTGGCCTCTCGGATGCCTCAAAATGAAAACCTCCTGATACTCCTGAAGAAATAAAGGATATCCTTCTAAGGACCGCCTAGGTCCGCCACTGGTCCGAACAGAGACCAGCGACCCCAAGAAAACTTGGTTCGGATTCGGGCAGCTGACAAGCCCCGGCTAACCTAAACATCCTTCTAAACTATGTTTGGATTCGGGTGGCTTACATGCCCTAACTAAACCCGACTGTGGTCTCCTAAAACTTAGCTCGAGCTCGGGCGGCTAATAAATCCCAATCAACATGGGCAAATGCTTTGGAAACAATAAGATGCACCGTATGCAAAATCTTCATATTCATTGATTGAAAAAAGAAGAAAAACAACAATGGTAAAAAAGAAAAAGAAGTAAAAGGAGCCATCACTAAGGCTCACTATCTTCTCCAGGAGTTGACAAGTCATCCAAGAGCCGAGACAGCTCGGCGACACGTCGATGGAGGGACGCTATCTCCTCCCTCTGCCGGTCCACCACCCAGCGAAGGGCCGCGGTCTTCCTTGTAGAGACAGCAAGATACTCCTCGACAACCTTCTCGAGCCGTTCGTGGCTTGCAAGGCTGACGCCAAGGCCTGGCCATCAACCGTAATGGTGGGACGACTCCCCTTTGAACGCATCGAACCATTGATCACCACGCCTAATCCGTCAGGTGATTGCTCTCCACCTTGAAAAGCCATGTTGAAAGCTGTTTAAAGATTGAACCGAAAGGATGGCAAGCACCAGCACCCCACTCATCCGTATTTATACTCTTCAGCGAGTATCTCGATCAGTCGGGCCATAAATTAAATACCGACCCGTGAGAATTCACCGCGTGTCACCGCTTTAACTGGCGCCTACAGAATCCGAAGGGCCACGCTCCATCCCGAGCAACATTGGTTAATGTCGATGGACTGTTCGGGAACCCCCCTCCTCTAGAAACGGGGTACTTTCCGATCTGCCGGCCCCTTGCAATAAATGCCCTCAACACTTCCCCAAGCTCTCTTAAATCGGCCGCCCTTTGGAAAACGTGAAGAAGAAAGAGCGCCGGCACCTGACGATAATTCGCTCCCTCGGGAATGGCCAAATCATGGAAAATGGGCGTACCCACGTGCCGCCTATTCCGCTTTAACACTCCTCACCGAGCCTCACAGGGGCCAGATATCATGACCCGCGGCGGCGACTAAGTCATCTCTCCGAGCTCTAATTCTCCGAACCTTGGCTGGGCCGAGTAACCATTCTCCGAACCTCGGCAGGGCTGGGATACAAATCTCCAAACCCTAATAAGGTCGAGCAATAGACCTCCGGGTTTCGACCAGAGTCAAGGAATATGTTTTACCGCCGAATAGTCTCCAAATTTCCACCAAGATTTGGGCGGCTTACAAGCCCCGACCAGTTCGGATAGCATAGGATCCTCGTCTAGAAACGAATGAGATGTCCTTATGCCCTGTGGCCAACAACAACAACTTGGCGCAAAAGAAACAGAAATTGAGAAGAAGAGCAAAACTTCCATTATTTCATTGCCATCGAAACCGATTACAACCGCCTGATAGAGCATTGAAATGCATAAAATAAAGGCGAGTACAAAACTCAGGCAAACTGCTCCAAAGCAGATCTGGGCGACTGTGATGCTTCGACACCTGGCTCGAAAAATCACACAAACCACAAACGGTCAGCTCGCCTAGACAGTTGACGAAGCTGACCTTCCACGGCCCCCCCGGATGAACCAAGAGGTCCAAAAGGAGGCATGGCCCGTGGATGCTGATTCTGAGGAGCCGGGCAAACCAACCAGCTCCCCTAGGGTGGGATGCTGGATCGCAGACCGCTGCCCGACTGAGAGCTCGAGGACCATCAGACCCCCGTGGCTCCCATGTTCTCCTCCCCATGGCAAGGATTCCCCTCAGAGAAGGGATGAGAATCCAGACCAACGGAGGAGGGAGGCTCCGTGCGTGCTACGGGGGTGCTGATACACTTCCTGCCCCGTGCCCCCCCGTAGCGGACCACAAAGAACACACGGGAAGCGTATATGTGCGCTCTCCGTGTGATCTCTACGGCCCTCCTGTGCGCTCTCCATATGATCTTCGGGGCTCATCCCCTAAGGGCGAGCCACTCTCCAACGGCTCCTTCATCGCCCCAACTATCCGAGGAGAAAAGGCTTATGAAAAGAAAGCTCAGTCCTCCCACTCGAAACACCAGAGAGACGGGCATTGTGGAAACTCTAACAGGGAAAGAAACTTTGGGGATGGCCTAACACGACCCCTCTTTCCCCCTTTTTATAGGCAGAAACGAACCGGGAGCAGCTATCAAAGCAGGAAGCCCCGAGATTCAAAACACCTAACCCATGCCACCACGTGGCCTCCCAAGATGAAAGCATCGCCCCATTGCGCGCCAAGTCCATCGCCTGAGCCATGACGCACGCAAAGATCTCCTTTGATCCCGGATCATGATTGTTAAACGCAGAAAATCGCCAGCCGATCCTACGGAAACTGGCAGATCCGGGGGATCGTCCTACGAAAATGACATCCTCCAATGGCGGGCAAACGCTTGCGTCACACGCCGAAATAACCCGCGTGGGAAAAGACCAACACAATAAAAGCCTCCCGGAAGGCTCTAGAGCATCTTTTTACTGGCGTCAAAGCCGTATCATCCATTTCGGCAAAACGAAAATCGACTCGCCTGAGAAAAGACGGGACACTGACAAGGCAGTCAAGGGGTGCGGACGCCGTGCGTTCCTCGGTAATGAACCCCCAGTCTAGTTGCGTGTAAGGCCTACGCATCACCTAACCCCCCCTTATGGGGCCGAAGCTGTTTCTATACTTCAAAAACCAATCGAAGTATCTGCTCCTAGCCGAGCTACTTTATCCCTCGGCCCTAGCCGAGCTACTTTATCCATCGGCCCCAGCCGGGCTACTTTGTCCCTCGGCCCTAGCCGAGCTACTTTGTCCCTCAGCCCTGAAAAGGCTATCTCGCTCTTCGAATTTGGTCGAACCGTCGTGTCATTCAGCCTAAGCCAAGCTAAATCGTCTCATACCAGGCTACGTTGACGTCCGACCTTTTCGTCGAGACAACCCCTATGCCTTGGCCTTTACCAGGATATTCCACCAAAACTTGAGACAAGAAACCATCCAGGGAAGACAAACTAATGAAAAACGGCCGATCCATTTATTGATTTCCGGTCAAACTACAAAACAAAAGAAAGGAAAAAATACATGTAGCCCCCCAAAGGGTCAGGACTTGGGATCAATCCCAGCATCTCCTGCGGCCGCATCAGCAGGAGCGTTACTTGGCTCTCCCTTCTCGAAGGTGCTACGACGGGATACGTCGGCAGTTGCATCAACTCCCAGAATAGCATCGAGGTCGACATCAGATATTTCTCCATACTCGTCCTCCTCGACCCCCAGGGTGTATGCTTCATAATGTTCAGTGTCTAGGCATGACAGGTCCAGGTCGGGGTAAGCCTGGGCAACCTTAGCCCTCGCCTCATCTTCGCCCAGCTGAAATGCGTCAGCACAGGCCGCCCTACGTTCGTCGGTGAATTCGATGGATTTCTTGTACTCCTCCACCGTCGAAGAAGCCCGCATATTTGCCTCGACTAATTGCTTCTCCAGTTCGGAGATCCTTCGGTGCCTCGAAGCCGCCTCCTCTCCGAATGCCACTAGCCGCCCCTGGAATTCCTGCCTCATCTTATGCGTCTGCAGGCGAAAAGATCGAGTAAAGCGAAAATCGAAAGGTCAAAACGAATGGATCCGATAGAGCCATACCTGCTCCTCCCGCCGGGCTAACTCGCCCTCCAGCACGTGAACCCTGTTGAGAGCCCTAGACTTAGTCGACTGGCTCTGGCGAAGGCTCTCTTTTAGTTCGTCCACCCGGGCCTAGGTATCTCCAATTTCCTGACGAGCAAAGTCGACCTCTCTCCAATTTCCTGACGAGCAAAGTCGACCTCATCAGATAGTCGGGCAGCTCGTTCATCCGACCACTTTAGCCGATCCTGTGTATCGGCAAGCTCCTTGCTTAGACGGGTAAGGTGGTCCTGCTGCCGTCGGCATTTGCGCTCTTCCTCCTCGAGCTTTTTGCTCCAGCCGGCCTTATCTTCAGCGTGGCTAGCTTTCAGCTGGTCCCACCTCTTATCAAAGAATAGTTGCATGGACTTAACCTTGCCTTCATGCTTCGCCCTGGCCTGAGAAAGGTCCAGACTAGCCTTCTCGGATTGCTCGCGGAAGCCTTGGAGCTCGCTAATTTGTACGGTGAGTTGAGAGGCTCTTTCCCTCTCAACCGCGAGGGTCCTGTTGGTCTCCCCAAGCTCCCGCTGGAGCTCACCAACCTATGCAGCGAGTCGAGGGGCTCTCTCCCTCTCAACTGCAAGAATTCGGCGAGCCTCCCCGAGCTCCTTTTGCAGGACCACCAGGGCTCGAGAGAGTTTGTCAGTCGAATCCGCCCTCTCCTTGAAGAGATCAACCTCATAGCGGGCCCGAGCCCAAGCTCCAACTGCAATGCCCTCATGATCAGGGCGCTCTGCGAACAAAGGACAACACGCATAAAAGACAGTTGAATTAACTGACCAAAAGCCCGGCTTCGGTGCGATAACTTACCCGAGACGCGTAATCTGTGGCGATCCTTGTAAGGGCAAGGTCATCGATCTCGAGGAGAAGGAAAGCCTCGTTTGGCACCCCAGCTCGACGGAAGGCCATCTCGACAAGGTCTTTCGGGTGACCCCTCCAATTGAAGAACTCTCCTCTCCTTGGAACGTGGACCGCATCAGAGCGGAGAACATGGCGCTTACTTCCGGGTCGCGTGAGTGGAAGTCTGCTCCCAGGGAGCCATCCAGAACTCCCGCGACCCATGAACTTCTCGATAGTCCAGCTTCCGCCGCCAGGGCCATCGCTTGAGAAGCCTCGGATGTTTCGGCTCCGACGAGGAGAGCCCCAGCCGAAGCACCTCCTTCGCTCGCCGGCTCCCCTCCTCCTCCTTCTTCTTCTTCCTCTTCTTCTTCTCCTTCTGCTTCCGTCTCCTCAGAGATTCCCCTATCCACGACAGGCCCTTCAGGAACTTTTGCTCCCCCCGGAGCCCCCTGTTCCTCGGCGGAAGGCCCTTCGCCAGAAAGCCCCCCGCGGACTTCGGTCGTTGGTTCGGCAGGTTCAGCCATCTCCTCGTCGCCCGCTGGCTCTCCTACCGATGACCCAGGCCGAACCTCAGCAGCCGCAACCTCTTCCCCTACCTCGATGGAAGCGGAGGTTGCCCCCACCTCCTCCTGTGACCTCGCCGAGCCATTGGCCTCCAATAAGGGAGACCGAGCCGCATTGTCTGCGGGAGCCCCCAGGCCAACCGGCGTTTCCCCTTCGCCATCATCGGACAAAAGGACGACCGGGGGTAGGAAACCTCAGCAGCCTCCTCCGAAACCCCCGCGACTTCCCGATCTTCACCCCTGGACATACCCTCCTCCGCCGTCGAAAGATCATGCGCCGCCAGAACTCCGACAGCTTCGACCTGCGGCGACGAGGAGCGCCGACTATCACCATCTCTCCCGATCCCCCTAGAGCGGGAGCCAAAGGGGTGAAACCTCTTCTCGAACCGATGCTTGCTACTGGAGCCGGATCTCCTGCGGCGCTTTCCCAGCTCCTCCCTCATCTGGTCTGTGAGAGCCTCCGAATCAGTTAATTTCGGGTGTGCTTCCGGATCCTTCACGTACTGCCCCCACACCTGAGGGAAATCCAAGCCGATGTTCCCCCTGACTATGAAGAACCGTGACTTCCACTCCTTTATCGACGATGGGTTGTCCGATATCATCTTGAAGGATCTCCGGGGACCGATGTAAGGCCATTCTGAGGCCTTCCCGGAGACCAGATTGAAACACACCCTGAATAGTGAGAGGGTCGCAGTCACCCCGAGGCGCTTGCACAACGAGTTAAACCCGATGAGGTTGCGCCAACTGTTGGGGGCCATAATGGTGAAACATATGTTGTAGAACTTCATCACCTCCCGCACCAGCGGATGAAAGGTGAAGGGGGAACCGGAGGCCTGCCCTCAAGCTTTCCTCGTAGCAGAACGTTCCATCCTCTAATCCGGATGTCACTTTATCCTCAGCCGTTGAGACCAACAAGACGACGTCCTAGGGGGAACCTCCCGCACCAGCGGATGAAAGGTGAAGGGGGAACCGGAGGCCTGCCCTCAAGCTTTCCTCGTAGCAGAACGTTCCATCCTCTAATCCGGATGTCACTTTATCCTCAGCCGTTGAGACCAACAAGACGACGTCCTAGGGGATCTTGTACAAGCGGCACATCCGTTCCAGATCAGCCAGGGTCACCTCCGAAGCCTGGTCGCTTGGGCTCACCATGTCTTCGATTGCAAGAGACGATGAGCAGAATCACAGCAAAAACAAGAAGACGAAGTTCTTCAAAGGAGAACGAAAGGGGCACTATAAATAAAGATAGCGCCGCCACGACTCCGTTTTTCCAATCGAAACCGCCTCAGGGTGAGGATGAGGCGTCCCAACCTAGGCATCCGGAACTATCGCTACGGGCGTGGGAAATCCCCAGCCGTTACCTTCGCCCCTAAGGAATGACGAATCCGCCTCGGAAAGGCAAGATGGCCCCACGGCATTAATTAAGGCATCATTGCGCAGGCAATCAAATACGCATTCCCAAATGCAGATAGCGCCACCTAAGCCTATACTCCCTACGCTCGAACATATGCTTCGAACTAGGGAGTGCCAAATGCAGATAGCGCCACCTAAGCCTATACTCCCTACGCCCGAACATATGCTTCGAACTAGGGAGTGGGGGGCATGTGTTGGGGGTAGAATCATCATTGCATTAATAATCATGCAAGGGGGCTAAGACCGGCCCCATCCCTCCGCCCGCTATGATATGTTCCCGAGGAATAAGCTAAACTAATATGGTCCGTCGGGTCATGCGACCCCCCGAGCCTCCCATAGCACGGCTTTCTCCGGGCTTCCATAGCTCGGCTCTCCCGAGCTTCCTGCAGCTCGGCTTCCCCGGAAGGATCACTTGAGTAGTAGTCGGGTTCTGTTTTGGCCGTCTCTGCGCCTCCCATGCTCTCCTCTCCGACCCGCCTCCCAACTTCCCTTCTTCCAGCGCCAAAGCCAGCACCAATCCTACCCTTAAGAGCTGTCCGTTCTCTGGTTCCTTCCTGGGAGGAAGGTGAAGTGGATCCATGTACACTCATTAGCGACGCAATAAACTAGAAAAGTTAAAAAAATAATTTTTAATTTTGCAACGCATCTGTTGCATCGCAATATTTTATGAAAAAATAAATGTTATAAAAAAATTAAAAATAAAATATTGCGATGCAACCATATGCGTCGCAATTATTTTTAGAAAAATAATTTTTATCAAATATAATTATCAAATAAAAATATTACGATCAGTACTAGCACGTAGCTGATATCGAGGAGACTTTCAACAATCTGTGCCGGATCACTTGAGTAGTAGTCTAGGACCTAATACTGCTACTTACCTACGCATCTACCAAATCTTAGGCCATCAAAGAGCTCTCATAGCCGTCGATTCCTTAACGAACAAGATACGGATCCCACCGGCCCCACAACGACCTGATTCGATTCATCTTTGTATCCTAACTTCTCAAGCTCCAGATGACTGCCTATAAATAAAATACCCCCAAATTCTCTCAGCCCCTGACTCACTCTCACTCTCCCCCACTGCTCGTCGGATCACCGATCCCCCACTGACTTGAGCGTCGGAGGGTCTTCCACGGAAGGCCACCCCAAGAGAAAGCCTAGACCTGAGCGTCGGAGGGTCTTCCACGGAAGGCCACCCCAAGAGAAAGCCTAGACCAGGAGATCGACCGCACCCGAGTCGAATGACGGATCCCGATGGCAACACATGGGTATATCTTAATCACTAAAATATAGCATCACTAAAATATAGTATGCTAAAGATAGTAATCTTAGATCACTCAAAATAAGAAACATCGGTGAACCGCGATGACTGAGGTGATTCCATTTAGGTTACACCAAACGCCTTCATATTGTAAGATGACCAAGATAGTAATCTTTTCCTTGCTTGTTTTAATCAAGTCGTCGCCCGCCAAAGACCACACCATCAAAAAGAATTCTATTACTTACTCATATTCTACTACTTACTCAGTATATTATTAAACACAAAAGGAAGAATGCATGATAATCCCTATTATAATAAAATCATACTCTCAGCAAACCAAACAAAACAAAAACAGACGAACATAAAGCAAAAGCAAAAGCAAACTTACTCCAAAATCTCTTGTCAAATCCAGCCCTACCAAACCAAGCAAACTATGAAGTTTTTTAAAACTGAGGCAAAGTATAAAGAGATCCTAGTAGTATTTTTTTTTTTTTTTCTTTCTCAACATTCCAATAACTCTAAATTAATCGAACAAGCTGAAGCCCATGTCATCATCAGATTCCTCAGCAGGCTCCTCTTTCTTTTCTTCCTCCTTGGCTGCAGCAGGTGCAGCAGCAGCAGCATCAACAGCTTCAACTGCAACAGCAACAGCAAACTTGCTGGGATCCTGCATCCAATAGATATGCTGCTATTAGAACCCACCTAAAACATGAACTAGGGGCTTATTACTTTGGTCTGGCGAGAGAAAATGCAGCCTACCTCCAAATACTCCTTCACCTTCTCTGCTTGTGGGAAAGTATAATCAGTAGCAATTGCAACTGCCAGAACATTCTTGTAGGCATTGATGAACATATGGGGTGCAGCCGCAATGGTAGGGTAGGAAAGGGCCAGCGACAGTGAAGTGACCATAGAAACACCAGTTGCAAACTTCTCAAGAAGATCATCATCAGTGAGGTCAAGAACCTCAGGGCTGAAGACAGACCCATTATCATACACTGATTGGATGACAAGACCATAAGAGAATGGTCTAATGCCAAGCTTGGCAAGAAGAGCAGCCTCAGAAGAGCCAACCTTGTCCCCTTTCCTGATTAGCTCAACGGGGGTAATGATTTCAACAGTACCCTTGTTGATCTTGGTTGGGATGTTAAGCACCTGAAATGTTGAAAGAGATAAATATCAAAGGTCTCGCTGAAACCAAAAGAACAAAAGATAATATTATGCTTCAATGAACCTGGAAGAAGGACGTCTGTGAAGGATCCAATCCAGTGTTGCCAGGAGGAACAACCACATCGATAGGAGCAACAAGTCCAACACGGGCAGGAGCTCCAACCTGATTTACAAACCGAAACGAGAAGCAATATGCAATCAATCAATGGTGAGTAAATGGAAAGGACAATAAGCAATTGTTATACTTGAATGTGCTCCCACACAAACTCTCACATCTATTCACTCTCATATTTTCAATACAAAATTTTGCGATTGATTCAAACATAAGCACAAAAGCTCATAATCAGAATGCCTGAAATTATACTGTTAAAACCTCTTAATTAATTTCCTGTAATGTAGCTGAATGGCACCAAATGAAGTCATCAAATTGGATTCAATCATAAGGTTGACTTTTCTTCAACGACAAAGGTTCCACCCGGTTCAAATGGTAATGGTATTGGAGGTTGAGTACCAGAGACCTGAGTCCGAGTCCTGCTTTCACCATGATCTATAACCTCAATGAAATTTTATGGGATTTACCCATTTAAAGAGAGAGAGAGAGAGAGGAAAAGAACAATTTTTTTTAACAACAATTACAAATATGTAGATTCCTATTGTTTTAAAATGTCAATGTTTAACAGTGTCAGAAAATGAAAATTTTAATACAACAACCAAGAATATGAACTCAAAACCACTAAAAAAGATTCTATTATACCATCCATGTATTCGTCCTTCACATTAACTCGTAGCTAACCATATGGATGAATTTATATCTTAAAGATTAAAAAAATTGCCGAACAAAATGTTAAAAATTTGTTTCCCGACATATTTCTGACAACGGTTAGAAAACTCATGACGTTTTTTTATATCTATGATTTAGAAGCAAGGAAAAAAAAAGACAGGAAGAATGATACAACAAACCTTGTATTTTGCCACTTCCTCTCTAACCTCCTTCAGATCTCCCTTAGTGAAAATAAGTCCCACATTTCCCTGCATTCAAAAAAGTAACCAGATTACATCATATGAAGGAGGAGTGTAAAAATAAACACGCTCCAATAATCATTGAACGGACTAATATCAATAGTTAACAATCAAAAATCCAGTCAAAAACACCTTTTAACATCAGAATACCAAAACCACAAAATCACTGGTTGACCATTTCAGGTTTGTGAAGCTGAATAAATAACTAGTATAGAACCCTAAATATAAAGTGAAACCCATCTAACCCAGTAATAATAATAATAATAATAAAGCAAATTTACCAAAAATAAATTTATAAATCCGAGGCCAAATTCTTAGTTTATTAACAACCCTTTTAACCTTCAAATTAATCTAACAACAATTGCTACAAAATCTCCAAAAATAATTTGCAAAATCATAAATAACCGTTCCTAGTCATCTGAATACAAAATGCTCAAAATCACTGGTTGAGCACTTCAGCTTCAACAAGGAGGATGCCCCACAAGCCACTCAAAAAAAAAATTTCATAGACAAACTCCCGAACAAAAACACCGACCATAGCCTTAATATAAAGCTGTATCGAAATCCCCCTAAACCAGTAACATAATAGCAAAATACAACAGTATTAATCACAAAACATAACATCAAAAAAATATCCCTTAAATCCTTCAAACTTATTTTTCGCCAAAAGAAAATGGATGGATTTTTAAAAATAATCGCCTTAAATCATCTGAATCAACCAATCCTAACAATCTAACAACAAAACGCTCCAAAAACAACAGCACAGCCAAAACACAATTACCAATCAAAATATTTCTACCAAAATCTTAGACCCGAGACAACAATCCATACCACAAGCAAAGGGAGGAGGTTCAGGTAGTCCTGGTTGCCGGACTTCTCGGCATGAATCTTGATGCAGCGCCGGATCAGCGTGTTCTTGCCCATTAGGATCACCGAGTCACCCCGGAGCCCCTTCCGGATGTTCTGGAGCTGATTCGACCCCACGTTGTCCGCAGCGGCGATCAGCACCTGGCTGTACTCGTCCAGGAGACGGCACAACTTCTTGTCATACTCCAACTTCTTCTCAGACTTGGAGAGCTTGACCGTCATGGCTGCTGTTGAGCAAAGAAAACTACGAACGAAAAGAAAATCCCTAAACCTAGCTAAGGGGAAGAAGAGAGCGGACAAGAGCGCAAGATCTCGAGAGGGCCAAGACGAAGCTCAGCTCGTTCAAGGCGGACGACGGCCGTCACTTTAACCTCTGCCTCTCTCTCGAACCCTAGATGGCCCTTTTATAGCGAAACCTAGGGTTTTCATCTGCGATCGGGGCTCTATCATATCGGGTCGGGTCGGGTCGGGTCGGGTAACTCCTTAGGGCGGTCTAGATCTACAATTTAACCCAAATCCTGTCCGTCCAAACATGGAGTCGGATCCTGTTAAGGTAGGATCCGGTGGACGTTGGACGGAGTGGCGATAGGGGAAGGACCGGATGCCGGGTTCACAAATTTAAACCGAAGTATGTTGCACGAAATTTGGATGTGTTTAGAAAAACACCCTTTGATCAACTAGGATAATTATTTGGCGTTCTACACACATCTGTCCCTCTAGCTGAATTTTATACAGCATGGACAGATATCTTCTACATTAATCATATTTTGAAAGCTCACAATCTTGCCATTGAGGAGATAGGATCTGTTGCCGTCGGGATCTATCCTTCGAATCGGACGCGGTCGATCTCCAGGAAAGAGGGGGCGGACCTGCACAAGAAGTCATCGCGCGAGAGGCGTTGGGGTTGGCCCTCCGCGAAAGACCCTCCGATGCTCAAGTCAGAGAAGAAATCGACGATCAACCAGATAATGGGGAGGTGGATCTCTCCGGAAGACCTCTCCGGGGACGGCCAATCGAGAGCTCTAGAGAACAAGAGTACCAACGAGCCGCCGGAGAGAGCCGTGGGGGTGAGAGCGCACGTATGAGTGTGCCAAAAAGATGTGTGTGTATGCGTACTTGAGGGAATCTGGGAGTGTCCAATTTATAAACTGTCACCTGGACCTTGAGCATCTTCTGGAAGGTTCAGAGGTTGTTAGGATACGGAGGTGGATAGAATCAGGCCGCTGTGGGGCCATGGAATCCGTATCCTGTTTGTTAGGGGATCGACGGCTGGGAGAGCACCTTGATGTCTCGAGATCTGGTCGAGTAGACCTGGGGCAGTTATGATAGGCTCTAGGCCACGTCTCGACATGATTCCTTGTCTAGGATGTCGTTCTGGCAAGCCTGGGCTCTCCTGCGTCAGGTTCCGCGGAGGTAGGTATTAGGTTGTGAATCGCTTGATGAAGCCGGGTCATGGAGACTCGGGGGGAAGCGAGCTACGAGAGCTCGGGAAGGAGCCGAGCCATGGCGGCCCGGAAGGGCCGAGCTAGGGAAGCCCGGAAGGAGCCGAGCTAGGGAAGCCCGGAAGGACCAAGCTATGGAAGCCCGGAAAGGCCGAACTATGGAAGCCCGGAAGGGTCGAGCTAGGGAAGCCCGGAAGGGCCGAGCTAGGGAAGCTCGGAAAGGCCGAGCTATGGAAGCCCGGAAAGGCGAAGGGAGGAGGTCGGCCTTAGCCGCCTCGCACGGATATTAATGCAATGTCGATTTTACCCCCTAACACATGCCCTCCACTCCCTAGTTCGAAGCGTAGGTTCGGGCATAGGGAGTACAAGTTCAAATGGCGCGTCCCGGATGGGACGTTTTGGTTTGGACAGCCCGTGCAATGATGCCCTAATTAATGCGTCAGAATCATCATGCCTTCGGGGGTAAGGCTCCCTTAAAAGTGACGGTTGGGAATGCGCCACGTCGCGAATCCCGAACGATCGGGCATTTGTCGAGGCGGTTCCGAACACCTCGGGCGGGACGCCCCATCTTCTCAAGGCGGCTTCCTTAGCGGGGAAGCAAGGTGATAGACGTACTATATATATATATGTGCATGTTTGCAGCATCCTCTCATCTTGTTTTTGAAAAGTTTGACCTTTCATCCTCCTCAATTCTCGTCGTCACGCCTGGTGTTTTTTTCTCTCAATCGAGATGGCGATGAGCCCCGACGATGTGGTTTCGGAGGTTGTAGCTGAGGATTTGGGGAGGATTCACCAATGGTATGGCATGCCCTCAGATATCGTTCTGCGGGCGCCGGAGTCCGAGGATAGGGTCTCACGAGATCTGGAGTCTGGGGTCTTCATTTATGAAGACAGTTTGAAGGCAGGCTTCCGTTTCCCTCTCCATCCTTGGTGAAGGAGATAATGACCCACTATAACATCTGCCCGGCGATGGTGGCCCCAAACAGTTGGCGGAGCATCATCGGATTTATTTCAATGTGCCACCAAATTCAGATTGTCGCCACTCTTCCCCTTTTTCGCGCCTGCTACCATCTGATACCTGGGAGGAAATCAGAGTGGCCCGTACATTGGACCCCGGAGGTCCTTCAACGTCATTGTGGATAAGCCTTCTTCCATCAAGGGATGGAAGAGCTGGTTCGTTATCGCAGAGGGGAACATTGGATCCGGCTTCCCTCGGAAATGGGGAAACTTTGCTAGGGATGCAGAGACGCATCCAGTTTTGTCAGCGCAGGAGGAAAGGGATTTGGACGTCCTTCGCAATGGCCAAGTGTTTTCGGCTAACGACCTGCTATCGGAGGGGGCCCTCTTCGCAGCAGGGCTCAGCCCCCTGGACCCGCAAGGTGAATCCCTTCTTTTATCCCTTTCTTGCTGTATGTTTTTTCTCGATGAATGTGTTTGGATCTGAGTATGCGTGTTCCGTTCTGACAGCTAAAAGGTCGGCATTGTCGAACCTCTCCAAGAGGAAGAGAGGAAAACGCCCAGGGAGAGTAGCGGCGCGGATAGTGGCCGGCCCGAGAAAAGGGCTCACATCTCCGCAAGAAGCCCGCCGGGCGCCGGAGCAGTCACGGCAGGAGCGCTGGGGGCGAAGGAGGATCCGGGGAGAGCGGTTATGGCCCCCGCCCTCTCGTGTTGGAGATATCGGATAGCTCGGACAAGGCTCCGTTGGCTCGTCCGACCGTCCCCCCTGAAAGAGGAACCAGCGGCGGATTTGGGAGAGACGGTTGTTGCTGAGGAGCCTGCTGTCCCCGCGGGATCGCCATCGGCTCCAGCAGGAGAGGGAGAGGGACAGCTGCAGCCGGGAGGTTCAGGGAGAGCTCCTCTTGGTCTCTCTGCAGGGAGTCCGGTAGTAGTGAGGTCGGACCGCCCTCGATGGGTCAAGAAGCGGGTCAGACTGAGGCTTCGGGGGAGCCTGCGGAGGAGATGCAGGTGGCGGTAACGGGAAGGATGCGTCGGAGGAGGGGACGCAGCAAGGTGGGAGTCCCGCATTGGGAGCTCCCTCGAAAAAGATTTTGGGGAGGCTGGCGCTTGGGCTAGCCGAATTATCCGAAGAAGTCCAAGCCAGGGCCTTGATAGAGGAGGCTGGGAAGTTGGGGGCCTCTCAGACGGAGGTCGCCCAGGTCGGTCCCTCAGGCGGGGACGGTCAGCCCAGCAGTTCGAGCGCTGGTGTTGAGGAGGCGTTTTCCGCCTTAATGAGGTCGGCCTTGTATCCGGGTGCAGATCCTTCGGCGGACAAGTTTGCAGACTTGGAGCTGGTCGATGCCGCGTTCGGTCAGCAAGGCGTGGCCAAGAGTATCCATCTCCTTCCCGACATCGACAATACGACCCTGATGAGGATGACTCGGGCCTATGCCTCGCGGGTAAGTTATTTCTTTTGTGCGGTAGATGTTTCCTGAGTGACCCCATCGTGGGTTTTTATTCATCTTTTGTCTCGCAGAGCGTTTTGCTTTCTCGGGCGATGTGCTGGCGTTTGAGTTTGGCGACGGGGGCCAGCATTCAGGCCAGGAGGGACAATGCCGAGCTTCAATCACGACTGAAGGTGTCTGAGAAGTTCGAAGAGCTTATGGATATGACTGATAGGAGCTTGAAGGGAATAAGGGCGGCACACCAGGTCGCCCTGGCCGAGGTGTCCAAGCAAAAGCGTAGGGTGGAGGAGTTGCAGGAACTCCTGGCGAAGAATGACAACGCGTGCTTGGAGCTGGCCAGAATCGAGTCGAAACATTCCGCGGAGGTGAAGGCGATGCGGAGAGAACATAGCGAGAGTATGGGTCGGCTGGGAAGGAAGCTGCCGACGAGAGGAAGCGTTTGACTAGGATGCTCGACGAGGTGGAGGAGCGACTGAAGCGCGCGACAGCGAAATTGCCCACTTGAGGGAGGGTGCTAAATGGCAACAAGGGGTGATAGCTCGGGTGAACAACGAGCTATCCCAAGCCCGGGAGGAAATCGGAGCCAAACAGTCGAGGATCAACAATCTGCAGGAGAGAGTCGAGCTGGTCGGGGCTGATAGGACAAGAGCCAGGGGTGAGGCTGAGGAGTTGGCCAAGAGGTTGGCCAGACGAGAGGAGGAGGTACGATCTCATTTCCCCCCCCCTTTTTAGTTTCTTCTACTGGTTTCTTGTGATGCCGACTTACTTTGGCTTTTTCAGATGGCGAAGTTGGAGTTGGAGGTTCGGGCTCTTCAAGGCGAGCTTGTGTCCTAGCCGCAACAAGAGCTCAGAATTCGAGACGCGGGCCGGCGAGTTCGAGGAGCAAAATATCATTCTGCGGGCCCAAGTCGCAGAGGCTGAGAAACAGGCTGCTGAGGCCAACATGCAGCTCGCCATACTCAAGGGGAGGCAGGATGCTATCGGCGTTGACGCCTTCCAACTTGGGGCAGGAATGCAAAGAGAAGATATCCAGCGAGCATCCAGAATGGGATCTCTCTTTTCTGGACGCTGAAACTCCTGATGAGGTGAGTCCGAAGGGGAAGAAGAGGACGAATATGTCGACGTCTCCGACACTGACCCTGGTTGTCCCGGGTCCCAGCGAAGCCGCAGCTTCTGAGGGGCGGTCGCAAACTGCCGCTGGGGGGGCAAAGTATTGGAGAAGGGCGAGTCTAGTCATGCTTCCGTGGATGTAACCGAGGACTCTTCTAAAGCTGACGCGGTTCCCGGCCCTTAGGAGCCATTCTTGTATTTTGTCTTTTAGAAGTCTGTCTGATGTTTCTTAATAAAAGAGTTTCCTATTTCCATTAAGTGCCTTTCTTGCGTGGCCTCGTTGTCGTCTAGTCTTGCCTCAATCGCGAGCGACTTATGGCTCGCTGATACTCTTAGGTCATCTTCATTCCGGGATTGAAGGAATGCATTGGTTTGGCCCAAAGCAGGGCGACAGCCTTGACCAGCGAATTGGGAAGTGGTCTGGTCGGTTGGTGTGGACCGACCGACAGAAAGATCTGTTAAGGTCGACAGGCGAGATAGGTCGACCGGGCCGACGAGCAAAATAGGTCGGCTGGGGCCGACGAGCAAAATAGGTCGGCTGGGGCCGACAACAAGATAGGTCGGCTAGGGCCGACAAGAAAAATAGGTCGGCCGGGACCGACGGAAATAGGTCGGCTGGGGCCGACAAGCAAAATAGGTCGGCTGGGGCCGACGAGGAAATAGGTCGACTGGGGCCAACGAGGAAAATGGGCCTTCGCGCTTTCTGCTATTCTGCCAACGCCCTACTGTTCGCAGGTGATTCGGTTTTTATTTCACCAGAATTGATGATACGGCGTTGGGGAACATAAAGCTGCACCAGAGCTTTCGGAAGGTGCTCCTTTCCCATGCAGGTCATTTTGACGTACTGCGCACGCAACCGTTACCATTGGAGGACGTTATTTTCGAAGGAATATTCTGAGCCTGCCAGTTTTCGTAATGCCAGTGGACGATTCTCCGCATTTAATGATCGCGATTCGGGATCAAGGGGAAATCATCGCATGCGTCTCGATTCAGGCGGTGGGCTCGGCGCGCAATGGGACGTTGCGCCTATCCTGAGGGGCCACGTGGATGTACGGGCCAGATGTTTGAATCTGGGCTTCTAGCCTTGGTAATTGTTCCCGGTCCATTCTTGGCCTATAAAAAGGGAAAGTGGGGTAGTGCTAAGCCATCCCCAAAGTTTCTTTTCCATTAGAGCTTTCATCATGCTCGTTTCTCTGTTGTTGGGAGTGGGAGGACCAAGCTTTTCTCTTGCAAGCCTTTCGCCTCCGGATAGTTGGGGCGACGAAGGAGCTGCTGAAGAGTGGCTCGCCCTTAGGGGATGAGTCCGGAGATCATATGGAGAGCGCACAAGAGGGCGCAGAGATCACACGGAGAGCGCATAACTCTTCCAGTGTGACCTTTGCAGTTCCCCTTTGGAGATGCATGGTAGGAAGTGCACGCGGGCCTCTCATGGCTCACTTGAATTTCTCCTCCTTCCCCGATTGGATTCCTGGGCTCAGCCGCCTGGGGAATCTTTTACCACATGGGAAGGGGGTGAAAGTGCGTCGCCCGCCGACTCCTTGTCCTTGAGACCTGGCAAGGCGTGGCGGTACACACTCGGTTTGGGAGAGCGTTCCGACGCCAGGGTTTGCTGGCCTCCTGCCTGCTTGCCGAGGGGTCCCTCGGTTGGGTGGTCTGGGATGGCCATCCAGATATCTCGGTTGGGTCACCGAGATATCATTATTGATTGAAGCTGGTCGCAACTATTGGTCCATGTCGCCGGCTATTATCAGCTCGAGCTGACTGGATGCGACTCATCTGGTTCGGCTGTCGGATGTGGAGCATCATAGTTGCCTAGGTCCGCTTTGGAGCAGTTGCCCGAGTTTTGTATTCGTCTTTATTTTATGCATTTCAATGTTCTTGTAACGCCTCTGAGGCATTTGTAACCGATCTCGACTGGCAATAAAGAGAGTTATGTTTTGTTTTTCAATCTCTATCTTTTTTTGTGCCGAGTTTGCTGTCATTGTTGTTTGTGGGGTACAAAGGCATCCCGCTTGTCCTTAGATGAGGATCCGTGCTATCCGAACTAACTGAGGTTCGCGAGCGGCGGTTCAGGGATCATTCGACGAAATACGTTCCTTACTTCGGTCCGAAGCTTGGAATTTTTGCGCTTCGCTCTTATCGGAGCTCGAATGTTCGTGGGTCGGCCTTGCCGAAGTTTAGGGAATCTGTGCTTTTTCCCATAGTGGTTCAGGGGACTTGTTGCTCGGCCCAGCCGAGGTTCGGAGAGTTTTGGCTTGGCTCTGCCAAGGTTCAGAGAATGCTTTACTTGGCCCTGCCAAGGTTCGGAGAATGTTTTACCTGGCCCTGCCAAGGTTCAGAGAATGTTTCGCTTGGCCCTGCCGAGACTCGGAGAATGCTTTACTTGGCCCTGCTAAGGTTCGGAGAATGTTTTACTTGGCCCTGCCAAGGTTCGGAGAAATTATCGCTCGGCCCAGCCAAGATTCAGAGAACTTGTAGCTCGGTCCAGCCGAGGTTCGGAGATATTTGGCTTGGCCCTGCCAAGTTTCAGAGATTTGGGCTCAAGGGAGCGATTCAGTTGTCATTGTGAGCCATAGTGCCAGGTCTATGCGGCACTTGATGATGGGCGCCAGGTCGGTACGAGCTATTGTCATGCTTTTTGATTGGTGACGCTACTCTTCCCGAAGGGACAGGTCATTGGCCGGATGCTGGACTTCTTCCCTCTGCGCTTCCCGAAAAAGAGGCCAGCTCTGGGAGGCTCGGGGAAGCGCTGAGAGCATTCATTGCGAGGGCCGGCGGATCGGAAAATGTCTTGCTTGGGGGAATTCCCAAACAATCTGCTCGCGCTTACCGATCTTGCTCGGGATGGGGCGCGACACTTTGGATTCTGCAGGCATTGAAATGACGACACGTGGCAAGCTTTTATGGGTCGGCGGCTATGGCGCGATCGACTAAGATACCTGTCCAGCGAGTATAAATATGACCGAGGGGTATCGGTCTCAGCTATCCCTCGGTTTAAGTCCTGAAACAATGGCCTCTCAGGGCGATCATCTAGTGAGCTGCACACCTCACTCAACGGCCTGCTTCACTCGGAGAGGAGGCGTACCTCCGTCACTGTCGACGGACTGGGCCTGGGGTCGGCCCTCGCAAGTAATCAGCAGCTCGTGAGGGTCGCAGAGGAGTACATGGACGTGACGACCAAGGAGGCGGAGGCCCTGCGCCGGGTGATAAACCGGCAAAGGGAGGAGGTCAAATCGCTTCGCCAGCAGGTGGCTGATCTCACCGAGCGCCTGGAGGATTTGCTGGCGTCGGGGGGCGACTCCGATCCATGATCCAGGGCCTCTTTTGCTTTCTTTTTATATTTTTTCTATCACTTTTGTAATCCCTTTTTCTTGATGAATGAAAAATAGATTTATTTTGACTAATCCTCTTCTTTAAGAGTTTGGCCTTGGTCATGCTATCCTCGTAATAGTTAGGGTGTGGCCCCGTTGGTTTATGCGTGGATAGATGCTTTGATCGACGGGTTATAGGGGTGTTACCCAAAGACTTTCAGCTGCAGAGGGGAATCCTCTGGCTCTGCTCGGGGCTTTTGGCCGATTACGCGGGGCTTAAGGGGCCCTTCCTTTTGTGTGCCAACGGTTTTTTGCTCAGCGTGCTTCGTTTTAAACCGGCAGAATTTTCGGGGGCTATTTGGAAGTCCCTCGGTCTTGATCGGGGCCTACGTACTTCGGCTTTCAGCCGGCGTTTTAACCCGAAGAAATTTTTACTCAGCCTTGAGGTTCGAAGAATGTTTTACTTGGCCCGGCCAAGGTTCGGAGAATTCATTACTCGGCCTAGCCGAGGTTCGGAGGATGTTTTACTTGGCCCTGCCAAGGTTCGGAGAATTTGTTGCTCGGCCCAGCCGAGGTTCGGAGAATATTTTACTTGGCCCTGCCAAGGTTCGGAGAATTTGTTTCTCGGCCCAGCCAAGGTTCGGAGAATTTGTTGCTCGGCCCAGCCGAGGTTCGGAGAATATTTTACTTGGCCCTGCCAAGGTTCGGAGAATTTGTTGCTCGGCCCAGCCGAGGTTCGGAGAATATTTTACTTGGCCCTGCCAAGGTTCGGAGAATATTTTACTTGGCCCTGCCAAGGTTCGGAGAATTTGTTGCTCGGCCCAGCCGAGGTTCGGAGAATATTTTACTTGGCCCTGCCAAGGTTCGGAGAATTCCTGTCCAGACAAGGAACTCGGTCGTGCCGAGGATTGGTAAGCAGCATCTGTTTCTTTTTGCAATTTTTGGTGATGTAGTGCATAATGATTTGCATTGAGGAAAATGTGCCGACAGGAAGATATAATGAGGCATATGAAAATAAATTTGGAGAGGACGTACCCTATTGATAATATTTCGGAGATTGTCCGAATTCCACGTCCGGGGAATGGATTTCCCATCCAGATCTTGTAGCTTGTAGGTTCCCGGTCCGATGATCTCCGCTACTTGGTACGGGCCCTCCCAGTTTGGCGCCAGCTTTCCTTGTTCCAGCGGTTTGGAAACAGAGGCCTTTCGGAGGACAAGGTCGCCGGGTAGGAAGGCCTTCCCTTTGACTCTGGAAGCGTGGTAACGGGCCACCCTTTGTTGATAAGCAGCCACTCTGATCCGGGCCTTCTCTCTGATTTCCTCCACCAAGTCGAGGTTGGTGCGGAGCTGTTCGTTGCTAGCTTCCTCTGAGTAGCTTTCCACCCGCAATGATGGGAGGCCGACTTCCACAGGGATAACGGCCTCTGTACCGAAAGCCATTCGGAATGGGGTTTCACCTGTCGGGATTCTTGGGGTTGTGCGGTAGGCCCATAAGACATGATGCAGCTCTCCGCCCACCTGCCTTGGGCTCTGGAGAGGCGAGCTTTGATTCCCTGAAGGAGGGTCCTGTTGGTCACCTCGGCCGCTCCGTTGGCTTGTGGGTGCCCGACCGAAGTGAGGTGGTGACGGATTCCATGCTCCTCACAGAACTGGCGGAATTTGGAGTTGTCAAACTGCTTGCCGTTGTCGGTGATTATGGTGTGCGGGAGGCCGAATCGGCAGATGATGGACCTCCAAACAAAATCTCTGGCCCGTGCCTCGGTAATTTGTGCAACTGCTTCCGCCTCGACCCATTTGGTGAAGTAGTCGATGGCGACAAATAGAAATTTCCGCTGTCCTGTGGCAAGCGGGAATGGGCCGAGGATGTCCATCCCCCATTTGGCGAAGGGCCAAGCGGAGGATATGGAAACTAGCTCGGCGGAAGGGAGCCTTTGGATGCTTGAATGCCTCTGGCAGGGGTCGCAGGCTCGGACTAGGTCGTCCGCGTCTTTTGCATGGTCGGCCAGTAGTAGCCTTGTCGTAGCACTTTGTGGCATAGGGACCGGCTTCCCAGATGGTTGCCGCAAATCCCTTCATGTACCTCGCGCAGAGCATAATCTGCTTCGGACGGGCGAAGGCATCTGAGCAGCGGCATGGAAAAAGACCGTTTGTAAAGCTGGTTGTCAATCAATACGTAATGAGTGGCCTGCAGCTTCAGCTTTCTAGCCTCTCTTCGGTCGGACGGAAGCGATCCTTCTTTGAGATATTTGAGGATAGGGTCGAACCAGGATGGTTCGGCCTCAACTTGCATTACTCGGTCGGCTTCCGCGATGCTGGGCTTTTCCAGAGTCTCCAGGTGGAATTTTTGCTCGGCATCCATTGTCTCCGCGGTCGCCAATCGGGAGAGTAGGTCGGGCGGGCGTTCTCGGATCTGGGAATCTGAATAATTTCAAATTCGGCAAAATGGGGAAGCAGGTTCCGCACCTCCTGGAGATATCGAATCATGTTCGGCTCCCGGGCTTCAAACTCTCCCGTACATGGCCGGCTACCAGCTGAGAGTCGGTGAAGGCACTGAGCTTCTCCACCTTCAAGTTGCGGGCGATTCGGAGGCCGGCTAACAGGGCTTCGTACTCGGCTTCGTTGTTGGAGGCCGGGAAGGAGAATCGGACGCCATATTCGAAGGTTATCCCCTCGGACTGGTAAGAACTAGGCCCGCACCGGAGCGATGGGCATTAGATGACCCGTCGACATGGAGGAGCCACCGGGCTCCAGCTTTTGGTTCTTCGGGGGAGTCTGGGGTAGAACCGTCCTCCGGGATGGTACACTCGAGGAGGAAGTCGGCCAGCACCTGAGCTTTGATGGCTGGGCGAGGCTGGAAGTGTATGTCATGCTCACTTAGCTCGACGGCCCATTTGGTCATTCTTCCCGATGTCTCGGACGGTGGACTACCGCCTTGATGGGTTGGTCGGTCAGGACCGTCACGGAATGTGCTTGGAAGTACGGCCGCAGCTTTCGAACTGAGGTGATTAAGGCCAACACCATCTTCTTCAATTCTGCTGTACCTCGTCTCCGCATCGCGGAGCAGCCTGCTGACATAGTAGATCGGCTTTTGGACTTTGCCTTCTTCTTTGATCAGCACCGAGCAACTGCACCTTCCGAAACAGCAGGTACAAGAATAGGGTCTCTCCTGGGGTCGGACTACTGAGGAGCGGGGGCGAGCCGAGGTACTTCTTGAGATCTTGAAATGACCTTTGGACATTCGGGAGTCCACTGGAAGTTTTTGGCCGATCGGAGAGTTTTGAAGAAGGGGAGGCATCTCTCGGCCGACCGCGCCACGAAGCGGTTTAGGGCCGCTATTCTCCCGGTTAGGCGCTGGACCTCTTTGACAGATGCCGGGGGCGCCATTTGTTGGAGAGCTTGAATCTTCTGGGGGTTGGCTTCGATACCTCGCTGGGAGACCATGAAGCCGAGAAACTTCCCCGAGTTGACACCGAAGGCACATTTGGTCGGGTTGAGTCTCATCCCGTACTTGCGCAGCGTGGTGCAAAGCTCTCGCGAGGTCCTCGACATGCTGAAGCCTCCTTGCTTTTAACCAGCATGTCGTCCACGTACACCTCCATATTCCGGCCGATTTGCTCCTTGAACACTTTGTTGACCAGCCTCTGGTAGGTGGCACCTGCATTTTTAAGACCAAAAGGCATAACGCGGTAACAGTAAGTACCTCGGTCGGTTATGAAGGCGGTCTTTTCTTCATCTTCAGGGGCCATTCGGATCTGATTGTAGCCGGAATAGGCGTCCATGAATGACAGCATCTGGTGGCCTGAGGTGGCGTCCACGAGCTGGTCGATCCGAGGGAGGGGGAAGCTGTCCTTCGGGCAGGCTTTGTTGAGGTCGGTGAAGTCGATGCAGATTCTCCACTTGCCGTTCGACTTTTTCACCATGACGACATTTGATAGCCAGCTCGGGTAATTTACCTCTCGGACGAAATTGGCCTTGATGAGTTTGTCTACCTCTTCTTCAATGGCCTTTTGTCGCTCTGGGGCGAAGCTTCTCTTCTTCTGCTTGACCGGCCTGTGCATCTCGTCCACATTGAGATGATGGACGAGAACCTCGGGGCTGATCCCTGGCATGTCGGAGGCGGACCAGGCGAAGATGTCAGCGTTGCTTCGGAGGAACCTGATCAATCTGTGCCGAGGCTCTCCTTTGAGCAGCGACCCGATTTTATGGTTCGGTCGGGCGAGCTTCGTCCAATGGTACCTCCTCCAATTCCTCCGCCGGTTCTCCCTTTGTTCGGCGAAGTCCTCGCGAGCATCTAGCCCATCAACCTCTGGCATTCTAGACTGAAGGCTTGTAACAAAGCACTGCCGAGCCATGGCCTGACTTCCCCGAACAACTCCAACTCCTCGCTCGGTGGGAAACTTCATGGATAGATGCGGGATGGAGACAACTGCCTTGAGGGACATTCAGACCGGGCCTGCCGAATATTGCGTTGTATGGGGATCTGAGGTCGGTTACTAGGAAATCTGTCTGAACAATGGTCACAAGGGGCCAGGTTCCCGCGCGGACCGTCAGGGTGACGACCCCTTCCGGGATGACGACGTCGCCTGTGAATCCCATCAAGGTGGAATCCACGGCTCGAAGATTTTCATGAGTAATTTCATCCTGGCAAACACACCGAGGTACAAAACATTTACCGAACTTCCACTATCAACTAGGATTCGGCTTACATCATAGTTGTTCAAATTAAGGGATACAACTAGTGCGTCATCATGGGGGAGCTGTATCCCTAGGAGATCATCATCGGAGAAGGAGAGTTCGCCCGTCCGTGCCTTCTTTGGCACTGATCCATTCCGTCGCCTCTGGGGCTCGATCCGCCGGCCTCCTCAATCATATTAATGCGGCCAATCACGGCGGATTTGGTGGAGGAGGAGGTTGTTGGAGCTCGGGCTGGCGGTCACCTCCTTGTTGTTGTGGCTCGGGCGCCCTCCTAAACTGATCCAGTCGTCCCCCCGAATCAGCCTCTCAATCTCATTCTTCAGCTGCCAGCATTCTTCAGTGTCATGACCGTGCTCCCTATGGTAGCGGCAATACTTGGCGGGATCTCTTCGGGTCGGGTTCCCTCGGAGAGGCACTGGCCGGGGAAGCTGGCGCTCTATTTCCATAAGGATTTGCGCCCGGGGCACAGTCAGCGGAGTATAGCGATCAAATCGCCTAGGGGGACTCCGGGAGCGATTCCTTGGCGGTAGCGGGGGACTCTTTGGCGGCGAGGCGGACTTGGCCGCCGGGCAGGGCGGTGCCTGTCGGGGACTTTGGGCTCCTCTTCTTTGCCTGCTCAGCGCGGGCAATCCTCCGCGATTCCTCGACTCTCGCGTACTTGTCCGCCAGGGCCATCATTAGATAGGCTGGGGGGTAGCTGACCTCCATTGCTAGGTAGAAGTCGCTTTCCTTCGAAACTCCCCCCGCCAAAGCAGACATGGCCACCTCATGATTAAGGTGGTCCACTTCCAACATGGCCTTATTGAAACGGCCAAGGTAATTCCTCAAGGACTCCCCCTCTCTCTGCTTAACTTCGGAGAGGGAGTCGGACCTTCGTCGGTGGCGGCGACTGCTGATGAACTGGCCAATAAAAAGGTGGCTCAGCTCGTCGAATGAATCAATGAAACCTGGCTTCAAAGCATTGAACCAGGTTCGGGCGGATCCTCTGAGGGTGGAGGGGAAGGCGCGGCAGAGGACCGCATCAGATGCTCCGTGGAACATCATATCGACCGAAAGCTGCTGAGATGGTCATCCGGGTCAGAAGAGCCGTGATAGGGTTCGACGGCCGGTAACTTGACATGGGAGGGAATCACTTCCTCCATGATCCTCTTAGAGAAAGGGATGCCCTGTTCCGCCTTGGGCTGGGCGGATGGGCCTGCTTCGCGGCATCCAGCTCCTGACGCATCTCCTGGATCTGTCGATGGATCTCCTCTTCGCCGGTCAGGGAGGAGCTGGGCGAGAAGATCGCAGAGACGACGTCGAATCATAGTGGGAGGTCACGGTGAGAGAGACCGGGCTCGCCGAGATCTGGGAGGATCTCTATCATAACCGCTTCGTGGGACTGGTTTGTCCCCCTGGGCCGATGTGGGGGATCCGCGGATTCGTGCGGATCAGAGGAGGAGGCTGCCGGCGAAGAAGGAATCGCCGCCTCCTTCTGAAGGTGCGAAGCAGGAGGAGGTGCAAGGCGCTCTTGAACCAGGTGGGTAAGGGTTTGAACTTGCTGGACCAGCAAAGCAAACTGGTCCTGGGTCACCGGGATGGCAGGCGGTGATGGGGTTTCGACTGGTGGTGGTTGCGGCGCTACACCGCTCGTCGGATCAAGCCTCTGGGAAGCGGCCTGATCTTGAGCTTCCGAGGTTGCTCTTCTCCGGTTGGCCATTAAAGAGGTTCTGCTCCGGATTTAAATCCATATCTCCTCTTTTCAAGTTTTAATGGGACTTGAGGCCCTTCCTCTAGCGCCAATCTGTTGCCGCCGGGATCCATCTTCCGACTCGGGCGCGATCGATCTCCAGGGAAGAGGGGGTGGACCTGCACAAGAAGTCCTCGCGCGAGAGGCGTTGAGGTTGGCCCTCCGCGGAAGACCCTCCGACGCTCAAGTCAGTAGAGAAGAAATCAGCGATCAACCAGATAATGGAGAGGTGGATCTCTCTGGGAGACCTCTCCGGGGACGGCCAATCGAGAGCTCTAGAGAACAAGAGTACCAACGAGCCGCCGGAGAGAGCCGTGGGGGTGAGAGCGCACGTATGAGTGTGCCAAAAAGATGCGTGTGTATGCATACCTGAGGGAATCTGGGAGTGTCCAATTTATAGACTGTCACCTGGACCTTGAGCGTCTTCTGGAAGGTTCAGAGGTTGTTAGGATACGGAGGTGGATAGAATCAGGCCGCTGTGGGGCCGTGGAATCAGTATCCTGTTTGTTAGGGGATCGACGGCTGGGAGAGCACCTTGATGTCTCGAGATCTGGTCGAGTAGACCTGGGGCAGTTATGATAGGCTCTAGGCCACGTCTCGACATGATTCCTTATCTAGGATGTCGTTCTGGCAAGCCTGGGCTCTCCTGCGTCAGGTTCCACGGAGGTAGGTATTAGGTTGTGGATCGCTTGATGAAGCCGGGTCATGGAGACTCGGGGGGAAGCGAGCTACGAGAGCTCGGAAAGGAGCCGAGCCATGGCGGCCCGGAAAGGCCGAGCTAGGGAAGCCCGGAAGGAGCCGATCTAGGGAAGCCCGGAAGGGCCGAGTTATGGAAGCCCGGAAAGGCCGAACTATGGAAGCCCGGAAGGGTCGAGCTAGGGAAGCCCGGAAGGGCCGAGCTATGGAAGCCCGGAAGGGCCGAGCTAGGGAAGCTCGGAAGGGCCGAGCTAGGGAAGCCCGGAAGGGCCGAGCTATGGAAGCCCGGAAAGGTGAAGGGAGAAGGTCGGCCTTAGCCGCCTCACACGGATATTAATGCAATGTCGATTTTACCCCCCAACAGGATCCATGCGATCATTCACCAACCAACCCCTTAATTCAGGATATTTGATTTACCTTCCAAGATGCACATATATATCAGAAAGCCAACTCTACAACTGATTGGGTTGCCTACAACAAGTCTAGAATGATGTAATCATAAGCTTGATCTTAAAAAAAATATCAAAATAAATATTTTTTTTAAAAAGGTAAAGCTTTGGATCCATGGCTAACCTATAACAAGTCTAGGAGTCTGTTTCAAGCTCAGATTTGTGGATTTTTATTTTTTATTTTTTATTTTTTTTGTGCAAGGCATGTGAATATTAGTGATAGCCCTTGTTCATATCGTCACATGATAATATAGGCTTGACAGAAATTTTTGCTTCCTAAGTACAAATTAGGCATCAACATATCTTTTTTTTTGGGGTACAGTTAGGTGATCACACTAATCTAGTGCACATCAATCCTGATATATCAAAAAATAGAATTTATTTCAGTACAATAGGATAGGGGTCACCCTGCTTCCAAATCCAAAATTCAGAATGACAAGCCACAGAGGTTGCCACCTAGTCACCGCAAAGTTGGTTTTTCGGAAGACATGGCAAATTTGGGCTCTGTGAATCTCCCGAAGGGTAGACTAGATGTCGTAGAGAATAGGATTGGTAGGAACCTGATTGCAGCTATCCTGTCGAATCTAATGGATAACAGTGAGAGAGTCCCCCTCAATGAAAAGGCTATGGGCATGAAGGATCCGTGTAGCATAGGTAATGGCCTGCTCAAGCTGCATAAAGCTCAGCCAAAGGAACAGAAGAGTCTAAGAGTCTGAAGCCACCTGCCGCCAACATCACTTCATCAATCCCACGGATAATAAATGCTGAGCCAGTGGATCTTCTCTGAACACTCCCATCAAAGTTGATTTTGACAAACCCTGGAGGGGGGCTCCTGAGAGATAAAGACAATGTGTTGGTCCGCTGTCGAGGCAGTTTTGGCCCAGATGACAACCCAAGAGGGGGGGGGGGGTGAATTGGGTTCTTTAAAAAATTAGCCTTTTTAAAATAGTTTGCTTGAGATTAATGAAGGCAAATGCAAGTAACTATAAAGTGCAGTGAATAAGATAGAGATAGAGATAGAGACAATAGAACACGGCAAACACAAAAGATTTTATAGTGGTTCGGTGTATCCAACACCTACGTCCACTCCCAAGATTCACTTGGGTCCACACTATAATCACCCTAGATTACAGCGAGTTGTTTTACAAGCTCACAACTCAAACTTGTTGTTTTCCCGGGCGCACAACGAACCCAGCTGGTTTTCAAGGGCTCACCAGCACAAAAACCCTAACACAAGCTTAACCAAGCTTGAACCGAGGTAAGACTACCTCCACTAGTTCAATCCCCCAGATTGAACTAGATACAAACAAATGAAATATGTTTTTCAATACAAAGCTCCTCAATGAGCAAATAATCAAATAAATAACAAGGTTTAGAAAAGCCTGATTTGTAGATGGTTGGCTTTTGAGCTTTTCTTCTTTTCTTCTTCTCCTTGCTAGGATTGAATCAAGCCTCAGCTCCGATTCTTCACAGTTGAAGCAGTTGAGAAGGTTGAAAAGCAAGAACTGAACTCTTTCTCCAAGTTGGGAAATCCACCAAAACTTTGATTTGAATGCCTTGGATTCCTCTTGAGCTTTTTGGAGTGGAGTGGATTTGAGCTAGAAGGTTTTCCTCTTGAGATTCAGGCTCTCTCTTTTTCGGATTTTTGAAATGGGATTTCTCTATTTCCGATTTTCTCTTTTTTTTTTTTTTTCCGTTCTTTTTTTGAACAATAGTCTTCCCTTTTTATAGATTTCTTTCAACCATTTTTGGAAGAAAACTATCCGTTGGAGTGTACCTTGTACAAAATATATCCGTTAGAAATAAGTAAAATAGAAATATTACCGTTAGAGCTGATCTGGCAATTTGATTTTTCGTTCCAGGTGGGTTGGAGTCGACTCTAACTTTTCTGGAGTCGGCTCTAGCTCGAACACTTTAAAACGTTATTTTGGAGTCGTCTCTGACTTTTCTGGGGTCGACAAGAAACTTTTCTGGAGTCGACTCTAACTTACCCGGAGTCGACTCTAGGTCGGGGCCAGAAAAATCGACGTTCTGCTTCTTCTGTGAGAGTCGACTCTAACAGTCTCGGAGTCGACTCTAACTTCCGTGCCAGTTCCGGAGTCGGCTCTGTGATTCTCGGAGTCGACTCTAATGTCTGCAATCTTACCTAGACATTAGATTCGATCCAGAACACGATTGTAACTCCTGATTTTGATCATTCAATAGACTTATAATCTGAAACACTTAATCAAAATCATTAGAGCCTTCAATAGTTATACTCAAATAGTTTTGTTAATCATCAAAATCATCAATTGGGTCAACAATCTCCCCCTTTTTGATGATAACAAAAACTTTGAGTATATGCATTCAAAAATTCATTCGAACTAAAGATTATAGTCATTTTAAACTTAAAACATTTTTAATGAAGGATTTGATGCCAATATTCAAAGTAAACTTTTAAAATTGTGCATGAGTTCAATATAATCCATCAATTATGAATATTTAACTTAATGTGCAGAAAATTGCAATTGAGCTTTTGTTAAGCTCCCCCTGCATTGAATAGCTCCCCCTATATATAAGCATCAAATTTTAACTGATTAAATTTCAAGTTTTTGCATAAACAATTATTTCTCCCCCTTTCTTTCTTTTGCATATTCTTTCATTAAAATTTTCAAGTTCAATCTTTCTTTCTTTGCATATTCAACCATCTCTCCCCCTTTTTTGTTATCAGCAATAAGGAGAGTAAAGATAAAGAAAGTTCAATAAGACATAGGGATTCAAGCAGTCAATATTTGAAAATGTGAAATTGCATTTCATAAGTAAGAACATTACATTAGTTGATTCATGTACATTCCAAAATGAAATACATTAGATATTCAAAACTTCCTAAGTACAAACTATCAAAATCAAAATCAAGGTCAGATATGTTTGAATACAATTTTCTTCAAATGACCTATGATTTCCATTACATCATCTTTTTGTGATTTCTTAAAATTTTCAAGGCAAGCTTCAATTTGTGAGACTGCAAGGTCAATGTCCTTCTTCAGTTGACCAGTTGCATGAACATAAGATCCCGATCCATCAGCAATGCCTTCCATCCTTTCGAAGATTTTGTGAAGTTCAGCACCAAAGGATTCAACAGAATTGCTTAAGGTAAAGGAGATCATGTCCAGTCTCGAATTAAGTTCTTCTTTTCAACTGATTAAAGTCTTCTTTTAATTGATTAATTTCATGAGATCTCTGACTATCATACTCAGCAAGCAAAGCTCTCAACTGACCAATCTGTTCATCAGAGAATCTCCCAGAAGCAGTATAGACTGATGTGGAGGTGAGGGAATAGAACTCGGTCCGGCCTCTGAAGGTCCAGCTGAAGATGGTCCCGCAATAGATGGATCAGGGACTGATGGTCCCGCAGTGGATGGTCCAGGGATATCTTCTACTCTGGCCTCTTCTGCTCTATCTCTCTCTGCTCTTTCCTCTCTTCCTCCTTTCATCCAAACACCATTAACTTCTTGAAGCCCATCCGATGAATAGTAGAAATGCTATAATAGTCAGTGTGTCTCAATTTTCTTAGGGGTTCATTCTCCATAATGAGCACACCTTGGCTTCTAAAGATTAATGTCAGAATCATACCATATGGCAGTGTAGATCTTTTCTTTGTAGCTGCCTCTGCCATATATCCAATCATCATGCCAGCTAAGTTGACTGGCCTTCCAGTATAATGCAATCCATCAAAAGAACGTCTCGCTCCGAGACATACTCAAATCTACCAATTTTGGAAAAAGATTCTTCCACATATGTTATGTAGTAACCTGAGTTCTAGATTTAATTGATTTGCAAAGATTTCCTCAAACTCGGTTACATCTCTCCCTACATTCTTGTCAATGCACCACTTCTATCATCATGTTGATATTCCATTAATACCAATTGTGGGCATTTCCAATAATTTCCAAGAATCTCAGCGGTTATTGTAACTCTTGTTCCTCTTACTATACTGATTAAACCGCCTTCTCCTCTACTTAAACCATTGTAAAACTCTCTCACTAAGGCTGGATAAGTGGGATATCTAATGAACAATTTTTTCCCATCCCATTTCTTTAAACATCTTCCTATAGAGAAGCCCTTCCGACTCAAAGAAATCAAAATTGACCTTTCTTCCAGTTGTAATGGTCTTACCGGCTAAATGATCAACTTTGGGTGAAGAGGGTGAAGGAGGGGAATCCTCTTGAGTGGCCGAAGAGGAGGAAGGCGAGGGTTGCCTCCGAATCGTGCGTCGCCTCGTTGGAACGGATGCTCCACCGACGAAACCGCGCCTCTTAGGTGCCATTGAGAAGATTGGAAGTTAATCAAAGGTTTTGAGAAGATTGGGGAAGTTGGAAAGGCTTTGGAGCTTTTTGGAGGTTTTGGGAGACGGATGGAATGATTGGGGTCGACTCCGCCTTTTTATTTTTGACCTAGCTCGACTTAGAGTCGACTCCCAAAACTGGGTGTCGGCTCCGAACCAGAAAGTCTGTCAGCGCTCGAATTAGAGTCGGCTCCACAAAAGCCAGAGTCGGCTCTAATTGCTTAGACAGAACATCAAAAACTCAGGTGTCGACTCCACAAACTGTCAGAGTCGACTCTAACAGTTTCAGAGATAAAAAATCAAGTTTCAAGGATTTGAAACTATTCAAATTAATCATCAAATTCTAGATAAATGTTCCTTAGCAATTGGGGAAACAATGAATCAAGATCTAGATAGATTTCCTTATTGAATATCGAGATTTTTCAAGAAAATGATGAAATCTAGATAGATGTCCTTAAGAGTTTCAGAAAACTATTCCAAAGGATCACAAACTCCTAATTCTCCTCTAAGATAACAAAATCTCTCTTCACTTAAGGGTTTTGTTAATATATCTGCCAGTTGTTCTTCAGTATTCACATAATCAAGACAAATTTCATTATTGGCTACATGTTCTCTTATAAAGTGATATCTTATTTCAATATGCTTTGTTCTTGAATGTTGAATTGGATTTTTAGTTAGATTTATTGCACTTGTATTATCACATCTTATAGGTGTCTTATCAAGTGTGATACCATAGTCTTCAAGTTGTCTCTTAATCCATAGGATTTGAGCACAGCAACTTCCAGCTGCAACATATTCTGCTTCAGCAGTAGATAATGCAACCGAATTTTGCTTTTTGCTAAACCATGAGATTAAGTTACTTCCTAAAAATTGGCATGCACCACTTGTGCTTTTTCTATCTAACTTACATCCAGCATAATCAGAATCAGAATAAGCAATCAGATTTAATGTTGAGTCTCTAGAATACCATAAACCTACATTTTTTGTTCCACTTAAGTATCTTAGTATTCTTTTAACAGCAATTAAATGTGATTCTTTAGGTTCAGACTGAAATCTAGCACATAAGCAAACAGCAAACATTATGTCTGGTCTACTTGCAGTTAAGTAAAGTAGGGATCCGATTATACCTCGATAATATTTTTGATCAACCTTCTTACCTTCTTCATCTTTGTCCAGCTTGCATGAAGGACTCATTGGTGTTCCGAGGGGTTTGATTGATTCCATACCAAACTTCTTTAGAATTTCTCTTGTGTACTTTGTTTGGTTGATAAAGATCCCTCTTTGCTTTGTTTGATTTGGAGTCCAAGGAAGAAATTGAGTTCTCCCATCATGCTCATTTCAAATTCTCCCTGCATTAACTTAGCAAACTCTTGACATAGAAGATTGTTAGTAGCACCAAATACAATGTCATCAACATAAATTTGAACTACAAGTAAATCTTTATCTTTTCTTTTCAAAAACAATGTTTTATCAACATTTCCTCTTGTAAAATCATTTTCNGCGCCAATCCAAATCGAACATGTGCATTCCTTTACGGATGGAACAACACGGTTTGGCTCCCCTCCAGACAAGCACGCACCTATAGTTTGTCTGGTGACGGCGCCTTAAAAACCACATGTTTCTATGAAGAAAACATGGTAACAACATGAAAAATTGTAGCTTGGTTAGATTGCCATAGTCCAAGTGAGGTTAAAAAAAATGCATAGAAAATTAGAAAAAAAAAACAAAAAACAAAAAACAAAAAACAGAGTGGTCCACATGACTGAGAAAAGAATTTGTCATAAAGCTGTTATATCTAATTAGCTGGAGAAGGGCAGGGAAGAAGAGAGACCAAAAAAATAAAGGTCTAAGATGAAAAGAGAGCCAACCAAGGCCATACGCGCAGGTAAAGAGGAAGATGCAGCCTGGAATAGAGGGCTGGCTTCAGGGTTTGAATGGGTTTTCTTTTTTTCGTCATCGGCAAAGGTTGCAGAACTGAAGGGTTGCTTTCCAGACATCGTCCAAATTCCTTCAGCATTGCTGGACTCATCTGGTGCCTGCTGGAAGGAAAAAGCCATTCTAGCTCAGACTTTCCATCGTTGGATTCCATCGGAAGCCTTTATCCGGAAATTCAGGCGCGCGGGCATCTCTGGAGAAATCCATTCGGTATGCCTTGCTCATCGCTGTTTTATTTTTCAGTTTGAGGACTATGGTGCCAGGGATTTGGTGACTGCTCGCCCGTGGGTTGTCAATGGGGAGCCTGTAGCTACTGAGAATTGGCGCCCTGAGTTTATTCCGACCAGGGACTCCGTCTCCTCGGCCCTCCTCTGGGTGCGCCTGCCTGCATTGCCTAAGGAGTACTGGAATGAAGCAGTGCTTGTAGCTATCCTTGAGCCGGCGGGTCAGTTCGTCTTCTCTGAACTAGCCACTCAGTCTTTGTCCAGGGGCGCGTTTGCTAGAGCATGTCTTAGAGCTGATCTTCGGCGGCCACTCCAGCCTGGTGTGAGAGTTCAAGGATCGGCTTCTCCTTTCTGGCAGCAATTTCAGTACGAGCACATTGTCGAAATCTGCCCCAGCTGTGGTTCTCTTCTTCTCTCTGGCCCCTGTTTCTATGTCGTCCCTATCTTCGGATGCTGAGCAGGCTTCGTCGGGACCCTTGTTTGGCCCCTGGATGTCAGTTACTCGTCACAGAAACCCCTGCTTCGGTGAGGAAGGAATCTGAGTAAGCTTCTGGGTCCCCCCCTGCTATTCCGGATCCCCCTTCGTCTGCTGCAGTGAGGATTGGGTCTCCGACTAATGGGTGGTCTTCTCCTGGTAAGAGGCTCAGCGTCTGTAATCCCCTAGATTTCTCAACTGCTCGTGAGAGTTATCACGTGATCAAATGATAGACTCCAGATATTTGAATTCCAGGTATATCTTAATTGCTCGTGAGAGTTATCACGTGATCAGATGATATGATAGACTCTAGATATTTAAATTTCAAGTATATCTAATTACAGAGTCCCTTGATTTGGGACTCTGCAATGCCTATAAAAGATGGTGTAGAACCCTCCTTCCCACCATACGTGGGCGCCCCCTTCTCATCATCTCCTCGTGCGGACTTCTTCCCCAGCGTGCCTGTCTCTGGTAAGTCCCCTGTCCATGCATGAGAGAGAGAAGAATTGAGAGAGAGAGAAAGTTAAAAAAAAAAAACGAAGAGGAGGGAGGAGCCGGGTTACAGAACCCAGCTCTCTCCCCTTCCCTTCTCCGTGACATTGGTTCAGGCCCGGCGGCGTGCCCGCCGCCTCGCCGGGCCTGAGCCCCGGCCGACGACCCCACCGGCACCGGGGGCGGCGTCCGGTGGGGTGCCGGAGAATAAAGAGAGAGAGGGGGGGAGGAGGGAGAAAGAACAACCTGTGGCGAAGTCACCGGCGGTCCGACTCTTGGTTCGGGCCCGGCGGTGTGCTCGCCGCCTCGCCGGGCCTGGGCCTTGGTCGGAGACCTCCACCGGCGCCGGGCGTGCGTCCGGTGGAGGTCCGGCCGGCCATGGTGGCCGGCCGTGCCGCCGGCGTAATCCGTGAGCCGCGGGTGATAAAGAGAGAGAAGAGTGAAATTAAAGGGAAAGGAGGAGAGGGGAGGCCGGCCACGGCGGTGGCCGGCTCTGGCCCGGCCACCGGAGGCCGGACCGCCCCGAATTGGGCCGGCAAAGTCGCCGGCGTGATTTCGAGCCGCCGCGAAGAGAGAGAGAAAATGGGATTAATCCAAATTGATGAAAGATAGAGTGGGAGAGGCTGGCCGGCGGCGGCCGGCCACGGTCCGGCCAACGGCGGCCGACCGCCTTCAATTTGGCCGGCGGCCCTGGCGCCGGCGCAAATCTCGGCTCCTCTGTTTCGTTTGAAACAGAGGAGCTGGGTTAAAAAGATTAATGGGCCGTTGGGCCGTTGAGTTTGGGCCTTGTTGGGCCGTTTCTGAGCCCAGTTTGAGCAGCGTTTTGGGCCTTGTATCGGGCCGAGATGAAAAATAAATATATGGCCCGAATCAGGATTTATTCTAGTTTCTGGGAATAATTTTATTTCCCTATTTGGGTGTATACATTGAGAGATATTCAAGCCCAAAGTTGGGCCCGTGAAGTGGTTTGGGTAGAGTTTAAGAATTATTTTATAATTCAGATTTTAGAAATTTAATAATGAAAAATGATTCTGTAGGTTCCCAGGAGTCCAATTAGCTGGGTTATCAAGTGAAATTCGTGTACTGTGGTAAGTAAGTCAAGTATTATAATTTTATTAATTATTTAATTTGTGAACTATGAAATTACAGTTAAATATAATTATGCTAATTTGGCAAAATCATGTTATTACTATGATAATATGTAATCATGATAATGACAGTAAAACTTATGTGTCACCGCGGTTCTCACATGACAGATTATCACATATCACATGACAGATTATCACATGACAGATGACAGATGACAGATACTGGTACCAGACCCTTCCTCTTAGGGGATGTTTAAGAGGGCTACACATGATGTTACATGACAGATGACAGACACTGGTACCAGGACCCTTCCTCTTAGGGGATGTTTAAGAGGGCTACACATGATGTGTATGTAGGGCCGTGGGACACATAAAGAAAAATAATGACAGTATAAACAATGTAATTGTTATTGAAGTTTAATTAATTGATCTGATGACATGAACCTAATGATAGCCTGATAAATGAAATTTTGAAATTATATTAGGCTTACTTATTGAGTGTGAGCTCATAAAATTCTCATAATGTTTTTCAGAGCCTCAGGAATGAAGATGGATAATTGAAATAGAAGGAGTTTCTATTAAGAAGACTTAGTTTTATTATTTTGATTAGTTCAGATTTATTTGTAGGGCAGATAGCCCAAGACTGATAATTCTGGTTTGTAACAAATCATGGATATGGAATTTGCTTTATATTGATTTATGTGATAAGTTCAAGACGCCTTGCATGCCGGCATGCGGCGGGTTGTCACCCTAGCTCAAATTTTTGGGTCTGGGGCGTGACAGCTTTAGTGGTATCAGAGCCAGGTTTGACATTAGGGACATATACATGATGACACTTTAGGCAAAACACTAGAGTGACATAGAGACAAATTATAAATTAAAGGAATCTCAGAAATTATGCTTTGAAAGCCTAACAAATAATGTTTACAGTGATATTAATTACAACTAATTTATCAGGAGATAAGAATGGCACGTCGCACTAGAAGTCGACAAAATGATGAGAGTTCCCAGGTTGGTAATGCTGGCCAACCAGGAGGTCTAGAAGCCACCGAAGCTGCTGCCCTCTAATTCAGTTGAGACTGGTCAGCAGCAACCCCAGACCGAGATGCTTCAGGTTCTCTCGGGTATGATGCAGTCGATGCGGGACTTGCAGCACCAGATTTTACAGGCTTTGACTGCTCAGCCTACACACACTGCTCCGCAGACACAGCCTGCCCCTCCTATTCCACAGACTCAGCCCGACCCTACTACTCCACAGACCCAGCCTACTCCATCTCAATCCTGGGTAGGGATTGGCCGTAGCTTTGCAGACTTCAAGAAATTTGCCCCTGCCCCTTTCTCTGGATCCACCAACCCTGTTGATGCTGAGCGGTGGGTGCGAGACATGGAGAAGGCTTTTATGGCCCATGGTAGTCAGGATATGGAGCGGATCAGATTTGCCACCTATCTTCTCCAGGGAGAAGCTATGATTGGTGGTTAGTGGAGGAGCAGCGTCGGAATGGACAGATTATTTCCTGGGGAGAGTTTAGAGAGATATTCTTCGACAAATACTTCCCCAGGAGTGTACAGAGACAGATGGAATCAGAGTTTATTAAGTTGGAGCAAAAGGATCTTTCTGTGGCCCAGTATGAAGCCGAATTCACCAGGCTGGCCCGTTTTGCTCCAAATATTGTGACCAATGAAATAGCCAAGGTCACCAGATTCACTGAGGGACTGCGACCCAGACTGAGACAAGCGGTCAATGCATTTGAGCTCCTCACCTTCAGTGCTGTAGTGAATAAGGCCTTGGTAATTGAGAGGGATATGAATGCTGTTCAAAAGGATTGGGAGCTGCGAAAGAAGAGAAAAGGGCCTACTTCTGGTCAACCCTCTGCTCAGGCCAAGAAGAAGGGTGCACATCAGG
The DNA here is from genome assembly GCA_900491605.1 of Calamus simplicifolius. Taxonomy (NCBI): domain Eukaryota; kingdom Viridiplantae; phylum Streptophyta; class Magnoliopsida; order Arecales; family Arecaceae; genus Calamus; species Calamus simplicifolius. Next base: position 288,497 of record UESW01005070.1, on the reverse strand, counting down.
CTCCAGCTGAACCACAGAATAAGGAAACTCGTTGCATTCATTGTGGTAACTCCCACCCTGGGAAGCCTTGCCGCAAAGTGACTGGTGCCTGCTTTGTTTGTGGAAGAACTGATCACAAGATTGCTACATGTCCCTTTCGGAAGGAACATCAGCCTTCTTCAAGTCAAGGAACGAGCCAGCAACAGCAGCAGCAGCCACCGAAGACCCAGGGACGGGTCTTCAACCTCACTCAGCAGGACGCTGCCGCATCTAATTCTGTGGTGACAGGTATACCCTTTAATGTTATATCTAGTATTACAGTCTTATCTAGTGCAATGCATTGACAGTTAATTAACAGTAGGTGCAATCCTTAATGTTAAAACAAACTACACTTATGACAGGAATGATTAAAGTAGGAACTGCTTACGCTCAAACTTTAATTGACCCGGGTGCTACGCATTCTTTCATATCTGATATCTATCTTGACAAGAATGCATCATTGACACCTATTCCTCTAGAGCAAGAGCTGCATATTGCGCTTCCAAATGGAGATGTTATGAAAGTTGACACAGTATGCAAATCTTGCCCAATTATCTTGGAGAATAGGAGGTTGAATGCTGATCTCATTGTTCTTCCACTAAAGTTTTTCGATGTTATCCTTGGAATGGATTGGTTGGCTTCCAATTATGCTTCAGTAGACTGCTTCAGGAAGACTGTCAACTTCAAAATTCCAAGCCAGCCTGAATTCAGTTTTATGGGTGGTCATAATCACCTAGCCTCAGTGTTCATATCAGCGATGCAGGCTGGAAAGTATTTGATGAGTGGTGGTCAAGGATTTCTTGCTGTAGTCAAGGACCTTCAGCAAGAAGAGACCAAGTTGGAGGATATTCCCATAGCGAGAATTTCCAGATGTCTTCCCTGAGGATTTGACTAATTTACCTCCTGATCGGGAAGTCGAGTTCTCTATTGATCTAGTTCCTGGAACTGGGCCTATATCAAAGGCCCCTTATCGTATGGCCCCGGCTGAGCTAAAAGAACTGAAGGATCAACTGCAAGAGCTCCTAGACCGAGGATTTATTAGACCCAGTGCTTCTCCTTGGGGTGCTCCAGTCCTATTTGTTAAGAAGAAGGATGGCAGTCTCCGACTCTGCATTGATTATCGGGGAATCAATAAAGTAACAGTGCGAAATAAGTATCCTCTGCCAAGGATTGACGACTTGTTTGATCAACTTCAAGGAGCCCGGATATTCTCAAAGATTGATCTTAGGTCCGGGTACCATCAGCTTAAAGTCAAAGAAGGGGATGTACCAAAGACAGCATTTAGAACCAGATATGGCCACTATGAGTTCTTGGTGATGCCGTTTGGGTTAACTAATGCCCCAGCAGCATTCATGGACTTAATGAACAGAATTTTTAAACCATATCTGGATCAGTTTGTGGTGGTTTTCATTGATGATATTCTGATATATTCCAAGAGCCATAAGGAGCATGAGGACCACCTGAGAATTGTGCTACAGATTCTGCAAGAGAAGAAGCTTTATGCCAAGCTGAAGAAGTGTGAATTTTGGTTGGATCAAGTAGCTTTCTTGGGTCATATAATCTCTAAAGATGGTGTATCTGTGGACCCGAAAAAGATTGAAGCTATCACTAATTGGAGCCGACCTACCAATGTGGCAGAAGTCAGAAGCTTCTTGGGATTAGCCGGATATTACCAAAAATTTGTGGAGAATTTTTCTCGCATTGCTCTACCCCTAACTCGCTTGACCCAAAAGCGAGTGAAGTTTGACTGGACAGTGGAGTGAGGAAAGTTTCCAGGAGTTAAAGCAGCGCCTGGTGTCAGCTCCCATTCTTGTTCTTCCAACGGGATCTGAAGGTTTCACTATATACACTGATGCCTCTCGAAAAGGATTGGGATGTGTTTTGATGCAGAATGAAAGAGTGATAGCTTATGCCTCCAGACAACTGAAACCTTATGAGCAAAATTATCCTACTCATGACTTGGAATTGGCTGCTGTGGTTTTTGCTCTTAAGATTTGGCGGCATTATCTATATGGAGTGTCGTGTGATGTGTATACAGATCATAAGAGTTTAAAATACATTTTCACACAGAAGGAGCTGAATTTAAGGCAAAGGAGGTGGTTGGAACTATTGAAGGATTATGACCTGAATCTACAGTATCATCCTGGGAAGGCCAATGTAGTAGCTGATGCCTTGAGCAGAAAATCCTCTTCTGAGTTAGCTGCTATGATTACCTCCCAGCCTCACGTATTGAGAGATCTGGAGAAGTGGGAGGTTGGTCTGAGAGTACAGCAGTCTGATGGACTTATTGCAGCACTTGTACTCCAACCGACCTTAGTTGACAGAATCAAGTCCTCCCAGATGAAGATCCAGAGCTACAAAGGATTAAAGAAGTAGTACAATCAGGAGTTCAGAATGAATTTTATATAATGGATGATGGATCCCTGAAATTTGAAGGAAGACTTTGTGTGCCAAACAGTGAAGAGCTAAAGGCTGAAATTTTGAAAGAGGCTCACTACTCTCCCTATACTGTGCATCCAGGTGGCACTAAGATGTACAGAGACTTAAAGGAAAATTTTTGGTGGAAAGGCATGAAGAGGGAGATTGCTCAGTATGTGGCCAAGTGCTTGGTGTGTCAGCAAGTGAAAGCCGAGCATCAAAGGCCTGCAGGACCTCTTCAGTCTCTGATGATTCCACAGTGGAAATGGGAAAAGATTACAATGGACTTTGTGACTGGTCTGCCCAAAACTCCTAAGAGCAACGATGCAGTTTGGGTCATTGTGGACAGACTAACAAAATCAGCTCATTTCCTACCTTTCAGAGTTGGGGTCTCTAGTGAAAGATTGGCTAATTTGTATATTGAACAGATCGTGAGACTCCATGGTGTTCCGGTATCTATTGTATCAGATAGAGATACCAGGTTTGTGTCCCAGTTTTGGAAGAGCCTTCATAAGGCCATGGGAACCAAACTAAACTTCAGTACAGCCTATCATCCCCAGTCAGATGGACAATCAGAGAGGACCATACAGATTCTGGAGGACATGTTGCGAGCCTGTGTGATGGACTTGGGTGGAGCTTGGGATAACCACTTACCTTTGGTGGAGTTTGCATATAATAATAGTTACCAAGCCAGCATCCAGATGGCTCCATTTGAAGCTCTATATGGTAGGAGGTGCAGATCTCCTATATGTTGGGATGACGTGGGGGAAAGAAAGTTGCTAGGCCCTGAGCTGATTCAGCAAACAGTAGATAAGGTGCATTTGATCAGGGAGCGTCTTCGTACAGCTCAGAGCAGGCAAAAGAGTTATGCTGATGTCAGAAGAAGGGAATTGGAATTCCAGGTTGGGGATCATGTTTTCTTAAGGGTATCACCAACCAAAGATGTGATGAGATTTGGGATTAAAGGAAAGCTGAGTCCACGTTATATTGGACCTTTTGAGATCTTGAGCAGTTGGAGAGGTTGCTTACAGCCTGGCACTGCCTCCGATTCTATCTGGGGTACACAATGTTTTTCATGTATCTATGCTGAGGAAGTATATCTCTGACCCCAGCCATGTCATAGCATATGAGCCTATACAGTTGAAGAAAGATTTATCATATGAAGAGCATCCTTTGCGTATCGTAGACCGCAAAGATCAAGTTCTAAGACGGCGTACCATTCCCTATGTCAAGGTGCAATGGAATAATCATTCTGAAAGAGAGGCTACTTGGGAACTGGAAGAAGAAATGAAAGAAAAGTATCCACGACTATTTGTATCTTAAAATAGTTAATGATTGAAAACTGTTAACTTTAGTTGATTGTTAGTCCTTGGGACAGAAATTTGGACCTTTAATTTTCTCTAATAAAAGTTATCAATTTCGAGGACGAAATTTTTATAAGGAGGGGAGAATGTAATCCCCTAGATTTCTCAACTGCTCGTGAGAGTTATCACGTGATCAGATGATAGACTCCAGATATTTGAATTCCAGGTATATCTTAATTGCTCGTGAGAGTTATCACGTGATCAGATGATATGATAGACTCTAGATATTTAAATTTCAAGTATATCTAATTACAGAGTCCCTTGATTTGGGGACTCTGCAATGCCTATAAAAGATGGTGTAGAACCCTCCTTCCCACCATACGTGGGCGCCCCCTTCTCATCATCTCCTCGTGCGGACTTCTTCCCCAGCGTGCCTGTCTCTGGTAAGTCCCCTGTCCATGCATGAGAGAGAGAAGAATTGAGAGAGAGAGAAAGTTAAAAAAAAAAAAACGAAGAGGAGGGAGGAGCCGGGTTACAGAACCCAGCTCTCTCCCCTTCCCTTCTCCGTGACGTTGGTTCAGGCCCGGCGGCGTGCCCGCCGCCTCGCCGGGCCTGAGCCCCGGCCGACGACCCCACCGGCACGGGGGCGGCGTCCGGTGGGGTGCCGGAGAACAAAGAGAGAGAGGTGGGCGGAGGAGGAGAAAGAACAACCTGTGGCGAAGTCACCGGCGGTCCGACTCTTGGTTCGGGCCCGGCGGTGTGCTCGCCGCCTCGCCGGGCCTGGGCCTTGGTCGGAGACCTCCACCGGCGCCGGGCGTGCGTCCGGTGGAGGTCCGGCCGGCCATGGTGGCCGACCGTGCCGCCGGCGTAATCCATGAGCCGCGGGTGATAAGAGAGAGAAGAGTGAAATTAAAGGGAAGGAGGAGAGGGGAGGCCGGCCACGGCGGTGGCCGGCTCTGGCGTGGCCACCGGAGGTCGGACCGCCCCGAATTGGGCCGGCAAAGTCGCCGGCGTGATTTCGAGCCGCCGCGAAGATAGAGAGAAGATGGGATTAATCCAAATTGATGAAAGAAATAGAGTAGGAGAGGCTGGCCGCGGCGGCGGCCGGCCACGGTCCGGCCAACGGCGGCCGGACCGCCTTCAATTTGGCCGGCGGCGGCCCTGGCGCCGGCGCAAATCTCGGCTCCTCTGTTTCGTTTGAAACAGAGGAGCTGGGTTAAAAAGAGTTATGGGCCGCTGGGCCGTTTGAGTATTGGGCCTTGTTGGGCCGTTTCTGAGCCCAGTTTGAGCAGTGTTTTGGGCCTTGTATCGGGTCGAGATGGAAAATAAATATATGGCCCGAATCAGGATTTATTCTAGTTTCTGGAATAATTTTATTTCCCTATTTGGGTGTATACATTGAGAGATATTCAAGCCCAAAGTTGGGCCCGTGAAGTGGTTTGGGTAGAGTTTAAGAATTATTTTATAATTCAGATTTTAGAAATTTAATAATGAAAAATTTTGTAGGTTCCCAGGAGTCCAATTAGCTGGGTTATCAAGTGAAATTCGTGTACTGTGGTAAGTAAGTCAAGTATTATAATTTTATTAATTATTTAATTTATGAATTATGAAATTACAGTTAAATATAATTATGCTAATTTGGCAAAATCATGTTATTACTATGATAATATGTAATCATGATAATGACAGTAAAACTTATGTGTCACCGCGGTTCTCATATGACAGATTATCACATTATCACATGACAGATTATCACATGACAGATGACAAATGACAGACACTGGTACCAGAACCCTTCTTCTTAGGGGATGTTTAAGAGGGCTACACATGATGTGTACATGACAGATGACAGATGACAGACACTGGTACCAGGACCCTTCCTCTTAGGGGATATTTAAGAGGGCTACACATGATGTGTAATGTAGGGCCGTGGGACACATAAAGAAAAATAATGACAGTATAAACAATGTAATTGTTATTGAATCAAGTTTCAAATTAATTGATCTGATGACATGAACCTAATGATAGCCTGATAAATGAAATTTTGAAATTATATTAGGCTTACTTATTGAGTGTGAGCTCATAAAATTCTCATAATGTTTTTCAGAGCCTCAGGAATGAAGATGGATAATTGAAATAGAAGGAGTTTCTATTAAGAAGACTTAGTTTTATTATTTTGATCTAGTTCAGATTTATTTGTAGGGCAGATAGCCCAAGACTGATAATTCTGGTTTATAACAAATCATGGATATGGAATTTGCTTTATATTGATTTATGTGATAAGTTCAAGATGCCTTGCATACCCGGCATGCGGCAGGTTGTCACCCTAGCTCAAATTTTTGGTCTGGAGCGTGACAGCGGCGCTCCCTCAAGGCCAATAAGCTCCGTGCCAGTGTCGTAGCGGCCCTAGGTCATCCCTCGGATGGCTTGGTTACGGGGGTTGGGACGTCTGTGGGTGCCTCTGTTACTGAAGGCGTGTCGGCTGGGAGCCTTCGTGCCAGTTTGAAAGCTACAGGGAAAGCTGAAGTTCAGCTAACTGCTGCCTCTGATGAGTTGCTTTCTGAACCTGAGATCCTGGAATTAAAGAATCATTTTGCCCTTCTAGATGTGGGCAAGGGGGATTGTGGGTCAGTGGCCAGGTTGGATGCTAACCCGGGTCCCTCCAAGTGGGCTAGGCCCGAGGAATCCCTTCATATGAGATCTATCTCTAAAAATGGAAATGGACATCGAAAAGGGAAAGGTAGCTCTTCTAAGTCCAAGGACCTGAAGATAATGCTTTCCACTTCTGCTCCTCTGATCATTGGCAAGGGTCCTACCAATTTGGTTAGCAAGCCCGATAAGGCCTCTTGTAGTCAGGTCACTGATTGTGGCGTGAATTTGGGTCAGTCATATAAGGGTGAGATCCGTCGCCATGATTCGATCCTATCATGTCTCAAGTCGGCTATTCTGGATCAGTCTATGGAAACATCTCTCCCTGTTGCGGAATCCCAGTCTTCGGATGCTGTTTCTGAGGCAGGTTCCCAGGGGATTGGCAATCACCAGATGGAATGCACTACCCAGTCGGTAGTGAATGGTATTATGTCGATTGGGTATTCTTCTGACCTGGCTTTGGTGGATGATCAGGGTGGGTCCCACCCTCCCCCCATTAGCAAATGAAAATCCTTATATGGAATGTTAGAGGAGATCGAAAACCTTCTTTTCGATCCTCCTTTGGCAGACTGATGCAGATACACAATTGTGACATATGCATTCTTTTGGAGACCCGGTTATCGGGGGATAGTCTGGTCCGATTTCGAAGACAGCTGCCAGTATGTGGTCCTCTTATGCTGTGGAGTCTAGTGGCCTATCCTGTGGGATGGTTGCATTCTGGAGGCACTCTTTGATTACGGTGACGGTTTTTCACCAGTGTAATCAGTAGATTGCTCTTCTTGTTTTAGAGGGCTCTTCCAACCCCTGGCTTTTATTGGGAGTTTATGCTAGTATTGACTTAGGGAACGACGTGCTCTATGGTCCGAGAGTCTCTCTCTTCTTGATCAGGGCATTCCTGCCATCATGGTTGGGGACTTTAACTGCATTACTGCTGCTAATGAAAAGCGAGGTGGTAGGCGGGTTACGGAGTCACCTGTTATATCGAGTTTAGATCTTTCATCTCCTCAGTTGGTCTACTGGATCTGGGTATCTCGGGATCCCAATTTTCCTGGTGTAACAATCGCCAGGGGTCGGCAAGAGTTTGGGAAAGACTGAATCGAGCCTTGGCTACTGCTCAATGGACTCAGATGTTCCCCTTTGACAATGTCACTCACCTGCCTCGCATTGCCTCTGATCACTGTCCGATCTTGATTTCCACCGTCACTGATTCTTTGCGGCAGCATCAATTTAGATTTGAGCAGTTATGGACATCCTACCCCTCGGCTTGGTCTATTGTTGCCCAGGTCTAGCATTTACCGATGCGAGGTAATGTGACTTATCGTCTCTCTAGGCGGCTTGAGTTGGTTAGACGTCGCCTGTTGAGATGGAACAGAGTTGAGGTTGGGAACATTGTGAGAAACATTGAGCAGGTGGAAGCTGACATTGCTGTCCTTCAGGGTAGGGAGGATCGGGTCAGCTGTCTCCCTGATCCTGATCTCTTCACTCTTCGATCCAAGCTTTCTCTTCATCACTCTTTGCTTCAGCAGCAGGAGTCCTATTAGAGGCAGCGATCTAGAGTTCAGTGGCTTCGGGAGGGGGATCGCAATACCAGATTCTTTCATCAGGCTACCCTGAAGAGAAGGGCAGCCAACAGGATTCGGCATTTAGTTGATGAGGAGGGGAATACTCAGGAGGATGCTGTTAGTATCCGGGATCAGTTGCTTCAGTTCTTTCATTCTAGATGGACTAAGACTTCAGGTATGGGGGCACCTGTCTTCCTGGTTCCTTCAGCAGTTAAGGTCTCTAATCTCTAGAACAACCTACTGACCAGGTCCGTTAGTGCTGATGAGATTCGCATGGCCTTATGGGATCTTGGGCCTGATAAGGCGCCAGGCCCAGAAGGTTTTTCGCCATTATTTTTTCATCATTATTGGGACATTATTGGTCAGGAGGTCACCCATGCTATTCAGTGTGCTTTCCTATCCAAAGCCATTCCTACAGATTGGAATCGGACGCTTATTACTCTGGTGCCGAAGCATCCTGATGCCTCTTCCCCTCATCACTTTCAGCCGATCAGTCTTTGCACTACCTTATATAAGGTTTGTGCGCGACTTTTAGTTTCCCATATGCGGGTGGTTATTCCTCAGCTTATCTCTTCTGAACAGGGGGCTTTCATTAGAGGCCAGAACATTTTTGATAATGTCCTCATTGCTCAGGAGTTTATGTATGATCTGCAGTGAGCTCCGGTCAGATAGTGCCTTATGGCTATGAAGTTAGATATGGAGAGAGTCTATGACATGATGAGTTGGGTCTTTTTACACCAAACCCTGCTTGAATTTGGTTTCCATGAGCTGTTTATAGATTGGATCATGGCCTGTATCCGGGAGCCATCATTCGCTCTGTTAGTTAACGGTGTGCAGACCACTTCTTTCCAGTTTACTGTGGGTCTGAGGAAGGGATGCCCTTTATCCCCATTTCTGTTTGTTCTTGCTGCAAACCATCTTTCTCGTGCTTTTCATCAGGCACAGCAGGACAGTCGTATAGCCCCTTTTATGGCTACTTCCTCGGGGCCCGCTGTCTCCCATCTTCTTTTTGTGGACGACTGTATTCTATTGGGCCAGATCTCTCTACATAATGCTGTTAGTTATGCCTCTATCATTCAGTGCTATTGTCATGCTTCTGACCAGAAGATCAATGTTGATAAGTCCATGATCTGCTTCAGCCCTAAGACTCCCAGGACTTCTAGGATGATATACATCAAGCTCTGGGTATCTTTAACAAGACAGATGAGCTATCTTATTTGGGGATCCCTCTCTTGGGTAGACATCTGCGTATTAGTGATTACACTAAACTCGAGCATTGTATTCGTGACCGGTTGGACGGATGGTAGGTGACCGGGTTATCCATGATGGCGAGGATCACTCTTATATCCTCTGTCCTTTTGTCCCTGCCTATGTATCTTCTATCTAATGCTGCAGTCCCCATTACTTGTCTGCGGAGGATTGAGCATTATTTTCGGGACTTTCTGTGGGCCTCTATGTAGGATGGTCACGGTATTCACCTTCTGACTTGGGAGTCAATTTGTAGGCCTTTGAGTGAAGGTGGTCTAGGTATCCAGCCTCTGCTTGCCAGGAGAGAGGCGCTGTTGGCCAGGCATGCCTCGAGGTTTATTCTTGATCCTCATTGTCTCTGGAGCTCCTTCATGCGAGATAAGTATGGTGTTTGGTCTACTTCTATGGACTTTCTACCTATTCGGGGCATTCTTTCTTCTGGAAGGAGGTCTGTAGACATGCTCGACTATCCTGAACAATGTATCTTAGGTGATTGGTGACGGATCGTCGGTGAATGTTGCTCACGATATTTGGATTTCGGACCTTTCCCTCTCCGTTGGCCATCATTTATTAGTATGGATGTCCCACCTGGCATGAGGGTTTGGGAGCTTATCACTCAGGATCCCTTCTCTTGGGATATCTCGGCGGTGACCAGGTTATTTGGGGAAGAGCTTGCTCGGCGGATTCTTTCTATTCCTATTATCCCGAGCCCCACACCGGACACTAGATTATGCGGAGATCCTGTCTCTCTCGGGCTCCCATTACGGATCTCATCAAGGAGTACAGAACCCAGCCCTAGGAGTCGAGGGATGCTGCCTGGATCTGAAGCTCCCCATTCATCCCAGGGTTCAGTTATTTATATGGAAGCTTTTGTGGAATTATCTCCCTTCCTGTTCATTGCTTTCCAGAAGGGGTCTCCCAGTGGAGGTGACTTGCCCTCTGTGTGGGGAGGAGGAGGAGACTACTGGCCATGCGATCTTTACTTGCCCCAGATAGAGATGGATTTGGTTGAGGGTGGGTTACATATGCAGAATGGATGAGTCTGGTTCTTCGTGTTTTCCTTTCCTTGATGATATTCGGAGTTCCACCCGACAGCGGAGTATTCTTTGGGCTATTACTACCTACCAAATTTGGCTGTCGCGAACCAGCTTATTTTTACTGATGATACCATCTCTCCTCACAGATTAGAGCAAAAGATTAATTTATGGTTGCTGAAAGTGCACTTCTGTTCAATGGGATTGATTTCTGCAACCCTGGCCACTGGGGATCCCCTGCTGCTATGGCAGCGAACCGTCGTACGGTTTTCATATCTTGGGAGCCCCCAGGGTTTGTTAAAATCAACTTTGATGGAAGTGTTCGGGGAAGACTAGCTGGATCTGCTTTTGTTATTCGGGGGACTGATGGAGCTTTACTGTCGGCAGGTGGGTTTGGCTCCTTAGACTTCTCTGTCCCTATGGCAGAGCTTTATGCTGTGTGGGCTGGTATCTCCCACGTCGTTCGGAGGCTCTATGCTAATAGCCTGTTCATTGAAGGGGATTCTCTTTCTGTCATCCAGTGGCTTCAGTCGGAGATTGTGACCATATTTTGACCAATCACCTTCTCCGTGATATCTGATCGATTCTGCGTCAGTCCCATAGAGTTCACATCCAGCACATCTACCGGGAAGCTAATTCTGTGGCTGACTGGGTTGCGGCGGTGGTGGCTCATCATTCAGATTTTTGGATATGTAATCAGGGCGACTCTTGTCCTGTTGCTCTTAAGCAGATTTTGTATTCTGATACTTCTTAGCTGACTCGCATGAGGTTAATGTGATCGTTCGTTTGTACAACAAAAAAATAAAAAAGGCAAAATGTTGTGGCTTCCTCTAGTTATAAGCTTTTAGCTATTGATATTCACCCTTCAAAAAAAGTTATTCGCCGTTTGCTCCCTATCCGCAATTAATATCATCTTGTGAAAAGTGAAAGAATAGCAATTTTTTTAAAAAGAGGCTGAAAGCATGAAAGTGATGGAGATTGAAGAGAGATGGAGGGATGGTTAAAGTTCCCTTGCCTAAAATAATTTTACGATGGTTGCCTGCTTTTTGAACCGAGGATTAAGTATACCTTTGATAAGATATTACTTGGTTAGCTAAATAATCTAATTTCATATGCACTCTAGCTAACATTTATGAGTTGATCCTTTATTAAGGTATATGTTTTGTATCGTAAAGAGTTATGCGCATCGTCAGATGGCCGCCTCCATGCGTTTTGGAAATAGAGAGCTCTCATACAATATCTTCTTCATCCATTAGAAATGTCAACGGGACAGAGAGCAATGAGAAAAGAGATACGTACGCGAGGTTGATTGATTGAGCGACGGCCCTGTATCATTTACACGAGCAGCATGGTGGCCGCTGAGCGCGCTCCGCATTGTGTGGTGCAAAATATCCAGCAGGAGATCTGAAAGCGATATCCAGGCGAGCCTACTAAATTAGCGTTGGCTAGCGGCCACAAGATAAAAGGATAAAATAAGAAAGGCCGTCCTGGCACATGGCTCTGTCCCCTCTGTCTTCCATTTCGATCCTTTGCCATGAGTAATAACATCGTGACAAAACATGGCACATGGAAATGTAACACACTTCCGTGGCGCGCCGAAGTGGCATTCCATGGTGGCAAGGAACTAACAGCCCAGGTTCGCTGGTACTGTTGATCGAGAGGCGAAGGTGGAAAAGAAAATTAACAAATTGAATCTTCCCTTCTCCTCTACCAAAATCCGTCAATCCTCCCAGCCATGGCACCTCTCCTTCCCACCATGCAATCATCTGGGCCATACCCGTCCACCCCCCCCTTCGCATGCAATACCATGTCAGCCATTTCAATCCACCTCCTCTTTCCCTTCCTTCTAGCTCAGCCTCTGCTCCAGAGTTAGATGATCTCTGATGACGCTCAATTACCTCTCCTGGACATCGGGAACGGAGGCTCTTCTTCACCAGATTATCTGCAGAAAAGTCCCGGGATCGGAGGGGATCTTCGGTGGGACCCTTCGACGGCCAAGTTAGCAACTGAGGTCACAGCTGAAGAAGGGCTCGAGTGAGCCCTTTTTAGTATGAGAAAGGAGGTCTCATGGAGGAGGGATTCCTTCCTGGACGCTAAGGCAGCGATTTTGAGGATTATCGCGCATACCTGTTTACTGGGTGGATTCACCTTTTTATAGGGGTTGACCCTGGCATGATCATGTGGGATTTTATGAGGAGGGAATGTCTGCGGAGTTCTTGGAGTTGCGTGGATCTGGGCTGGTTGGTGGGTCTTGTTCCATCGGAGAGGGAGAAAACGATGGTTGGTGGGTCTAGTCCCATCAACAACGTGGCCAGCAGTAGGTGCACCTGGCATTGTCAGGCGGTGCGAGTCAGAGAGGCGGCTTCTTGAACCACTGGGGCCATACTGGGGAGAACGGGGACACCCTGACCCTCCCGGGGGAGTCGAGGCTGGACCTGGCTGGCCAGGGGCGAGCCGTCGGTCTTGGAGGTGTTGGTCATGGAGCCGTCGACCTTTGGGGCCGTCGGTCTTGGAGCCATCGGCCTTTGGGGCCATCGGTCTTGGAGCCGTCGATCATGGAGCCGTCGGCCTTTGGGGCCGTCGGCCTTGGAGTGTCAGCCTTTGGGGCCGTCGGTCTTGGAGCCATCGGTCATGGAGCCGTCGGCCTTGGAGCCGTCGGCCTTTGGGGCCGTTGGTCTTGGAGCCGTCGGTCTTTGGGGCCATCGGTCTTGGAAGTGCCGGCCTTTGGGGCCGTCCAAAAATTTTTATTTTCATGGGTCAACTGGCCCCATCAAATGCCCCCCACACTCCTTGAGCTTGCGCACCCCGCATCAGCTGAGTGAAAGGAGTGTAGAACTTTTACCTTGGCATCTGCTCTTTCATGTTAGCTTCAACCATGATTCCTTCTAGATGGGGAAACCCCTTTCCTCTTGTGCTGCCTCGTATGGACGTCTTTGTGCCTTCTTTGGCTAGCTGAGGGCAGCCAGTAATCTTCTCTCAACGCGGAGTCTGGAAGTACTTTGAACCCCGGAGGGTGACCTGAGAGCTGAGAGTCGTCAGGTTCCTTTTGAACCGCCTCGGGGGTGTGGGAACCGCTGCAAGGGGCGACTCGCCGGGTACGGAGCCTTTAGGGTCTTAACCTACTCGGGGGCACCACCGTGCCGGGGCCGAGTGGTGTTCCATGGGCCGCGATGCCAGTTAGCTCCTTTTGAACCATCTTGGGGGTTTGTGTGCCGCCCAAGTGGCGACTCAGTCGGGTACGGAGCCTTTATGATCTTAACCTACTCGGGGGCACCGCCGTGCCGGGGCCGAGTGGTGTCCCGTGGGCCGCGATGCCAGTGAGCTCCTTTTGAACCATCTTGGGGGTTTGTGTGCCACCCAAGTGGTGACTCAGCCAGGTATGGAGCCTTTAGGGTCTTAACCTACTCGGGGGCACCGCCGTGTTGAGGCTGAGTGGTGTCCCATGGGCCGCGATGCAGTGAGCTCCTTTTGAACCATATTGGGGGTTTGTGTGCCGCCCAAGTGGCGACTCAGCTGGGTACGAAGCCTTTAGGGTCTTAACTACTCGGGGGCACCGCCGTGCCGGGGCCGAGTGATGTCCCATGGGCCGCAATGCCAGTGAGCTCCTTTTGAACCATCTTGGGGGTTTGTGTGCCACCCAAGTAGCGACTCAGCCGGGTACGGAGCCTTTAGGGTCTTAACCTACTCGGGGGCACCGCCGTGCCGGGGCCGAGTGGTGTCCCGTGGGACGCGATGCCGGTGAGCTCCTTTTGAGAGACTTGGCGCAAGGGAGAACAAGCTGTAGCGTCAGAAGGGGCCTTCTTTATTACTCACGCTTCTGGTAGTACATTATTGGTAATACTGGCGGAGGTTGTCTGCATTCCAGGTACGTGGAATAGGTTTCCCATCGAGTTCCTCTAGTTTGCGGCGAGTGTAAGGAGGATGAGTGTCGAACTCTTCCTCCGGCTGATGGTTGATCTTCTTGGCGAGCTCGTCGAGGCGCTTGTTGTACTCCTCCATGCGTTCCTCCGCCTGGCGGCTGATCGTCGGGGCCCTCCGAGATGGCTCGGAGGAAGAAGAAGAGACAGAAGGAGATGGAGACGGAAGTCAGGACTTCCGCCTGGGTTCCTCGTGATGATGTGGGTTGGGAGGAAATTCATTGGGGCCGCGGTCAGAGGACCGTGGCCGCTTGGAGGGCTCGCATCGAGGCTTCCTAAGGGAAACCTAACATCGGCTGGTCTCTCGCCGACCGGCTTCCCGTCGAGGAGAACCTCCCCTCGCCGATTGTTGACTAGCGAGGGGAGCAGTCTGATGCTGGGTGGCCACGGACTATTGCTGCTGGAGCCCGTGAACCATGGCAGTGAGATTCTGGACTTGCTGGGAAAGAGTCGCCAGCCGCTCCGCTGTTTGATCAACGGCCTCCTGCGGCGGGCAGGCAACTGGTAGCAGGGGGATTGGCCTCCTGCTGCCCAGCTGATGACGAGGCATCCCGAGCGTCACCACCATGGTGATGTAGCACATGGAGAATATTCGCTACTTTTTCTTATCTCCCTTCCTAGCACGCCAATCTGATGACGATCACCTCTTCTGGACGTCGGGAACGGAGGCTCTTCTTCACCAAGTTACCTGCAGAAAAGTCCCGGGACCGGAGGGGTCTCCGGTGGGAACGGCCAAGTTAGCAACTGAGGTCACAGCTGAAGAGGGGCTCGAGTGAGCCCTTTTTAGTATGAGAAAGGAGGTCTCAGGGAGGAGGGATTCCTTCCTGGATGCTAAGGCAGCGATTTTGGGGATTATCGCGCATATCTGTTTACTCACCTTTTTGTAGGGTTGACCCTGGCATGATCACGTGGGATTTCATGTCTGCGGAGTTCTTGGAGTTGCGTGGATCTGGGCTGGTTGGTGGGTCTTGTTCCATCGGAGAGGGAGAAAACGGCGATTGATGGGTCTAGTCCCATCAACAACGTAGCCAACAGTAGGTGCACCTGGTATTGTCAGGCGGCGCGAGTCCGGCTTCTTGAACCGCTCGGGCTATGCTGGGGAGAACGGGGACACCCTGACCCTCCCGGGGAGTCGAGGCTGGACCCGACTGGCCAGTGGTGAGCCGTTGGTCTTGGAGATGTCGGTCATGGAGCCGTCGGCCTTTGGGGCCATCGGTCTTGAAGGTGTCGGCCTTTGGGACCATCCTGAGCCGTCGGCCTTTGGGACCGTCGGCCTTGGAGGTGTCGGTCTTTGGGGCCGTCGGTTTTGGAGCCATCGGTTATGGAGCCGTCGGCCTTTGAAGCCATCGGTTTTAAAGGTGTCGATCTTTGGGGTCGTTCAAAATTTTTTTATTTTTTATAAGATCAACTGGCCCCATATCTCCATGGAAGAAGACCAAGATGAAGAGCTTCAATAGCTCAACCTGCTATAGTCCAGTGTGGCCGATCACCTCTATCCCCTCCTTTCCCAAAGGCCACGAGAGGCCGCCTCTTCTGGACTTTCTGTCCCTTTCCTTTTTCTCCAAGCTCCCGCCGAGCTCTGCTCATTCCTCCTCCTCCGCTGCAACCTGCCACCCTCTCCTCGTCCCGGCCGCCTCGATCATCGCCTCTGGCGGCAGCAGGATCGAGAAGCTCGGGCCCTTTGACCCCGAAGGGACGACAATTAATTACGTGCAGTCGCTTGTCCCCGAACTGATCGGCCGGACGACACCAGCAAGCGAAGTCGCCCCTGCCCCGGTGGGACCGGTGGTATCGATCCTGCGTAGGGCAGGCCGATAGGCAGCTCGGTGGCGCCGTCGCGGCGGGTTGCAGCAATGGTAGGGCTACAGGAGGGAGTCGCTTAAGAGTTGGGAGGGGAAGCAGGGCTTAGAGGGGTCGCGGAGGGGCCGATGGAGGCGATAGTGAAGTGATGGACGCCGGCGGACAGGGCGGAGGAGATGATGGGGAAGGCGGCGACAAAGTGGAGACGCGGACCAGAACCCAGAAGCCAATTGGAGGAAGGAAGAAGAGAGTTTTTCTCTATTATTATTATTATTATTATTATTTCATTGGTAAATTGACTAACGGACAAGCTAGCGGCGTTTGTTTTTCGCCAACCTGGAATGTCAGTTAAATGTGCCACGGAGACGCCAGGTCGATACGCTACAAATTTCGTCTGTTCTGTATGTTACCACATCATTACTCATCATCGTGCCGTAAGCACGCCAAACCCGACCCATGTTGCCCAGTAGCACCTGAGGCTCTCGCTCCTCTACGCCACAAATAACTTAAAAAGAGAACCTAGGATTTGCCATGTAGTTGCGGAACTTTCAGTGAGTGCCACTTTAGTATGGTTATCACAGGTTGGTGAGTTCTGTTTCATCAACACCTTTCCTTGAGTTTCATTTCACCAGATCGATAGGGAAGGTTGTCGTTTATCCAAAAGGATAAAGAAGAATGTCGGCATTAGTGGGCCGTCTACAATGGATAAGGCCATTTCAGTGCTAAACTTTTCCGTTTTATGACAGTTCTATGACATAACGCAAGTAAGAGAAATGGTATTGATATTATGCAAACAATTTCAAAATTCTCCATTAATGATGTTTGGTCCCCAATGAAAATTCTGTCTGCAGGAGGGCTGTAGATTTTTTTTTTTAAAAAGAAAAGGTGAAGGAAAATGCTTCCCCATCAATCTATTCAATCGGAAGTGTTTACGAACAGGTGTTTTTTTTTTTTGGTACAAATGAATGATTATACCGTCTTATGATAGGTTACATCTAACATATCACCATACAATAATTGAGTAAGGATATTAGGAAAAGGATCACCCCACCAGAGTGAGAAGTCACTCGGCCTGCAATCTAATCAGCAACAGCATTGGCCTCGCGGTAGATGTGCCGAATATATACATGACGAGCTTCCGAGATAGTAGAACGGATGTCATACAACAAAGGAATAGAAGGCAAGAGAGATCTGGGCTCCTGCCTGATCCACCGAACAGCCGTAATAGAGTCATCTTCAATGATAATACATCGGGCTCCCAGGAATCGAATGGCATAAAAATATCAATCCAAGCCGCATGCAACTCGGTAAGAGGCATAGATAAGTCAAGTAAGCCAAGCCCATCCGCCGCCAATACGAACATGTGTTTCAAGGGGGAAGAATGAGCTTCCAGCCACTTCTCAGAGCAAAAATTTCCCACGCACCGGAAGACACCATAATTACTTGGATTATTAGCAGCTAACTTTGACTACTACATGTTGGGGGACCTATCTATTTGTGTTTTATTGCATCATTACTCCGTTAGATAAGGCTAACAAACAATCACAAGGGTCACTGATTAGAAGGTAATGATCTTCTAACCCATCTCAACTCTATGAAGAGATGGTTCCAATGCTAAAGCGCATCTGTCAACATGTAACGCATTTGAGGGAAATTTGTTGATTCAATTATTTATTTATTTATTTGTGCATGAAAGAGGTTCAATTGAAAAGAGTTTATTATATTTAGCGAAGAGTAGCTTCAAATTTATGTCTGTATGCGTATAACTAAGAAATATAATCAAGCCTAAATCTGATTATTTACTTCATTTTGAATCCACGCAACTTATGAATCCTAAAAATAAAAAGATAGAATGATTCTGAAATTTATATAAACTTAAGAGTGAAGAAGATGATCACATCATGAACGAATGCAGCCAAATCCGTTTACATTTGTGTGTATATATATATATTATCCCAAATAAAAAAAACTTAAATTTAAAAATATTATTTATTTATTTTAATTAAAAAATATTTACTTTTATATTCAAGATAGTTATTCAAAATTTAATTATTTATATTATACCTTGAAGTATGTGATAGTGATCGAGAAGTAGCAAAAACGAAGGAAGTGCTTCTAATTAATCAAGTTCTATTTTTAAACTTTTTAATTTTTTTTGTTTGTTGTAATTGTTATAGAAATTCTACCTTATTGTCCATATGTAGCAATCCAAGAGGAGGATGAATAGGGTTCTTAAAAATTATTTGGCAAGTATGTGCACTTAGTAAGAATCATAATTTAATTAAAAGAGTGATGTGAAGTATAGAGACAATATGTAAGCACCACATAATTCAAATCATACAAACACAAACAATTTATAGTGGTTCAGTGCCAAACCCAGCACCTACATCCACTCTCTAAGAATTCCTTAAAATTTTTTACTATCAACCCTAGCCAACCTAGCTAATAACTTGTTTCACAAGTACAAGAAAGCCTTACAACCTAGCCTTTTGGGCTAACTTCTTGCTTCACAAGCACAAGAGAGCCTTTCACAACCCTAGCATTCATGGTTTGCTTCCTATTTCAAAGGCACAAGGGGGCCTTATAATCAATTACAGCAGTAGCAAAATTTAGATACAAGAAGCTCCTAAAATGAGCAAATATAGCAATGATAAAATCACTTTACAGATTTTTAAAGTTTTAGGCTTCTTCCTTAGATGAGCTTTGAGGAAAGAATGAAGCCTTCTTATGATTGTTAGAGCTTTAAATGATACATTCAATAGATTTGGACTTCTTCTTGAAAGCTTCTTGAATGCACCGCTCTTTAACCGCTTCGAGAGAGTGACAATAAATACTCCAATAACTCCCAAAATCTCATCCCCTTTTCTTTTACAATAAAATCTCGCACAGATTTTCAATAACTCACCTATTTTTCACTAATTTTTCACTTGATTTTCTCATGATTTTCTTCTCTATTTTGTGGCTATTTTCCCACCAATCCTTCTCTCTTCAAATCACTATTTGAGATGGTATTTATACACACATTTTAAAAATCTAGTCGTTTACAACCGTTGAAAAAAAAAGAGAGGAAGCATTGAAACGTTGAAATATAACTGTTATAGAGTTTTTCCCAAGCATATAGGCATCTATTTTAGTTTGGCTCTTTGTCTTGACCACATAAGGTGCCAAGGCACCTTGTTTTCTCCAAAATTTTTTATGTGAAATAATGTGAGAAAACGGGCAAGCCAGAATCAAAACAAAACTTTTCCCTAAGACATGCACCTTGTTTGGCTCTTTTCAAGAGATAGTTGCCTATATAGGTGCCCTGTTTGGCCAAAACACAAGGCTACATGTGCCTTGTTCCAAAAACAAAACAAGCATAGGGTGATGAGTGGAGACAAAGAAGAATTACAAAATTGCCATAAGTGGCTATATAGCCTCCTAGTTTGCAAATGCTCACTATAAAAATGTGAGGTCAGGTGCAGAGCATTGTTTGAGGCATTTCAAAAAGAAAGGATGCTTGGCAAAATAATTTTGACATGAGAAATCATTCAAAGATAGTTTTAGTCATTTGAAACATAGATGCACTTTTGAAATATAAGTCCATTTGAAAAATTGAAACATAGGTCCTTTATAAAATAAATATTCTATTTGAACATTAGTTCATTTGTACTCTTGAAAATATTTTGAACTTGAAAAATACAACCATATAAGTTTCACTTTACCTTTGTATTACCTTTCTTTTGACTTAAGGATAATTTGATTTGAAGTAACATTTCTTGTTGATTATTCATCTAAAATCAATTTATTTCACAACAAAGTCATTAGCACTATGCTTAATTATTTTATAGTCATTAAAATCAATATGAGGCCAACATACCTTATTCAAAATTTTTTTATAGCATTATAAATAGAAAAATAGGTCATGATCTTACTAATCAATACCCTTTAGGCTCTAGTTTAAAGTTGTTTGTTTAGCTCACAAACAGAAGAACTCAATCTAATGCTAGGCATTGATGTGGTAGTGGATTACATGCTATTATCAGTTATATCTCCATATAATTGAATCCTTTAGATGCTTTCCCATAAGCTCGAGGAAATTATTATATAGGACCCTTTCTGCATAAAAAAAATATAATACCAACATTGTTATCCGGCTGCATAAAAATATATAATTGAAAAGTGGAAATGAATATTTTTTTGTCATCCTAAATCAAGGAGAAAATTTTGGTTGAAGAACTTAATTCATACATTTTCTTGGTTAACAAACAAATAGTGGAATGGCACAATTGTTGCTGCACGAGCAACCATAGTGGAACAAGTTCCTCAGCTAGAAGGATACACGAGATTTTGTCATGGACTGTGATTTTGTCTTTAGTTAGCCATTGAATTAGTTAATATCATGTTTATGTCAGTCAAAGACGACCATTAAAGCTAAAGTCTCGGCAAGTGCAATAGAAAAGATCCTCATGCTTTCATAATCCAAAATGGTACAAGCTCATTTGAAGATGATCAGGCTCAGGCATACTGTGATGGCAGCTAATTCAAATATTCCCAATAATTGCTTTTGTCTTAATAAGTTCATGATACCACTTTGCTTATACGATAAACTACTTCCTTAATAACTCATCAATGTTACTATATGGATGCTGTCTCTCGATAATTGCCACCGATGGGAAGGTCAAGGGACAGCACCGCAGGAAATCTGTATGATTTAAGCGCAATTTGTGAATGGGAGCTGTTATATACACCACAAAAATTACTTCCTACCCTTCAAAATTTTAAAATTTTCAAATTACTCTCCACAGTCATTAAATTTCTCTTTACACCTCCTTAAATATTAAAAATTTTAAAATTACCCTTACACTCTATTCCTCTTTTTCTCTTCACATCCTAATTTTCTCTTCACACCCCTTCTTCCCATGCTCATTCCCTTCCCCTTCTCAATCGAGGGACTTCCCTTCCTTCTCGGCAAAAGGCGGCCGCAAGATAAGAAGGCGTTGCCTTCCATAGATAAAGTTAAATTTATATTTAATTTAATTTTAAATAAAAGGATTGGATAAAGAATATCATATAAAAAAAAGGTGTTGCTTCTGGTCGGTTATTTTAGAAATTCCACTAAATTCATCGAGATAAGATAAAAAAAAGAGGGATGCCGTCGGAATCGAATGCGTTCTGGATTAAATATGCCAACACTGGGAATTGAATGCTAGGAACAGTTATGGAATATTCGGCATGTTAGACCGAACATATATATATATATATTCGGTCTGATCATGGGTTAAGGAAACTGAAATGATAAAGGGAGAGAGAGGGGTGATTGAGGATGGGATGTTGAGAGAAATTTTAGGTAGTATTTGATAGAAAAAATATTATTCATGGATAAGTGTACGGGATAGAGTTTATCCTCTGGATATTCCTTGGCTATCCCATTGATCATATCAAATGCAAAAAGGTAAATCGATAACTTTTTTTTTTTATTCTTATTTGAAGGGATAACCAGCTATTCCTGCATTTTCTAAGAAATAAATTAAGGGAATAATTTATGGTTAACCATGATTAATCATGGATTATCCTTTGGTTAACTTTATTCGCAGCTATCTGGCTTTTAGAAATAAAAGGAGGAGATATTCCTCTTATTTTCTATTTCAAATACTATTTTAGAAAATATAAAGGTTATTGTATAATAGAATAAATTGAGTTTTTTATTTTTTTAAGTATGGGTAAAGTAATTTTTATGGTGTATATAGAAATTCCCTTTGGCAGTGTTTGGATGGGGGAATAAGGCCTGAATAGGCTCTTATTCCCCCTTATTCCCCAAACATAAGGAAAAGGTGTGTGGGCCCACTAGATTAGCTATTCAGTCAACCATTCTTATTCCAATTTCTTATTCCATGTACTGATGGAATAGCTCCTATTCCCACTGTAGCTATTCCAGGGGCACCGATGGCATTAAATTAAATATATTAAATAAATTTATTTATAATGTCATTTAAATAAATTAAATATATTATTTATAATATAATTTAAAATGAAATTAATTTATTTATAATATAATTTAAAATGAGATATATTTATTAAGTATGTTCTTATATATTTTATTATAATAATTAATTTATTACCTTATTTATTAATAAATAATAATTTATTCAATTAAATTAATTAAATAAATTTATTTATAATATAATTAAAATTAAATAAATTTATTAATAGAAAATAATAAATTAAGTATGTTATTTTTTTTTATTAATATAAAATAATTTATTAAGTATGTTCTTATATATTTTATTAATAATAATTAATTTATTACCTTATTTATTAATAATAATAATTTATTCAATTAAATTAATTAAATAAATTTATTATAATATAATTTAAAATTAAATAAATTTATTAATAGAAAATAATAAATTAGTATGTTATTTTTTCTTTATTAATATAAAATAATTTATTAAGTATGTTCTTATATTATGCTATTAATAATAATTAATTTTTATCTTATTTATTAATAAATAATAATTTATTCAATTAAATAAATTAAATAAATAAATTTATAATATAATTTAAAATTAAATAAATTTATTAATAGAAAAATAAATTAAGTATGTTATTTTTTTCTTTATTAATATAAAATAATTTATTAAGTATGTCTTATATTATTCTATTAATAATAATTAATTTATTACCTTATTTATTAATAAATAATAATTTATTCAATTAAATAAATTAAATAAATAAATTTATAATATAATTTAAAATTAAATAAATTTATTAATAGAAATAATAAATTAAGTATGTTATTTTTTTTCTTTATTAATATAAAATAATTTATTAAGTATGTTCTTATATTATTTATAAAAAATAATTAATTTATTACCTTATTTATTAATAAATATAATTTATTCATATCATTTTAAAAAATAAAAATTGATAAACCATTTTTATTGGAAGGGGTATCTTTGAATTTCAGAAAAATTTTTATCTATTCCTACTGGAATACATGCTTATTCTCATTTCATCCAAACATCATTTGAAATAAAACTACATTAATTGGACTGAATAACATGGAATACCAATTTTCATTCTTATGTATTTCTATTCTCGAAATAACTTTTGATATCAAACACAGCCTTGTGAATGTCCCGGGCTAAGTTAATTTGAGCTTGGGATGGCCAACAGCTAAACCCAGCCGCCCATTATCGCCCTCGTCTCTCGAAACACAGTCGATCTTATTCGTAGAATCGCACAAAACTCTTGTTTCGAGGGCGCTAAACCGACCATCAATAAACAAGCCTCTCACCTAACGAGGCCGACGGCATTATCCTTCAGCATCATGATTATTATATAGCCTGGCATATTAGGCAAGGGTTCCAAAAGCGACGAGCCCTCTCCAGATTGTTCCAGAACGCTCGTCACCCTTCTGCCGTTGCATCGTCAAAGCCTCGGATATTTATTTTATTCGACCCGTACTCTAGGAAAGATTATAAACTAATATCCAGACCCCGAGACGAGGTTGTTTCGACATTTAACTTGTAAACACCGTCAATCGCCCGTTACGATTTTAGCTTGGACACGTGGGCCCAGGGAGCGACGACGAGAAAACGACGCTCTTGATTGTGGTAAGGCAAGGGCTTGGGAGAATCTCCGCCAACCGCACCGGCGCCTTTTTTTTTTTTTTTAATCGTTTAACCGCACGTAGCGGTGAGTCGCGCCACGTGGGCACGACCCGATCTGAAGGATTCTCCGCGATGCGGAGAGGGCACGCTAGCTTCCGGCTTTTGATTTTGTCCAGCGGGGACGGCCACGTTGGACTAATGCGGTGACACTTGGCACCCGTCGGGCGCTCTCCACCGCCATTTGCTCCACGTCACTACACCGGCTCGGACCGAACCTGATCTCTCTCTCTAAACCTCTATAGACCCTCCGAACACCCGGTTGCCATTCCGACGCCCAAGCCGTGGCGCTCCTCTTAGTCCAATTCACCCTACACCAGTAGAACTTAGAACTCCTCCCCCCAGACTCGACGCGGTTTTTGCTCTCTTCTCCCATTTTTCTTCTTCTTCTTCCTCTCCTCTCTTCTTCTTGATCTCGCGTGGAGGTCATAGCTTCTTGAATCCCTGGCGGGGGAACGATCCGCCGGGTTCTTGCTCTGCTCTCCTCGTGGAAGCCTGCGCTTCGATCGGGAAAGAAGGTATCCGAATCTTATCTTCCCCTCCCTAGATTTGTTTGAAGAACCGAAGATTTTTGCGTTCTTGAACCGATTTCGATTTCTAGTGGCCTTTTCGTTTCCTTTTTTTTTTCCCCCTTGAAACCCTTGTTTTATTTGAATCTCTTGTCTCCGTGATTTTTGGGTTTCTTGCGATCTTTTTATTTCTTCTTTTCTTTTCAATCGATGGATGCATGTGGTTTGGATGATAACTAGGGTTCTAATCTTACATCAGCGCCCTGTTTCTTGAACAATAGGGAAGAGTGGTTTCTTGGTATTTTGTGCGTCTGAGGCGGTTTTTTCTTTGAACAAATCGCCTCTGTTGGTGGTATCTTTCGGTTTTGAAGGTGAGTTAAAGATATAGGTGGGTAACGGCTGCTGTGAGTCTGTTAAATCTAAGAGGGCATTGGGTTCATCAGAGTATGTTTTTTCTCCAATCCTGTCCTGACATTGGACTGATCTGGTTCATAGGCGGGAGTAGTCAGACGAGAGGTGTGGTGCTCTTGAAGGCAACGGAATGTGTGCGTTTTCCTCTTGGACAAGGAGGCGTTTTCCGCTTCTCCATTCTAGCACCATTGTTGGTCATTTTGAGTCTGGTTGATGGGAATGGTTGATCAAGTGAGCCCCGATGGGGCTGGGAATAAAGGGCTTGCAGAACTAAACTATCACATCGGGTATGAGCACAAGGAGGTTAGGGATGGCATTGTGGGGGAGGGTCAGGTGCTCTCAGAAGAAGATGAGTCAAGGATTAACGAAGTGGCAGAAGATTTGAATGACAACCAAGAAAGTAACGTGGCGGTCCCACTGGCTCATCAGGCTGGTCCTCAGAACCAGCAGCAGCAGGAGGTGGAGGAGGAGGAGCAGCAGCCACCAGGGCCAATCATTCGATGGGAGAGGTTTCTTACTGTTAGAACACTGAAAGTATTGCTTGTGGAGAACGACGATTCTACCCGCCAAGTGGTCGGTGCGTTGCTCCGTAACTGTAGTTATGAAGGTAAGTAATTTAACTTTTAGTTTTATTGTCACTATGTAGAAAATCTGTACAGGATTTTATTTTCCTTATCAAGGATTTATCTATTTAATTGCTGAACGGTTGACCTTGTTGTGGAGCGTGTACTCCTGTTCTGTTTCTGCTAAATATGTAGGAGCTTGCGTATGATCGAACTTGGTTTGAAATTGATTTCAACCTTCAATTTTAAGATTAAACTTGATTTGTTTCCCGTTATTTCAAGCTTTGTTCGATCTTAATTTCAAATCAAGCCAAACATGAGCCTTGTTGATCAGCCTGATAACTCGAGATTAAATCATTCTTGGTTCAAGCTTAAACGAAAGCTTGATTCCTGATTTCAATTTTTGGTTCAAAACTTGGTTTTGGTCTAAATTATTATTTGATTGATCCAAAGAATAAAAGAATACATCAATTAAAACTTTAATTTAATGATCTGTTATATATGATATATATATAACTTAAATATATTCAAGCCTTATTGAGCAGCCTTTGATCAAGATGTTGACTTTTGGCTCAGCTTGAAATTAATTTTGAGCCTGTTTCCTTGTTTAAGCTTGGTTTGTTTACCTTCAAACTGAGCTTGATTCAAGCTTTTGTCAAGCCAGACCTGGGTGAGCTTGGTCTGCTCAGCTCATTTGACACCCTTATGTATACATTAGGTTCTCTGTTTTAAAAGACTAACCTGCTCTTAGATGCTTTTTTTTCTTTTGCTTTCCTAGTATAGTTGGGCATAAGACATCACCTTTCTAATTTCATGCTGTTTCTTTGTATTTTGTTGTTGATTTGTGTACATACATACAGATTTTCAGTAGTAATTTTTGGTTCAAAGAACTAAAATGGCCCTTAAAGTGGCCTTAGTGAAGGAAATTAATGAGAGTCGCACGTAACTACTGAGATATTTTGTTGCCTAATGGCTTGCCATGGAACTATTGATGATAAGATATATTATTGTTACTCAAGTACATTACCATATGTGAAAAATGAAACAGGACTTGCAATATTTGTCGGCATCTTATTTTTATACAAAACTCTGCCTTTTATAGATGTTGGAAATATTATATCATGAATATGTGTAGTTTTTGCATCTTTTTTTTTTATTGTCCTCATTTATACTACTATGCATATAGGGAGTTTCATAGGGAAGTTCACTCTGTAATTAATGGGCCATGAGAAATCCAATGATACTCAGATTAAATATTGCACTGCCAGTGAATATCTCTTCTGTTGTTATTATTCATTAATAAAAGGCTTGTGTAGTAATGATAGACCAAGAGCTTACGATAAATATATGGAATGGTGTGTATATAAGTTGATCAAAGTTTTGGGGCATATGCAGTGGAATTAAATTTAAGTGAAAATGGAAAAAAAGAAACTTTTGAGTCATAGAATGCCCCAAAATATCAAGAGGTAGTGGAACATAGGGCAACTTATATACACCCCAAACCAGTCAAAATAGTACACCAATACCTTATCTAATCATTCAATTCCATTTCTTTATGATTTCTTGTGAAACCAGTCAATATATCTTTATTTCTTTTCCCCTTTCATTTTTTTGTTTTATCTGCCCAAAGACATGAAAGATCCACAATCTCAAAATCCTCAAAACCGAGGTCTAAAATCTCACTATTGGTACCCATGCTGTTCTGGCATGGTAATGGTGAGTATGGTACCATACTAGCACGTGATATGGTAGTTGTTGTTAGACAGCAGCCAACTTCAACAGGATTTTTTGATACTGATACAAATGGTGCCCTTAGTATCATCGCTCATTGGTCAGGTTTGTTGCAGCTGGTACTGGCCAGTAGTCAATTCCGGTTTTCAAACATCAAGACAAGGCAATTAGTGTAAAGGGAACATCGGGTAAAGATTCAGGAGAGATCATCTCCTAGACTTCTGATGTCAATCTTGTCCTCTGTTGTGTGAGGTCTCATACATCATGGTTTTACCCTCTGATTGAATTGCCCAGACAGAGTTGTGTACTTTATTTAGCTGTTTATGCCTTATTATAAATGCTCTCTGTAGATACAATTAAGAGAGAGGGTTACTACTTATTGTAAGACATGAATTTGGGCTTTTCTTTTTGTTGGCGAGCTTGTATCTTTGTTTTCTTCTTCCATGGTTTGGGTGGTCAAATTAGACTTTTTCTAGTATGAGGTGTAGTTCTCTGCTGAATCCCTACCACTGGAGACTTGATTGTAGTGGGGATTTAACCGTAGCAAGGTTCTGAGATCTGACTGGTTTAGCCTATTTTGGCCAGTTTTGCGTAGTTTTGGCAGTTTTGGCTGAAATTGACTGAAAATATTGTTTCTTTCCAAAATGGTGACTATAAACAGAGCATCAATAAAAGGTCCTAGAGAGCTTAAAAAAACCAAATTGATTATTTTATTATGTAGATTATATACTTATGTTCCTAAAATGGGAGATAAACAAACTGTAGTATCCAACATCTTGATATTAATGTCTGAATGGGTAGTGCTCCCACCATATATTCAATCTGTTAGTAACACATGGATATATGGTCAAGTAAATTTGGATCCACAAGTAGAAAGGTATAAAACCATTCAAAAAAGGAGAGAGAAGATATTTTACATAATTTAATAAGCTATCTAGATTAAACTTTAAGATCAGTTTGTGAATAAGCACAATTAAAGATTTTGACATGTGCAATCCACCATCATGTAACAATTATGTCAAGTGCAGGCAGCAGTGACTGATAAGTGTCTAAGAAACAATTGCGAGTCATGAAGATACTGGGACAATAGCAATGCAAAGTAACGACTACAGCATACTAACGTCTACTCAATAGGTGAAGTGCCTCATTAATCAAAGGATGCTTGGCAATTAATACAAAATTGAAAGGAAATGGTTTAATTTGACAATAAAATAAGGAAAATGTTTTAGGGCCCAACCCTGGGATCAATGAAAAGCATCATTTCCTCATGTCATTACATAGCTGGTGCTTATATCACCATGCCGTGTTTGGCACCAACATCGTGAAGTGTGTTAATCCTTTCTTACCATATGACATAGAGCTTTTTTTATGCTATGGTTGGGAATCATAGCATTACTGATAAGATAATTAGTGAAATTTAATAAAATGATATGAAAATGTTACCTTAATATCTTTTATTTGCCTTAAATTTCTGATTTTTCTGAATTTTATTTGAACTTTTTGATTGAAACTTCAAAACTTAAAGTGAAATAGCCAAAACCACCCTAACTACAAAACCAAAGCTCTATCCACGTGTCCAAAATTGAAATAGAAGCTGCATTTTAAAACCATGATTGAAAGCTTGTCTAGACTGAAACCTTTTATTTCCAATGTACGTGTGCATGCTATCTCGATCTATTCTCCATTGCTTTATTCTCAACCCATATAATGCCTATAGGATCTCTAATATTTTTGTTCCTTAAACTATCATTTCTTGATTTTACCACACATCCCACTAAAGAAAGTTCATTATCTCAGTACTAAACTCTGTACTAGTACCACATTGGTACAATATCGGTATAGCATATCGAGACTTAGCACATGCCCCATACTGAGCCTTGTTTCAATACCGGTATATTTTTATTTTTCTTGCATTGTATTGTAGTTGTCTACTTTCCTTGTTTCTCAAATCTCAACAATTTGAGCTATAAAACATTGCGGGTTACTATCCTCTTGTTGAACTCTCCTAAAGGTTGCCAAGGCATGAGCTGTTTATGTACCACTATAGGAGCACCTCTCCATTTCATCCATTTAATTTTAATTCTATTATGCTCATCTTCACCTGTTCTCTTTTTGTTGTTATAAAAGCTCCCAAATAATGAAAGTAGTCAGAATTTATTAGCTGCCAAAATTTAGTTCTCCCTTCATTTGAAAGTCTGAAGAATTTAGAAAGGTATCATTTCTTTATATTATGATATTTTTCTATTGAAGTGTGCACACTACGTCTCTATCTTGTACATTTCTAGAGTCATGCTACATGAAAGAGCTATAACCTCAACTCAACTCAACTAAGCCTTTTCCCAACTACATGGGGTCGGCTACATGAATGTATTAGGCTGTAACTTGATTTAGGAACTCTATATGTAAATTCCTGGAAGCTGTGTAGCCTTTTCTTCTTTATTATCATGGTATGGGAATCAGGAATTGCTTTCGTTACCATAGAATCATCTCAAAATTTTTAATCCAAAACATTGATAATACAAAGTCCTCTTTAAATTTGTATCCTTATAGCCTTACTAATGGTTTCTATTAGGTCATTTGTTAAGTTACTGAATTCCATTTGATTCTCATAAGTCTAATTTGATATTTCAAATTTGACTAGATATTACTCTGATTCCTTCAAATATGGTTGAAAATTGGCTACTAACATCTGGTTTGCATTGAGCACATGAATGATGACTTTAATGATCTTAGACAATTACTTTGGCGCTCGTGTCTTAAGCTAAATGAGTCTTTTGGTGTTAATTGAATCCCATCTCATGCCACATAATTACCTTTGTTGTAGTTACTGTCTTTTGGTGTTCATCGAATCCATCCCATCTCATGCGACATAATTACCTATGTTATAATTAAGACTGTGGGTATGCCATTGATTCTTTCACCTTGTTTTATAATTTATGATTTTTCCTAATGTTTATTGTGAAATTTATCATGATTTGATTTAAGTCGCTTATTTTTGCTCATTTCTTCGAATTATATCTCTTTTAATCCCATTCCATCATTTAGTTCGATGCATGAGTATTTTAAGCTTTTTCACTAGTATCATCTTGTTGGTTTATCTCTAAGCTACTAAATTATCTGACCTTACAACTATTCATTTATGATGACCCTCGGCATGATGCAATTAAATTTTGAAGTTTAGGTTTCTGGAGCCTTCTTTTATTTTTCAGTTTTTCTTTGGTCATTATTTTCTGTTTCAGTGGGTCAATAAATAGTAAGGTACTGTTCATGCATTATTCATTCTACAACAACAAGAACAGTAACAACGTTTTCTTGGGGTATTTTAATGGTTGTCCTCTAGTTTCTTTTTCTTTGTTAGGAGTCCTAATGGGAGTCAAATAAGTACATGTTTAGTAGGTTGTTTAGGAGTAGTCTATGCTTTTAAAAGAGCCCAACTAGGGTTGGAAAAGTTAGTTGGCTGAGGCTATTAAAATGTATGCTGCTCAAAAAGAGAATATGTGGAATTTATTTTGAGAACAAGAAGTAGCTGCAGGCTTCTTTCTTCTTCTTCTATTCATTTTTTTGACACTTCTCTTCCCTCTCTTTTAATCTTCCGTTATTCTTTTCTTTGTACTTCTTATCCTCTCTATTTTCCTAGCTTCTTCTACTGCTGTTTACTGATCAGATCTAAATCTAGATTAGTTTATACCAATGTTATTATCTATATAACAGAATAATGATCAGTTCTGGGGCCAATTGCTTTTGATCAGTTTAGGATTGATCCATAAATCAGATCTAATTAATTCTGAGCAACATGTTTCTGCAGAGTCCAACCTATTCTGTCTCTGGATCTATTTACTTTGGTGCTAGTCTTTAGTAAACCCTATTTCCAATTTGGAATTACATCAGTTTGATATCAGAGCAGCTGATCCTGCATAATCATGGATGTGGAATGGTGAGATATTGTCAAAAGCTTTAATGCTAAACTTGAAGTGAATATGGAGGATGCTCTGATGACGTGTGAATTATTGGAGCTCAACATCATCTCCCAAGCCATCTTCAATAAAAAAACAAATCTGCTTTGAAACCTAACTTGGAAAACAAGCATGAAGGGATCTTTGCATCTTCTCCTAAAGCAGTTGCACTAAATAATAAAAAAGGCTTTAGTGCACCTACCAGCAAAGCTCAAAGCCATCAGTCCACAACTCACACAAAAATCTGATTTCCAAGTAGTAAGCAAGGAAAAAATAGTTTTTTGAGTAAAAGGGAGTAAGGATATCAAAACTACAAGAAGTGATCATGAATGAAAGTATACTAGCATATTCATGATGATAGCCGCTTACTGTGGAAAGGAGAAAGTAATTTTTGATGAAGTACATAAGTAAGGACCAATGAGCTGGCACCAAATGCTATATCAATTGGTGGCCCATGTGATATGGTGCCGGTGTATATCGTATCAAAATATGGTACACCATGGCATGTCGGTTGGGTACACCTGTTTTTCTTTTTTTCTTATTTCAAAGATTTTGAGAGATTATTTTAATGATTATTATATCTTGAATTATATTTATATGCTATTTTGATTTTTTTGGTCATAATGGTCAATGAATGTAATATAGAATGTATACACTTATCAATGCAATAGAGAATGCATAAATGTATATATATATATATATATATATATATATATATATATATATATATATATCAAAATTCATGTAGTAGAGATTGTATATTGACATCTAATTACTTGTGGAATGTCTATATTTTTCGTAGAGGTCAGGGTCCCATTCATAGTTTAGACCTAGGATCTAACTCTAACCTAGATAATATGCTCATTCTTGTATTCCTTAATCAGTTTTCCCTAGATAACCACCTTGATATCGAGGTAACTATCCAATTTGATGGGAGATCAAGGCAGCATTATATATGTAATCTAATTGGGACTCTGGACGATAATGATCACTTAAATATGATGCCTTAGATGAAGGATAATTGTATGGATTATACCTAGCTATGCGGAATATGATTTGATAAATGATTCAGATTTAAATAGATCCAAGAATTCTATTGCAGGTGCTGTATCATCCATATTAGCATGGCCATCTTGAACCATCATGAAGGGCTAACCTCTTACTTGTTATAGTATCCTCATGGGCTTAAGGTTGTGCATCATGGTCTATATCTTATGTGACATGAATGAACTGCTACTTGTAAATCAATCAAGACCATAGGATTTTAAGCACCCGTGCCATGTATATTGCTACCTCCTTAGCCATTGATAGATCATTACTTAAATTGTCATTGTCATCATCGCTAGTATTACGAGATGTTCTCAACAGTCATTGAGGGTTTGAATAGGCTCTTCATCTGTTCTCTAATGAATCAATAGTTCTTACATTTTCCTCTTATTGATCTAAAAAACTGGTTTCTTTGCTTGTTTGTCCTCACTTATTTGGTTTTGTTGGGTGGCTCAACTGTGTCCACATCTTTACTGCACTACCAATTTGACCAGATTGGGTATCTTAGTGATCTCTTAACAACTTTGGCAAACTTTGGAAGGATATCTTAGATATAGTCTTGTGATAATGGTCTTGCTTGACTAGTTGTAAGCATGGCTTGCATTGTTTTGCTCATGTTTCCACATTCATCCCAAACTCTCTTGCTATACAACTAGTTGATCGAAGAGGTGAGCTTGGTTCATCAAGCATTAGCTACTATTGACTCTCAAGCCAACCAACCATTAGGATCCTCACCATATATAAAATCATTGTGGAGCAGGCTATTATATTTCAGCTCCATCTTTATGCCCTTCAATTTGAGTCTCAAATTATTGTGCACATATACCAGGTCATTCAACCACTTTTGACTGAGGGTTCTCCTGTTTGCTTGGATAAGGGTGAATGTTTACTAAATGTGCTCAAGCTGCCAGAGGAGTCTGTTTACCAGAAGATATATATTGCTAATCACCTAAGGCGTTTTGATAAGATATTGAAGTTGAAACCACCACAAACATGCAAATGCAATAAAACAAATTGTTGATTAAATACTACTTATTATAAAATATTTGTTTTTATAATCATGTCCAAAAAATACCTAGATTTATGCGTCTTTGCTTGTACTAGTTGTCCTTTCATTAAAGCTTTACCTTGTAAAACATACTTGACATAGTGGTTAATAATCTTCTTGAATTGGCAAAATAAAGATCTTGAAGTTAAATAAGCATGTAATTATCGTCCTCCAAACATCAGACATCAGGTGGCACTGGCTGGATAAAGTTTTATTTTACATATGACATCGCACAGGATCATTAATAGTTCCTCATCCATGTCCTTTCTTGGAGCACCATATTAAAACTTCATGTTAAGCTGGTAGGTTGCTAGCATATTTTTTCTAAATGCTTTAGTTAAGAAATTTGGATATTAATTCTTAAGAATAAATAATTTTAAGAACTACACTTGTTGTATTATTTGCTAGATGTAAATCCTTGCCTATCTGGATGGAGTTAATAGTAGATTGGTAGTGCATATTGTTTGTAGTTGTTGCCTCTCCTTTGTCCCTCTTTCCCTTTACATTTAGCTAGGTTCATCAAGAATATGTGGTAGGGTGTGACGGGCTAAAAGAAATCTAATACTGGTTGAAGCCTGATGTGATAATAGACTAGCCTGTCATTGGGCTAGTCTACTGCATGGGCGTGCCACTGATATAAATCAGCAATCAGGAAGATGAATAAGATGGGAGTTTTACTTTCTTGACCTCCAAAGACTTTTACTACTGCAATACCAGTGATTAGAAGATGGCTGATTAGGATTGTATTGATATAAGCTAAGTTACATCTACTCTTAAGATAATGATAAGCTAAGGTAAGATAAAAGATAAGTGGATTGATTATTGTTTCAAATATCCTTTCATAGGTAGTTTCAAGTAGTACTTATCTAAGCAGATTGTAACCACATCCTAACTACCTAGAATGTGTACAGGGTTCCACATCAAACACATATCTCTATTATGGTGCTAGTACCGCAACGTAACTCAACTTCTCTATGGCTTGGTTATATTCTTTGATGATTCTACAAACAACTCTCTTTGTGGACTGTGTTACACTTAGGAGTGGCAAGTTGTGTTGCATGGCATATTAATGTTGTGTCGGAGCTGAGATAAAATACCATATGAGTCAACATAAATATGACACGATTAATTAATAGTGTTAAAAATTTCAATGCAAACACGACTCGATTATTAAATAACTAACATGACATAACATGTATTAACCCATACAACATGACTCACTTAACAACTTAACATAAATAGACATGATTCGTTTAACAACTCACTTAACATGAATAGACATGGCTTATACATTTTCCGACATGATGCTTAACCACATCAAAAATTCATTATAATATTAAATCATTTAAATTAAACAATTTAAGTTTCATCATTTATAAGAAACTCAATTGTGTAAACAAATGAAAAAATAACTAACTTTAATTGTGTCATAACCATATTATTTTCAAGTTGACAAGTCAACATGTGACATGATATGGTTATTTGGTTATAATGGTTTCGACATGATTATGATATGAACCTACTTAGGGTCAACTCAAACCTATGTTGGGTTTGAGTTGTATTTATATATCGTGTTCAATTTTGCCTCCCCTAGTCACACTACTAACTTCACCAATTACCATGGAATAGTATTTTTCTTAGCCTTTAAAATCTCCATAGGCAATATTGCTCAAATTGATTGGCTCATTTGGTTTGCTCAACATAACAATCAATTTTTGTTTCATTCAATCTAGAATTTGGCATGACAATTTTAAGTCTAAAACACATTTGAACATTTAGTTTGTTGCCATCATACTCTCATATTATATGACATGCAGTGCACAATCAAAATGCTGTTGAATTGTATGATCCTTGATCAAGATTTAATATTAGCAATGTTCCTTGAGATCTCTATGTTGGCTGTATGATGAGCACTTCAAGAATAATTAGTGTTTTGTCCAATGTTACTCTTTTAGCTACTTCACTCGGCAGTTTGGACTCACACAAGGAATCACTTGTCCATATGTATTTTCTTTTTTTGTATTTTCCCACCTTCAACGATTATAATTTATCCCACTTTTATTTCCTTGGCCAATTTCCTCTTCATTTGGTCATGCAATGTCTTCTAGTTCATTCTATTTACCTTGAAAACAACCAATGCCAATGATTTTGATGATTGTTGAAAGACTTACATAAATTTACGATTTACATGGAGATCACCACTTCTATTCTCAATCACATAATGCCAACTATCCTCTTGATATCAAAAAGCACGAAAGTGGCTCAACATCAAAAGACACTACTATTATCCCAAAGCTTGCGAGCAAAGCCTTCATGATCTTCCTATCTTATTCATAAAATGTTCAAGGGTGAATATATAGTTACCTCTGCTTGATTTTTCATGAATCTAAATTGTTTTCCCTCATCATTTAGATCCACCTATAGCGACCTTGGTTCAGTCAATTAAAGCCAAAATTAAATCGTCTACCTCGAAGAAGATAATTGATGGCCCAACCAAATCGGTTACCCATTAGTTAATGTAGACCTAACTAAAGGATAATTACCTTATTTTGGAAAGGAAAATTTCTTTTGGTCTTTTAGGTATCTTCTATGCTAATGATGAGCTTGGAGAAGAAGATGAGATTCCTTGTACTCCTGGAAGAAAGAACACTCCTTCCAATAGCTATTATGCTAGTCGAGCTTCCAAAGGCTGTTACGAAGGAAAACTTAGTGTTGGCCGAACCTTCTCTAGATGCTCTTTGGTCTTGTAGGAGTCTTGCCGTAGATCTTCCTAGGGCATCATCCCCTATAGAGGTACCTTCTAACTCTTCATCCACAACTTTGCCTATGGATGTCTTGATTGGTCAACAACTAGCTCATGATGCTGGACCATAAGCTCCTCTATCAATTGGAGGCATGGTGAACCTCTTAAGATTCACCTAGTGCCAACATCGAAGCCAAGGTATGATCTTTCAACTCCTAAGATCCTTTTTAATTATTGGGTCATTATTCATCCCAGAGCATTTATAGGATATCGAGGTCCCAAGCTGATTACTTTCACCCTCAATCAATAATATAATTGTCATACTATTGAGTTCGTCGAAGCCAAGGTCACCTTAGGCTTCCTGTAAGGTTCATAAGGCTCGAAGGATCCTTAAAGGAATTGAGAGGATTTGTTTGGATCAAACACTCCAATATGACCGGTGTCCATAAAAAATATCAAGGTTATGCTCCAGTCTTTGCATATTTCTATTAGTCAAGTAGCTAATTTGACATACTTCGAGGATATGTTAATCGATTTGTCGCATACACACAGGATCTTACTTTGATTGAAAAATTGGCCCATATCTTTGCTTGTGTTAATGACTTGAGGTTGGAAATTTTTGAGATAGGCATTGCATCGAGACCCTCTATTGCAAACTCCTAAGGATTCAAGGAAAAAAACTGCATCTCAAAAGCATAATCTCATCCCTAGAGGGTCAATTGATTGGCTCATACCATTCTAAAGGCTTTAGAAGATGAGGAGGTCCAATTGAAGAAAACTTATGAAGACCACCTTGAAGCCTTTGATGTTGCTTAAAATCTAAAGGCTTTGGAAGATAAGGAGGTCCGATTGAAGAAAACTTGTGACGACCACCTTGAAGCCTTAGATATTGCTCAAAGAGTATTGATTGATTGCATGATGAAACACTCGAAATTTTGAGATTACATTGTCGTTGTGTCGTTGGTTGAAAAGATGTCGGGAGATCTTCAAGAAAAATGGGATTAAGTCCAGCACATTGCATGAGGCCTGTAACTTGTTGCTTTGTATCAATGGATTTTAATAATTATTTCAACTTCTAAAGAGCAAAGTAGTAAACAACCATGATGAAGAGAGGGCTAGGTTATGTTTACATAAGCTAATCTTAAGCAATTGATTTTAGTATTGTCAGATGTGCGTCTTAGGCACACCTAAGGTGCAAGGTGCTCTTTATACCTTAATGTGTGAAGCATAAGTTCTCAAAGGTTAGGCGCTTCTTATATTCTAAGGCGCCTTCATCTAAGCAAACATAAGATAAAAAAAGGCATATGCTTTTGATCTAATTCAAGATGCAAGAAAAATATGCCTTGCTTTATAAGTATATATATATATATATATATATATATATATAAGTCTATCATATTTATTAGACTATATTAACTTTATAATACACCATTCTATATATAATTATTTTTCTTATCTAATAGAAAAATCTAAAAGCTGGAAGGCAAAGAGATGGAATACTAAAAATTATGCTATTATATGAGAAAGAGAAGGAAAGATATTAAGAGACTACATATTTCAGCTGAGAAAAGGGAGGCTTTTCATTGAGCTAATAGATTCAAATATTAATATTATGATTTTTTTAGGTTTTTTTATTATATGTTATAAATCCTACTTATATAAATTATTCTATCATTTATTTCAAAAATATGCATCTTACTTTGCCCAGGCACATGCTTGTGCTTTGTGCTTTACGCCTAGGCTTCAAGAGCCCTTTGTGTTTAAATACGTCTAGTGCTTTTAACAACATTGATTTATTTTCCATACTTGGGATATGATTTCCAAAGATTGACCATGCAATAAATCAAAAGGCCATTCATTTTGTGAAAAAGCCTCAGCGATCACTGGACCCACGTTGCAGATACTTCTAATATGCTAAAATGGGATGTGGGATGGTAAATCTCTCAAAAAGGTGTCTTTCATTTATAGGAGAATGTGCAAATGGGCTTTGGATCTACCTTAGGACAAGATAAGAAGAAGAGGCTTGTCAATATGGATTTAATTTTGTCACCCAAGATTCATCCAACCACATAAGACCTCACAGGAATCAAGGATAAGAAATTTCACAGCCAAGACTCTAGTGGCCAAATTGTCAAATGGTCCTATTTTATAGCCTTCAACTATTAAAATATGAAAAATAATATAACAAAAATTTTGTCAGCTAGTGTGTTGGCTAAGCTGGTTTGATATGAAAAAGTGTAGGGTGATAAGGTTTGAATGCCACTTAGCATGAATTGAATTTAGGCTAAGAAATAATTAAGATTGGCCTTCTTTTATTTTCTCATAACATATGATATAATAATTAATAGCTAACTTTTCTTGTGCAAATCATTTTATTTTTATGTAAAATATATGTATGTATTAGATTACTTATTTTTGTTGTCCATTCATGCTTACTCAGAAATGCATAATCTAAAACTCAAATTTAAAAGCTCTTATTATTAGGGAAAGAAATGTGATCATTAGAGCAAGCCTCAATTCTCTACTTTGATGGAAGGTGAAACCAGATATAGATACCTACTATATGGTTCTGTAATTATATACCATTTAAAACACCCACCCTCCCTTGTTGAATACCTAACATTCATCTTCCCCCATTATAAACCCTTAATCTTTGCATCATGTTGAGATCAAACCACACCATATGGTATCTATATTTGGTCTCACCTTCTATCAAAGTAGAGAATTGAGACTCTCTAATGATCACTTTTAGATTTGAGTCTTGGATTTTGCATTTTTAAATTTTGAACTAGATAATTATAGTGCTCTTGGATTAGATATTTTCAAATTTTGAAGTAGATAATTGGATCTCTTTTTCTCCAAAAATAAAATCAAAATTGGTAAATATGGAGCCATGGTGCAAAGAGATTCATCAAGGTTTCTCAATATTAAATCAAAAGTAAGCATGA
This sequence comes from Calamus simplicifolius, assembly GCA_900491605.1. Taxonomy (NCBI): domain Eukaryota; kingdom Viridiplantae; phylum Streptophyta; class Magnoliopsida; order Arecales; family Arecaceae; genus Calamus; species Calamus simplicifolius. The sequence goes on along the minus strand of UESW01005070.1, from coordinate 249,942 downwards.
ATGAGCAATGATATATTAAAAATAAATGACTTGGTAAAGAAAAGGTAACTATTTATTGTCGTACCACATGTTATGAGAGACTAAAGGAAGGCCAATCTCAAAGCATAAAAGTTAACTAAACTTGGACTTTAACAATTATCAAAAATATAAACTATGTTATGTAGATTTCTTGCATCCAATCTTCTAATTAATTACATTCACTTTTGACTGATCTTCATCCTTTGGCAGTTACTGCTATTGCAAATGGTTTGCAAGCATGGAAAATCTTAGAAGATCTTACAAATCATATTGACCTTGTCTTGACTGAGGTAGTCATGCCGTGTTTATCTGGCATTGGTCTTCTAAGCAAGATCATGAGCCACAAAACTCGCAAGAATATTCCTGTTATCAGTGAGTACCCATCCTACATCAGTTTTCTACATCAGATTTTAAACTATGTTTCTTTCAAATGAGAATATGAGATCTTAAATTATGGTTTTTAAAAATATTTAACTTTGGTACTTTTAACTGCTACACCTGATGAGCTTTTTTGTGTGCAGTGATGTCATCAAATGATTCTATGAGTACAGTCTTTGCATGTTTGTCGAAAGGTGCAGTTGACTTTTTAGTGAAACCAATTCGCAAGAATGAGCTAAAAACCTTTGGCAGCATGTCTGGAGGAGATATCACAGTGTAAGTTTCTATCGTGTACTGTTCAGATTTTTTTTAAAAATTGTTTTCTGTGCTAGCGCATAGGCTAAGGTCATTCATGTTTCTTTGTAGTGTCTTCGGGTTCAGCAAATGCTCTTGATTAGATCATGTTATTGTCAAAATTTTCATCCATCAAATTTCTGCATTTGTTTTCTTCTTTTTCAATTCTATTTTATTTTTTGTTTTTGATTATTTGTTTTTATTTTCCTCCTCTAAATGTGTTACTTTATTGTTATATCTCAGTCCAGTGGTAGTGAAAGTGGCATCCAAACCCAAAAAATTTCAAAGTCAAAGAGTGCTGATGCTTCTGACAATTATAGTGGCAGCAATGATGACAACGACAATGGAAGCATTGGCTTGAATGTTAGGGATGGAAGTGATAATGGAAGCGGAACTCAGGTATGCTGCTTACCATTCCTCTTTCCTTTATTGTCGGTCATGTTTCCCATTTTAATTTTTTGTAAGTATGACTTACTTATAAGTCATCCAACCTAAACAGTGTCAGGTTTTGTTGGACTTGTCTCTTAATTCTAGCTTCATTATATCAACAAGAGACATATTTGCAAACTTTACGTTTCATAGCTTTCTCTTGATTTCTAAAATTCACCTATAGTTTTAAATCTGATCTCATTATTGTCTAATGCACATCTTTGAAACTACTACTTTTCTGTTGCGTCATTTTTAATTTTTTATAATGATATATGAAGTTTCTCAAAGCCTACATTTTCAGCAACACTGCTTCCTTCATTGCTTCTTTTACATTCCTCATACATCAACCGAATGAGGGCAGTCAGAAAGCATCCTAACTTTTAGTATTACAGCTGTAATGTAAATTAAGATAGGGTGGAAGATTTGGCTCTTGAGATGTCATGCACAAATAAATCAAGCAAGTTCCTTGACCATTGACTTGTGATATATATGATGCATGCTTACATTGTACATCACTAGGTACTAATTTAACCTACAGGCTACTTACTAATCACTAGAACCATGTTTATGAGAATGCTCTGTTTATTACTATGATAATCAACCAAGCTGCTTACATGTAAATGATGGACATTACCAAATGACAATAATTTTGACCTAATATTAATGTAGATAGTATTAATATTGACCTATATATTGCCCTAGATCAGTTCAAACATAAGAAAGAGATTGTAGATGTATGTTGAGGGCCATGGAATCGCTAGGAAATTTACTTCCAACTTTGGCTGTCCCTATACTAATTGGTAATGTGATACCATGTATTTGTTTCCACTTATGTATCTTTCATGTATATTTGCTGTTATATGTTGGCGAAACAACTTACCCATTTGATGTGGACAAGTTAAAAGCAACATCAACTCATTTTCCTTATCTTCTGCTTATGCCTTGACGACTTCACTACATCCATCAAATGGTGGACAGCCATGATAACATGAATAAAGTGATTTGCACATATAGCAAAGGTTAGAATCTCTTCATATTTCATAATATTATGCATCAAAGTATCATATAGTAGGGTGTCAAAATGGTAAATACCTTGCATTTCTTGAAAGACATGCATATCAACCTACATCAAGCATTGTCGATTTTTATCGGTGTAACAAGATGATATACCATGAATATAGCAGTGCAATATTCAAAATCGAACTTAGAAAGGATAGAGCCCAAAGTTCATATCATGTGTTGATAAGAGATTTCATGGCCACCCTTTGGACAGCAGTGACTACCCACAAAAGTCCGATCATTTCAAGAAGTTTCTCATTCATCCCTATTTTCAAGATGGTATATCGGAACCTTGGATTCAAGTGGTAGGCTGTTAGTTACATTATTCAATTCAAATTACTTAAAGTAGATGATTGAAACATTGTATTCAATAATTCTAAATAAATGAATTAATTTTACCTGCTAAATGCAGCTCTCTATCCATTTGGTAGTCCCACCATTGCCCAATGATGTCATTATGTGAAAGAGGAGGCCTTTTTGAGCGTATCTTTTACTTCGCTGTCCATAGCCCTCAGTACTCGATACAACGAGGTGATAGCTTTCACTATTCTCTCAGGTCACACTCAAAATGATTGGTTGGTGACTATGCCGTCTACCTTAGTACCCTTTGTATTGATCCAGACGTATAAACTACTTTTCACTCCTCATTCACATGCATCCGATAGAGGCTGTCTTTTGTATCTAGGATACCATCGAGAACTATTTAATATGTGGTAAACTGTGTCACTACAGGCCTCAAGATCTCACGTCCAGTGTGCCTTCTCATTAGTGCCAAGACTGATCTGTAGTTGTAAATTAACTTAGTGATGATCTAGGTTGTCTCAATAATTTATCTAACTCTGTAGATTCTCTCAATATATACATCAACATCAGGTTTATACAATGCATCATACATGAGGTCTAGAAGATGTGTGGTTTCCTTTACATTAGCAGCTCTTCAGCAACCTTGTATGGTGTGTCATTATCTATGATGATCTGCATGTTGTGCTGCTTTTCAATCTCAATCAACCATATCCTCCATTAGTCTAAGGTTGTAGTGTGCATCGTGTATTAATCCGAAGCCTCTATGGACTTATGGAATAATAACTTTCTGTCACAATAAGAAAATTGATTATGCTCCACTTGTTGGGTCGTGTCCATTTATCACACCTTCAGGTAAGATTGTATGTCTCTCAGCTACTCTACTGGGAGGCTATCCAACTCTACAACTTCTTGCTCTGATCTAAATAGGTCACTTTATATGTCCTTTGGCCCTGGAGGATCAACACTCTAATTGACTCATTGGATGACACCGATCATAAATCTTAATAGGTGTTCCTTACAATGTTTGCTGCTATGTGGTTGAAGAACGACTTCTCAATTGCCACATATCAATTTTCTTGTCTTTCAGAAGCATTGTGTCTAATTCTTTGCTATTATGAATCTCTGCTCAGAAAGACATGTGAATCAACGTCATGAATATCTGCATTTGAAGGATCGATCTACCAAAGGACTCCAACATAGTGGCGGACACTGGTGCCTATCACTTACCTTCCTCATCGATGAACTCTTATGGACAGTTGATAAGCCCATCTCAGAACCACCATCCTTGTATTGTGAGCCCCTAGTGAGCTGAGCCCCACTATTTCCAATTTCCTCCTGCCACTTATTTTGCCAACAATCTCGCATGGCCTTTCTAATCTTCTCGGCCTTCATATTATTTTGGATCTAACTCCTAGTAGTCATTCGGATTCTTTGAGCGGTAAGATGATGGCTTTGCTTCCCATCGCTCTACCTTGCCCTTCTTTCTATAGTTTTTGGCTTGTTTGCTTTAAAGTCTTCTACAGGCATTTTCTACACATATTGACATCAGGGTAACCATCGGTCATATGCCGTTTCAACCTCTCCCCTAATATCTGCATTGCACTAGTTGTACCTCTAGTGATGCCGGCTTGAAATCGATCTACACTGAGCCTAATTAGGAGTCCTACATTTTTTTTTTTCAGTATGTAAGTATGCATGAATCACTATATATTTTCAAATTTGTTTAATTTGAGCTTAGGTTTTGGGTTGATTTAATCATGCCCAAACTAGCTCTAATTATAATAAAATTAGAACAAACCCAAATATGCTAATGTTTTTTTAGTAATTGTTAAAATTATTTTCTATATTTTTAATCCCAACTAATTTAATTTAGAAAATTATAGAATTGTTAAAAAGTCATCCAACCTTTGTCATTGTGTAGATCGTCCTTGAATGGATTTAATCGATACGCCTTTCTTCCTTTGTACCAAATCTTGATATCCAATACCTCTTCATCAAGTGGTGAAAGGTGTAAGTCCTTTCAGTTTGTTTTCAAAGGACCTTATTCACTCATTGCTTTAGTTTCTTACTTCTTGTTTGCTTGGGTCTCCCAAATCATAACATAGAGAACATGTTGGATTTCCTCATCCCCCTCTTCATTAGATGAGTTTTTGGGGGCATGCACTCTATTAGAGTACTTAGCAATGGTGGGACTTGTTCCAATAATTCATTCATGTCTTCCTTCCAAGCAATTCTTTTCTTTTTCCCTTTGCCATCGATCCATGTTGATAGGGCTTTAGGGGATGTCCTAGCAATGCAATCTATCCTTTTGCCTTGTTTTCCTAGCATTCGTTGTGACATGCATCTGCCATTCCTTTTTGATTCACTCTTCATCTAAACTTATGACTTTGAATTCATTGATGCAAAGATTGGGGTAATCTTTCATTTTTCTTGAGTGGACCTCTTCATCAAAGCCCATGAACATTGGTGCAGCTATTGCGGCCTCTTCTTCCGAGTCATTGAGGGTAACTTCATTATTCTTAATCATTTCCTACTTTGAACACGAAGCACTCTTTTAAGTTGTTACCAATAGTTCTATGGTATTTGTAGAACATTGGGTCATCTGTCTTTTCTTCCTGCTCCGGTCCTACTTATTCTCGATTCGAATAAGAGAACTAATCTGTCTCGTAACCATACCTAAACTGCTTTGTTAAAGTTAAATCAAAATGAAATGTGAGCACGATGTTGTGGAGCAAAGTCTTCTGTCTATCTCAACCATTCATTCGAAGATTCAAAAAATTATGCAAATGGACTAGCATTTGACAATCCCGAACTCTCATCAAATATTGAGAAATGGTAGGTGCCACTCTATTTTTTGGGATCCTCCTCTTCAGCCTTTATTTGAAGGTCAATTGTTCTTTTTCTAAGGTTTGATTCTAAAGTTCTGGTTGAAAAGCCTATCTCCAAGGTAAAGAGGGTTGTAGCCCCTTTACACAATAAATGACTAGTTGATCTTCCATGATGCAGCTATGAGGTCCAAAAAATGGCTGGTCAAAGGCTCCAAAACATATCATGAGATCATGCTATGCTAAAAGAAAAAAATTGGCATGATATCCTCACGTTTTTTGATTTTTGGCCTATTTACAACAAAACCTTAATCCCAAACTAGTTGGGGTCAGCTTATTTAACTTGAGAAAAAGATGAGAGAAGAATGGGAGGATCTATACCTAATTTTGGGTTGAAATTCGCCTTCTTAGGCTCAAATCAGCTATAAAATTGAGGAAAACTAAAATTTTTTAATAAAAAAATGAAAAAGAGGGCTGAGTGTTCACAAGGCACTCTCAACCCCCCTCTTTTTTGTTTCCCTTTCCACATGCTCGTGACCCAACTGCACCAGAAGAATCAAGCCAAATTGGCTTGTATAGCATCGAAATGGGCGGTTCGACATGTTTCAGGGTGGTACAAGGTGGTTCTGGCCCTGTATCAACCTAAACAGTGAACCATCCTAGTTCATCATTAGTTTGATCTGCTACGCCCCGAATTGGATAGTTTAGGATGACTCAACGTTCCATGATCCCAACCATCAAATATTGTTCTCATTGTAATTATGATGTCATAGGATCAATAAAGTTTCTACAACCTATATCATTCTTACAAGTGGCCTCCTCTTCGTATCTCTTCAAATGTCATCATTAGAATAGCTTTGAAGGTTCTATCCTTGTTGTCATAAGGAATTCAAGCTCCACTCAAATTTGAAGTCCCTAAGGTTTATTATTTTACAACTTTCATCCAAATTACCTTAATTTTTTTCATGATTTTAGTCCCATATTTGATATACACAAACCTCGCTCCTCTCAATGGCACTGTAAGTACCCTTAGGAGGACCAAAACCATCAAGTGGTCTCAAGAAGCAACTCATAGCTGGCTATCACAAAGCACACTTGCGAAGAGATTGAGGCTTGCCTTACTAGGTGTGCATGGTTAAACTTTTCTATGATTTTGTAGGGTGCAAAGGAGTAGACGATGCTTACAAAAGGCTTGGCCTAGGGCATCAGTGTAATGAAGAAATTTGCTCTTATTTTTTTAGCTGGCTAGTTTTTTCCCCTATTCTTTTTGCATTGGTTTCATATATATTAGACATAGCAATATATTGTAGCGTACAAAACTCCATTACGCCTTTTCAGATTTGGTTTCAGATTTAGTTAGTGCACCTCAATAGTTCTAATTTATCCTAGGCATGCAATCCCTTAGATAGGGTATACCTTAGACTATGGAGGTTAGATCGACAAGCAAGCGATCTCTCAGTGCATGCAAACGGAGATTAAGATACTACATCTAGCAGCAACCCTCCACTAGTGATTGGAGAGTGGTGCAACCCCAAACCCATCTTTACACTATATTAAGGGCTCTATAAAGCCTACATGCAAGCAAACTTGCACTATGCAGAACATGAATAGGACACGTAGATTGAAGGATGTTAGCCCTAAACTTGATGAGAGCATCTATGTTAATAAGGGTTAAGGAATTAATCAAAGTGAGCTGAAAAATTAGGCTTATCATCTGACTATCATCATGGACAATTAGCTCCCACATTTTTCTCATTTTACATTTGATAATAACAATTAGAATTGGAAATGCAAAATTCAGTCATCATAAAACCAATGAGCCATGTCTTGATTGAAGGTCTCATTCAATCAAACTTAGTATGTGGAAAGCTATCCAAAATTGATACTTCTTTGGTGGAGGTTTGTGATACTGGGACAACCTTGGTTTCAAACTTGGATTTACAAGTAAATATGATTATGAGTTATGCTTGACATGTACTATCATTTATGTAGAGAAATTTATGTTTAAAGTTGAGTATAAAGTATATTCCACTAGCATGCTATACCTATCCCACACAGGAAGATCTGTGTCTAGTATCAGAACTCAACCATAAATTGCATCTTCTATCAAAAAAGAACGAATTGCATTTATCTATTCCAACCAATCTCTCATGCTATAAGCATGTGCGCAGTGTTGAAGATTTTGTTCTTTTCTTTTGTGTTAATATGATTGGCCACAAAGCACTGCTTCTATTTATCTTAGGTCACCAGAGTCTAGATAATTAGAACTATATCTTCCATTGTCTTAATGAAAGTGATTGGGTTGTGATCTAAGCTGTGCTAAAAAGAAAAAGAAAAATAAAATATTGAGAGAAAATGAATAAACATTCATTCATTAGAAGAGGCATATTAAGTAGAAATGTATTGAATGCAAGAATGGACACATTCTTACATGGCCATGAGGCATGGCACCCCCTTGCATTTATTTATTTTTTAAATAATAATTTATGCACTGCCATGTGCATGAGAGGACATCTTTCATTGGAGCACGTGAGTGTTTGAGCGTACAATATGAGAGTGTATGAGCGTACAATTAGATAGTATGTGGAAAGCTATCCAAAATTGCTCGTTGTCATGAGGGCACCTTAAGGGGTATCAAATGACCAAAATATGAAAATGGAGATGATGGGTTATAGGTATGATCATGATGGAAGTTTAAAGAAATTAGTAAAAAGATTGAATGAGGAAGGCTAAGAGAGTAAAGAAATGCAGAAAAAGGAAAGTGAATTGCTAAGGGCACAATCTATTCAACTAGCCTGGTCACTTAATCACCTAATGACAACTTTGCCTTTGTACTTAGGGCTATATATAGAGAGAGAGAGACTTGGCTACATTCGAATGTAGGCAAGTTCAGGATCTACTCATCTTTTTATCCTTGAATCCATATGGATCCTAGAGCCATCCTACCTTTTTCATCCTTTCCAACTTTGGGATCAAGGTAGCCAAGTCATCTCCCCCCCCTCTCTCTCTCTCTCTATATATATATATATATATATATATATATATATATATATATATATATATATGTATGTATGTATGTATTGCGGTAATATGCCACAACCAGGGTTTAAACCCTGAACCATTCTTGAGAGCAAGACCTTAAGAGAGGGATGCTAACCATTGGGCCCTATTGGCTAGGGCTAGACAATGCATCATTTGTAAGTCAAGGGCTAACAGCAAGATGCAAAATAAGAACACTACAAATATCATTTGAAAATCATACCTTTGGCCTCATGTAAGTTTTTCGATACATAATATGAAGACTCTTTTGGTACTAGGGGCTCCCCATGTCCATTATGTGCTTTATCATCACCCTTTGCAGGGCTGTTTGGTTGCTTCTCATAAATCAGATTTGAAAAGATTGACAAGTCATGATACCTGAATATAAATGTCTCCGCTGTTATTACAAAACATATTTTAGACAATATCAGGTTTTATGATTATCAGTTGCAAACAGATTCAGCAACAACCATGTAGCCCCTCAAAGTTCCCCCTTTAAAACAGCCGGCTCATGACAAACAAATAAATCCAAAGCACTCTATCTTGCTTTGGCTGTATTATATTGTACTCATCCATCTCTTTGTTTTGACATATGATATTTCAGAGATAGCCAATTTTCACCTCAGCATCGTTTTCTTTTGGGCAATTCCAATACCTGTGCTCACATGCACTCTATAACCATAAGAGGATGCTTCTGTCAGCAAGTCAGGCCATTTGGGAATGCAGTCCCAATCAGGCAATAATTCTGTACAAGGAACTTAGATGAGAGATTGATAGCGAATAAGTAGCTATATTACTAGTTAGGGTAATTACGCGATCATTATAATGCCAAAAAATGCTTTGCTTTAAATTATGTAATACTAATTCCAACTATACACATGGACAACATTTTTCTTAATTTAAGACACTTCAAGTATGAACAAGATAAGTTTCAATATGTATAGAAATCTCGAGGATTTCACATGAAAATCAGAGATTTCTCATTATGCATTTAAAACCAAATTCAATGTCAAATTGATGATTCAAGATGATTGAAGAAACAAAAGATTTATTTAAGTACCTCCATTTCATGAAATTGCTCATACATGCGTAAAAACATTTTGATTACTTGCAGAGTTCCTGGACAAAACGTGCAGTGGAGGTGGACAGCCCCCAACCTATGTCTCCATCAGATCAGTTAGCTGAGCCACCTGATAGTACCTGTGTGCAGTTCATTCACCCTAAGCCAGAAACATTTTGTAATGATTGGGTGCCTATGACTGCCAATGCAGAGTGCAGAGGACAAAAGGAACATGCTGGTATGACAACTTTATCTTAATATTCATCTCTTGAATTCTCAAGTATTCAAGATTCTATTTATGATCCTTATCGCAGATGATTTCATGGGCAAGGACCTGGAAATAGGAGTTCCTAGGAATCCCGATACAAAATATGATTTCATGGGCAAGGACCTGGAGATAGGAGTTCCTAGGAATCCCGATACACAATACGAATTATATCCAGCTGAGCATGTTTCCACCAAGTTAACAGGCACGAGCAAGGACAAAATGCCTGAAAGCAACCCAAAACATGAGGTGGCATTGGGACTTGATAGCAATAATGTGCCGGATGAGCGTACCCAAGCTGCTGATCTGATTGGTGCAATCGCAAATAGCACAGATGCTCAACTGGTAACTAGAGTTATGGAGGCACCAAATGGCTTCTCCAAGATTGCAGAAGGCAGAGATAAAACTACTGATGACACTATGGAGTTGCCATACCTTGAGTTGAGTTTGAAGAGGCTAAGATCAGCAGGAGATGATGGAACTGCCACTCATGATGACCGCAATGTTTTAAGACGTTCAGATCTGTCAGCATTCTCAAGGTGTAAAAAATTAAATATATGAGAACATTATTTTTGCTACCACTATTTCTAAAAGAATAGCATTTTGACTGTGTTTTTGTTTTTGTGCAAGGTACCATACCTCTGCTACTTCTAATCAAGCTACTACTGGATATGGAGGAAGCTGTTCTCCACTTGATAACAGCTCAGAGGCAGTGAAGATGGAATCTACATACAACATGATATCTAATTCAAATGCTGCTCCTTGTTCTAATGGCGGTAGTGACAACAATGACATGGGCTCCACCACCAAGAATGCCTTCTCTAAACCAGTTGCATACAAGGAGAAAACAACATCCACATCAGCGGTCAAGCGTATCCAACCCTCGGCCTTCCATCATCCTATGCAGTTTCGATCCTCTGGTACTCAGCAAGTTATGCAAGAAAAAGTTGATGGTGTGGCAGCAGAAGCATCAATTGGACAGCCAGGAGAGATCCAGTGTAAAGTCCAAGTGCAACATCACTATCATCACTATCATCATCATCACCTTATTCACAGCATACAGCAGCAGGAACCACCAGATCATGATGACTTATCGCTCAAGAATATGGCAGCAGCAGCTCCACAATGTGGGTCATCTAATATGTTTGCTGGGCCAGTGGAAGGTAAATCTGCAAATTATAGCATAAATGGGAGCAATTCAGGCAGCAATCATGGGAGCAATGGGCAGAATGGAAGTAGTACTGCTGTCAATGCTGTACGAATGAATATGGAGATTGCTAATGGTAGCATAGACAGGAGCAGGGCTGGAAGCAGCAATGGGAGTGGAAGTGGAGTAGGCTCTGGTAGTGGAGTAGATCAGAGCCGTTTGGCGCAGAGAGAGGCTGCCCTGAAGAAATTCAGGCAAAAAAGGAAAGAAAGGAACTTTGGAAAAAAGGTAAACAGTTTTTGGTTGCATGTCTATATTCCATCTTTCATTTCAAGAGGCATATGCATATTTCATTGTTATTGAAAAGGGGGAAAAGAAAAAAAAACATGGCAAAGCATACACGTCTAATATAGCTAACTTAATTTTCCCAAGATAGACCATGGTTGCTCCTTCACATTAAATTAATACCATGATCTTCCAGTCCATTTATCATACAGATCTTATATAAAGATATCAGCGTCCGACAAAATAAGCATGGTCTTCCAGCAGTTCCAATGTTCAATAATATTGTCTTCATTGTTCTATTTTTCATTTTCCTTCTTGTGAAAGATTTGGATGGAATTGAGCTTTTTGTTGGTTTTGGATTTTCAGGTTCGTTACCAGAGCAGGAAGAGACTTGCAGAGCAGCGGCCACGTGTGCGTGGACAGTTTGTGAGACAGTCTGTACAAGAACAAAGAGGCCAGGAAGCAGACAGATGACATCATCAAAGTAGTTGTTTGGGTACAAAGTGCTAGCAAGGAGGCAGTTGAAATTTTCTGGTTGAGAGCAGTTTGTTGATGGGTAGGTAGCACATAGGATCCAGTTTGTGAAAATATACTGAATATAAAGACTCTAGATGTGTGTGGTATGACTTCAATTGCTGCTATATGGATGTTGGTCATCCTTGAAATGGCTGTCAGCTGTATCAATAAAGGCACAATGGCAGCAGTACTGTTTTTATTGTTTGTGCTGTTAAAGTCTTTGGATGTTATGTTTATCATTTTAGAGTCCAGCATGTCAGCCAGACTTTAACTTAATGTCAATTTCATGATTTGTGCCATGTTAAACTCCGAGCCTGTTTGAGGACTCTGCCCTGCTTCTCTACTAAGAGAGGGCGAAAATAGACACCATGCCTATAGAATGCAAACCTTGACACAGGTCGGAATAAGCCTGACAAATGATTGTCAAAAACGCTGAAGTAAGTACCTAATCTATGATTTAAGATTTGCCATAATCCATATGTTCCCCTTGTGACAATAACACGGTTATTGGTAGGCAAGACATCCAATGATGCAAGTATAAAAATGATACAATTTCTCTTCGCCTTGACCATCAACAAATCCATAGTTTCCCTCAACAACTCCTGGTTTACCTGTTCATTGATTTCCTTCCATCAGAGCAAGCGAGGTGAACTGTAAAAAGACACTATCACCATTCATTTGGTTTCTAGTTCGTCTGTTCAAGAGTTTTTACGCATGCATGCTAACATGTAGATATTGTTCGGTCAGATTTCTTTGACAGGCCTTTTCAAAGTCCTTCAACAAGCTCCTTTGTGATTTGTCAAATTAATCCCTCCCTTTGGGAACTATGGAAAACTTGGCAAAATTTTGTTCCACTTGGACACCATGGAGGCAAGCAGGATGTATGCTCTGAGAACTTCTTAAATGGATCGTTGGCAAAATTTTAGAACAAGTAACAACATAAATATCCTACATTTTTTAGTTCTAAGATCTCATAACTATTTGAGCTTGAATAAGATTTCAAAAGCATTACCCAACTTTCTTTGATTGGTGATAGATTCTGCTATTCATGATTCTCCAGGAAACTGTAACAGTCACCCCTAAAAGATCGAACAATGAATGCAACATTGTAAAATGTTGCACATATCATCAAAAAATGCATGAACTTACAAAGCCAATTGATCATTAACCATAAGCCACCTCAATATTGCCTTTCTGGGTAGAAATATTCAAGGCCATTTTCCTTCACTTTGAAGTGAAAGTTATGAATTTTGTTCATTAAATAATGCCCATGTTTGTCGGTTGTCCCTTTGTTGAAAATAGCCGACAATCAAAAAAAATTTGCAATGTAACTAAACCATATCAGAGAGAGATGATAAGTCATAACTATCACTGATTAAAATGTGATGCAAAAGATATCAGTAATAGCTTATCATCATCAGAAGAGGAAGATGCTACAAAGCTACTTATATTTGCAGAGCTACCCATCAGCAATACAACAGAAGGCCAATTCAACTCATCTCATTGATGTTCAATTACCTGTCACAACTCTTGATAAATAGCTTTTTTTTTTGAAGCCTACAGGAGCAGTACAAAGGCCAGAACACAGTTGGACGCTTTTGTTATTAATAGTAGAGACGTCTCTAAGGCCGACACTCCGATACTCTAGTATTTGCACATGATAATTGGTCTTTATTAACTATTGCAACTTAATGCAAAGACTAACATGGGCCAGTACTCTGTGGAGCTTTTTCGGCAACTTGGAGATTTTTTAAACAGAAAATCATAAAACATGATTATCCAAGAAACAGGAAGGAGACCTATTTTTCATATGCAGGTTTTCTGGCTTGTCATATTTGGCAAAACGGATTTTATAGAAAACAACCAAACAACTTTTTTTAATTAAAAATTGAGCCTTATTTTTTGAAAAAAAAATCCTAGATGCATCTATAAGAGCTTGTGGAGTTTTGCTACTCAGGGAAGCGTTTGTTGGGATAAAGTGGAGAAAATATTTGCTAAAATTGAGAGTTTGAGGTTTCTTGTAATGCTGCACCAGGAGAGGCCATTTCTGCATTGAGGATGAGCAATTTTCCATATTAAAGCTTTCAGAAAAGATCATTTTTCAGTAGAAAGGAAAAGATCATTTTGTTATACGGATATTTTATTAATTGTGAACTGAAAGTTTAATTGCGTCTAAAAGTTCACAGGTTCACACTCCCCAAGCTCTTATATATTAATATCCAGGAATTCTCAGATTCAAAAAATCTATGAATTATGTAATAACAGGAAAAATGAGTACAAACCAAGATAAATTACCACATTGCCTTTCAACTTAAGTAAATTAATAAAAAAAGGTTCCTCTTAGTTCAATGTAAAAACAACATAATGCCCTTTAGCTTAGGGACAGATAATTAGAGAATCAATATGATTTAATACTTCTACGCTGAAATAAGTACAAGGAGATACCTCATCGTTTTAAAAAGGTTAACCAGATGATCCAGATATTAGCAAAGTTCCAACAAACCTAAACAGTTACAGTAACTATACAGTAAACAATAACTAAAATTCTGTCTTCCTCTAAAGTGGATGACAGGTCTTTTCAAACCCACACCCCTGCCTCACATTCTAGTAATTTTTAAGCTTTTACATTGTAGTGCAATAAAGCTACTAGTCCGTATTAACATAAGAGAAACTAGTACATGAAAAGAAAATTCAAATAAATCACACTATATTATTTTATTATGATGGTAAGAGGATGCGCAATCAAGACATGAAACCATGGCACAGTAAGATGTTTGGATATGTCTCAGAGAACCAGGAAAAAGGAGGGCAAATCCTAAAGCTAACATGGAGTGAAGCTAAGATAATGTATTCTGAAAAGCTTGAAGTTGCTGAATTCTTCAGAAGGAAAGATTAGCAGAGAAGAATTTCCAATTATTGATTACATATTACAATTAGGGGATGAAAAGAATCTAGAAGTTTTCACTATCAGGGGTCAACTTTTTTCCAACACATAAAATATTACGGCATTTCATTGTCCATGTCTGACATCTGGAATCAGCAGCAAGCCCAGCGTTTCCCTCAATCCGATATGTTGGGTTGGTTCAGAAATGTAATTTGTTAATGTAGTCATTTTAAGTAAATGCCAAATTGGGGAAATTAACACTGAGAAGATACATTGCACTTGAAGGTTAAAAATGAGATGCATCAATCGCCCAGAAACCAAAATAACTGAGATCAGGTCCAAGCAAAATGATCAGGGAGTCTGATAAAACATGAAAAGAAGCTAGAAGAGCAACAGCAGGGAACATCCTCATATGCAATATCATAGGGATAGTAAAGATGGACAAAAAAAGGCATCAAAATAACTTCCACAGTCAGATAAAAACTGAACGCTATCCTTAGGGCAGTGTCACTTGTTGCAGATATGCTCAAGTTTTTAGATAGGTCACGTGCGCTGGGTAATTATCATCTACTAAACATCCCAATGTTAGAAATTTAAACAATTATTTGGGGCCACACATATCATAACAAATGTGTTATGCCATTGTTTGATTAGCCAATTAAAGTGATCGATTTGGTATAAAGTTGGTTTTTGCTAAGGGCATAATTATCATGAAAAATTATTATATAGATACCTATATGTTATTTCTAATTTGATGAGGGGCCATATTAGAAATTAGTCAATTTCAAAGGTTATGATTCCTAAAGGAGACCAATCGTCACAGAAGGGGTTATGTATTCTCTTATCCCCATCAAAGAGGAATACGATGAAAAACTTATGAAAACGGGTCTCCCTTTGGAAGATCACAACTCATAGCCATAAAGACTTATGGATTCAAGTACGCTTCCTTTTTGTTATCTTTGTTGTTCATACATGAAGAATATATAATTTGGACTAATTCATTTCCTTCAAGTGGTATCAGAGCCTTCCATGTTTATTTATGTGTGACATGATTGAGTTCTGGAATGATTAGAATGCATGTTTTATGTTTCTGCTATTGTTTTCTAATGATTTTGGAGCATACGTGCT
Organism: Calamus simplicifolius; assembly: GCA_900491605.1. NCBI lineage: Eukaryota > Viridiplantae > Streptophyta > Magnoliopsida > Arecales > Arecaceae > Calamus > Calamus simplicifolius. The sequence goes on along the minus strand of UESW01005070.1, from coordinate 234,312 downwards.
TTGTTGTTAAAGGTATTTTTTCGGTTTTTATCCATTAAAAGGATAATTTTTTTTTTCGGTGTTTATCCATTGAAAAGGTATTTATCCATTAAAGGATAAATTTTTGGTATTTATCCATTTATTTTTTAAAAAAGAAAAGGTTCTGGATCAACACCTTATCCATTTGTCCAGATTGTTTTTGGCGGCATAAAAATGGCCTTGTTTTCTGATATGGGTTGCAAGTTTTGGGTCACCAAAGAAAATTAAAGTTTCAAATTTAGTTTTTTTTTTTTTTTTGCCTCAGGTCACCTTAGCGAGGCAACACCTTACCGAGGTGAAATGCAGATCTAACTTCATTTTTGATAATTATGATGGTTTTGGGTTTGATTTAATGAATTACTATTTCAATTTAGTCTAAATGATCAATATATGTGACATTAGACTGTAAAGTCAAGCTTTTCATTCAAAATTCAAATGATGACTATGGTTTAATATGTGATGCATATTGTTTGACATTTTAAATGAGCCAATTGAAACAAGAAGTCACCAAAGTGACCTCTCTTGTGTAGATAACTCAAGAGAAATATTAAATATAGTGTGTATATATATCCATGCAAGTATTAACCGGCCTAAAGGAAGGTTGATACTTGATCGGATTGCATACATTCCTATGATGGTAAGCATATGACAATTATAAGGTTGAACATGTGAATAATAAATTAATCCAAAGATGAGTTTATTATTTAACATGCATTATTGTCCATATTTGATCATTATAATAAGGCACCACTAGTAATTAATATTACTATTCAAAGACTTAGTATTAATGTTGCACTTGGTATCTTGAGATGGCTTTTGTCATTATTTGAATTTATTGATGATTATTTTTTGGATATTTGTGTGAGTATATTTATGTGGTTATTCTCTTTTCAGCCCTTGCTACTGTATCTGCCAATTTGAGTTTGGTACCAGTCCTTAATGGCATAAATTTTAAGAACAAAAGAAATATTCTTATTATCCTGGGGTGCATGGATCTAGACCTTGCGTTAAGAAAGGAGCGACCCCCTTCTCTTTTGGACTTTAGTATCTCTGATCAAAGGAAGCATTACGAGAAGTGGGATCGTTCAAACTGCATGAGTCTGATGATCATAAAGAGGAGCATTCATGAGGCTTTCAGGGGCATAGTATCCGATGGGATTACTGATGCCAAGGATCTTCTTGCTGAAATTAAGAAGCGCTTTGCAAAGAGCGATAAGGCTGAACTAGCACTTTGCTATAACGCTTAATCACCATGAAGTACAAAGGCAAGGGGAATGTAAGAGAATACATTATGGAGATGTCCAACATTGCATCAAAACTTAAGGCTCTCAAGCTTGAGATGTTTGAGGACTTACTCATGCATTTGGTTCTAATTTCTCTTCCAGCACAGTTTAATCAATTCAAGATTAGTTATAATTGCTAGAAGGAAAAATGGATATTGAATGAACTGATCTCTTATTGTGTTCAAGAGGAAGAAAGACTGATGCAAGAAAGGACTGAGAGTACCAACTTGATGGGCACCTCCAAGGACAAGAATAAAAGAAAGAAACCTGAATCATCCAAGAATGAGGCCGTGAAGGGTCCAGCTCAAAAGAAGCAAAATAAGGTTGATCTTTGCTTCTTTTGTGGAAAACCTGGACACATGAAGAAGGAATGTGCCAAGTACCATGCCTGAAGGGTAAAGAAAGGCACGTTCCTAACTTTGGTTTGTTTTAAGGTAAATTTAGCTTTAGTACCTAGAAATACTTGGTGGTTAGACTCCGGTGTCACTACTAACATCAGTGTTTCAATACAGGGGTGCCTAAGCTGCCGAAAGCCAAGTGATGCTGAACAAAGCATTTTTGTGGGCGACGACAAGTCAGTTCAAGTGGAGGTTGTTGGCCATTTTAGATTATTATTAAGTTCTAATCATTATTTGGATTTAAAAGACACTTTTATTGTACCATCTTTTATACGAAATTTGATTTCTATTTCTTATTTGGACAGATCCAAATACTCTTGTTCATTTGAAAACAATCAGTTTGTATTGTCTTTAAATTCTAATATTGTTGGTACTGAATTTTTTGTTGCTTATGACAATTTATATTTGCTTGATACAGTAGCCTCGCATAGTGAATCATTAAATTTGGAATCAAGAGGTATTAAATGCAAACTGGATATTGCAAACTCAGGTTCATTGTGGTGCAAGCGACTAGGCCACATCTCTAGAAATAGAGTTCAACGACTTGTGTCAGATGAAATTTTAGATTCCATAGATTTCACAGACTTTATTGTTTGTGCTAATTGCATAAAAGGCAAACAAACCAAAGTTAAGAAATATGGTGCATATAGAGCTATGAATGTATTGGAATTGATACATACATTTGTGGGCCATTTCCAATACCATCTTTGAATGGTTAACAATATTTTGTATCATTCATTGATGATTCTTCTCGATATGTATACATATTTCTTATTCATGAAAAATCACAGGTTTTGAACGTTTTCTAATCATTTAAAGTTGAAGTTGAGAATCAACTTAACCAAAGAATAAAGAAATTCAAATCTGATCGTGGAGGTGAATATTACAGTAGATATAACGGATCAAGTGAACAACGTCCAGGATCATTTGCCAGATACCTAGGGGAGTGTGGAATCGTTCCACAGTACACCATGCTAGGGACACCTAGCATGAATGGTGTAGCTGAAAAATGAAATAGGACTCTTAAGGATATGGTAAGGAGTATGATTTACCATTCCACATAATCAGAGTCAATTTGGGGAGAGGCACTAAAAACTACAGCCTACATTCTTAATAGGGTACCAACTAAAGCAGCTGTAAAGGCACCTTATGAACTTTGGACAGGTAGAAAGCCTAGTCTAAAGCATTTTCATGCATGGGATTGTCCAGCTGAGGCAAGGCCTTATACACTATATAAAAAGAAATTAGAATCCCGAACAATTAGCAGCTTCTTTATTGGGTATTCTGAGCGATCAAGGGGGTATAAATTTATGATCCTAAATTAAAGATAATTTTTGAAATAGGAATTGAAATATTTTTTGAGGATATTGAGTTTGGGAGAAAAAAATATGGTTAGGGACTTTATCTTTAAGGAAGAAATGGTACCAATTTTTGAGCCAATTCATACAATTGCTACTGATGTAACAAATTTGGAGCGTCAGAAGGATATTATCATCTATATCCCCATTCAAGATGAGGAGGTGGTTCTATTGAACAAACTCAAATTGTTTATGAGGAACAAACTCAATATCCTCAAGATCAAGTGTTACAAGAGCCGTTGCCATTGCGACGATCCATAAGAGAAAGGAGAAATGCTACTCTAGATGATTATATAGTATTTCTCCAAGAACATGAGGAGAATAATGGCATCATAGAAGAAGATCTAATCAACTTCTGTCAAGCCATGCGGGACTCAAACTCCAATAAATGAATCAAAGCAATGAATGAAGAATATAAGTCCATGCAAGACAATAAGGTTTGGGAACTCGTCGCATTACTGGAAGATACGGAATCCATTGGTTGTAAATGGATATTTAAGACCAAAAGGGATTCCAAAGGTAATGTGGAGAGGTATAAAGCTTGTCTTGTAGCAATGGATTATACTCAAAAGAAAGGGATTGACTATAAGGAGATCTCTCCAGTTTCAACGAAGGACTCCTTTAGGACAATCATAGCTCTTGTGGCACACTATGATTTGGAGCTTCATCAGATGGATGTAAAGACGGCGTTTCTCAATGGAGACATTGTTGAAATAATTTATATGGTGCAACCAAAAAACTTTGCATTTGGAGACCTAAAGAAAATGGTTTGCAAATTAAAGCAATCTATCTATGGGCTTAAACAAGCATCCCGTCAGTGGTATCACAAATTTTATGAGATAATTCTCTCATTCGGTTTGAGATGAATATTGTTGATGAATGTGTGTATCATATATTCAGTGGGAGTAAGTGTATTTTTCTGGTATTGTATGTTGATAGCATTCTGCTTGCCACTAATGATATAGGTGTATGTTGCATGAAACCAAGAAATTTTTGCCAAAAAATTGAGATGAAGGATCTTGGTAATGCATTCTTTGTAATAGGAATCAAAATACACCAAGACAGATCTCGAGGTATTTTAGGATTGTCACAAAGGGCCTATCTTGATAAGGTATTCAAAAGGTTTGGCATGCAAGAGTTGTAAACCAAGAGATACCCCAGTCACCAAAGGAGACAAGTTCAGCGCCCTAAAGAAAATCTAGAGATTTAAGAAATGCATAAGATTCCTTATCCTTCAGCTATTGGAAGTCTCATGTATGCTCAAGTATGTACGCATCCGAATATTGCATACATTGTTGGAGTTCTAGGCAAATACTTAAGCAACCCAGGTATGAATCATTGAAAACCAGCCAAAAGAATCATGAGGTATTTGAAGAGAATAAGAGACCACATGCTCACATATAAGAGGTTAGACAAATTAGAGATCATTGGGCATTTTGACTCAAATTTTGCTGAGTGCCAAGATAGTAGAAAATCACTATAGCTACATCTATTTACTGGCTGGTGCAACAATTTCTTGGCAAAGTGCCAAACAGACACTTATTGCTTCTTCCACCATGGCAGCGGAGTTTGTAGCATGTTTTGAGGCATCCAACCATGGAATTTGGCTAAAAATTTGTTACTGAACTGCGAATAGTTGAAAGAATTGAAAGATTACTAAAGATTTATTGTGAAAATAGATCAGCAGTCTTGTACTCTAACAACAATAGGAGCTCATCAAAGTCCAAACACATTGATATCAAGTTTCTAGTTGTTAAAGAAAGGGTGCAAAGCGGACAAATCTACATAGAATATTTGGGAACAAACTCCATGATTGCGGACCCTCTTACGAAAGGGGTTCCTTCAAAGGTCTTTCATAAGCATACAATAAGTATGGGCATTCTAGAGTATAGTGAATCTCAGATTTAGTGGGAGTTTGCCATTTGTGATTTTATGTTCTATGTTTGCACTTTTATGTTATGAACAATTTTTCTGATCAGAAATAACGTTAAAGCATTTAGTTTATTACACTTTGTACAATAAAATAAAGTTGATCTCACTACAGTAAGGTTGGACCAGTTGAAAATCGATATGTACTGATCACATTCATGTGATTTTCATGCTACACATTTCATGATTGATCTATGTCATTTGGTTATGTTAATGTTAGTGATCAATGATAGGTCTAGTTAAGATTGATTTAACGAAAACCGCTTTGGTCCTATATTGAAACAATTAATGGATGAGATTGTTCTGATATGCCTTATGTTTATAATGGCAAAGTTTTGAGCTCATAAAGTCTAACACATTTATAAGGATACATATGTGGTGCAGTAAGAGATTGTTAGAAATTTAAATAATTATTTGGGGCCACACATGTCATAACAAATGTGTTATGCCATTGTTTGATTAGCCAATGAAAGTTATCAATTTGGTATAAAGTTGGTTTTGGCTAAGAGAATAATTATCATGAAAAATTATTGTGTAAATACCTATATGCTATTTCTAATTTGATGAGGGACCAAATTAAAAATTAGCCAATTTCAAGGGTTATGGTTCCCAAAGGAGACCAATCATCATAGAAGGGGTTGCAGATTCTCTTATCCCCATCAAAGAGGAATACAGTGAAAAAACTGTGAAAATAGGGTCTCCCTTTGAAAGATCAACTCATAGCCATCAAGACTTATGGATTAAGGTATGCTTCCTTTTTTGTTATCTTTGTTGTTCATACATGAATAACATGGAATTTGGACTAATTTATTTCCTTCACCCAAAAGTTTGTATGTGAAGAAATAATTTTATAGCTATCTTCTACTTGAGTTGCAAGGATGAAAGGGAGGTAATTATCATCTACTAAACATCCCAAAAGTTTGTATGTGAAGAAATAATCTTATAGCTATCTTCTACTTGGGTTGTAGAGGATGAAAGGGAGAGTGACCTAGCACGATGGTCCTCTCAAGCATCAACCCACAATTTTGAGATTTAAGAGGAAAAAATGTGTATAGTGTATGCATTAACCAGGGACTGGCATGCAGCATTTATCATGTCACATCATAATGAAATTTAGCATGTAGGGGAATGAAAAAAATGTAGTTCTCTAGAGAGTTTTGCAACTTGTATGTTAATATAGCTACATTATTCAATTTCTTCCAAGCAAAGACTAGTTATAATTGCTTCACATTGCATAAGTATGATATAAACAAATAAAAATAATTTTCCCTAATCTTTAGACATCTATAATCACATGAAATCCTAGATGGGGTGTTGATCGTCATTTAACATGCACATTGCATAGTTTCAACGTTCCAGTAATTTGCCATACAAACTAACACAAGATAGATTCATATGCACATATAATACACAATAGGTTTCAAAATTATGATAAAAATCAAAGGGGGATGCACAACCATGTTTAAACATGGCCCACATATTTTAGGTGCCGGTACACATTGCCTGCATCACCAGAAGGTCAAATATAGCTTATGAGTTATATTGATTTTTAATCTTTAGTCTAATGCAAAATTATGATTTTCTTACTAGCATGCCCAAACTAAAGGCTGGACACTCAAATTTTATAAAAAAAGAAGACAAAGGCGGAAGTTTAGATTGTTGAATAAAAACACAATTGTTTGGGGGTGATAGGATCATAACAAAAAAGTAGGTGATGCCTGTATTGCCTGCCATGCATCAATATGTACTAGCACATAGTTTAGATATGCATCTGCAAAGTGATATTGGCCAGCATAGATGGGACAAGTGTACACTTTGTAACGTTTTGATAATATTGGCACAATATCTAATGACAATATGGATGGATACTTAAATCTAAGGGATAAGGAGTAAGGGGTGTGTTTGTGCAATCACAACGAGCTTGAAGTTAGTGGAGAAAAGAATACTACGAGGTGTTTGAAAAGCTTTGGTAAGTTTGTAGCTGCTTTGAAGTAATTTGATCATTCATTAAGCAACAAAGCCTCCACATGGCCTGACTTCTAAGAGAACTATTTTCTACTAAGTACATCCCTAATTTATCTAAATGGCTTCATCATTTTCATAAGGTTGGAGCAAACAACATCTTATATTTGTTTCAAACAATAAGTCCATTATCATTGAGTTCTTGAATAGGAAATGAGATCTTCTACCTATTAGATTTGTACCCGTGGTTAGCAACAAAAGAGGTTAAGGTTCCTGTCCTTTAAAGGGGTCCTCAAGCAGGAACAGGTGAAGGTTAAACAGAGCCCATGAAAAGGTTAAAGGAAGCAAAGGTGAAGATAAAAGTTCAGAAATATAGATAATTTTAGAAATTAAGCTAATCAAGGAATGAAACTACTTGAAGGTACAAAACACTAGATAGACTGCAGTACATAGAGTTCATTATGCTGAGATGTGCCCCAACTTGAGGGAATGAAGAGATAAATTGGCATCAAATAAAAGTGTTGACTAAATAAAAAAGTAACATTGGCATGAGGCAAAGACATTTTTTTAATCATTACAGGTGGGCAGAATATGATTGCAGGAAAAGAGGAGACCAGAAAGAAGTTGTTTTCATTAAATTATATACTTTAAATATGACAAATTATGGAATTTAGAGGAAGGCCCATTATTACTCAACTTAAATCAGCTCATCTCATCTAAGCCTTTTCCCAACTACATGGGGTCGGCTACATGAATCTGCTTCCTCCACTCTGCTCTATTCAGGACCAAGTCGATATTTAAATTATAAATAATTGTATCTTTTTAATTATTTCTGCTCATGTTAGTTTAGGTCTACCTCTATCCTTACCATAAATTGTTAAAAGATTACTCTTTCTAACTGGAGCATCTAAACGTCTACGTTGTATATGTCCAAACCACCGTAATCGATTTCTCTCATTATCTTCAATTGGGACTACTCCTATCATTTCTCTTATATGTTTATTTCTAATTCTATCTTTTAAAGTTTTACCATATATCCATCTTAACATACACATTTCTGTTAGGCTTAATTTATTCACATGTTGTTTCAATAAAGAAAGGCCCATTATTAGCCAAACATATATTTTGTAAACAGATTTGTCAGGAGGATTTTACAACTAAATTTAACTCTTAAAAGGCAAGATAAATGATCTTCAACTAGGAGACAAGCCTGTAAAATGCTATCACCAAACCTTTTTATTTTGGCTGCTCACAGAGAGGTACTTCTCAAGGACTTGAAAAATCTATTGGAAACTATGACTGACAATTCCTGGCCTGGATCCACCAACCCAAGCAAAATAAATAGGGTAGTGGGTGAGAGATTTTAATAAATGGACCGAGCTTGGATTACTCAAGACCAACCCAATGATTAATGTCCAGGTTCGGGTTTCACTCCTATGCCCGGCAAATCATAATGGGTTGGACAAACCTAGACAACCTAACCCCTAGGCCCATAGAACAATGGCAGTAGTGTGATAGAACATTGAACAGCTGTCACTTGTTTCAAGTTGTTAGGAACATTGTGAAATTAATAGTTGGAAGAACACAAATATTCTAATATAAAATTAGAGTAAATGCCATGTTTTAAGATTTATTTTGTTTTCTTCTCCAGTATAACTTCACTTTATTCTGACACCCAACCATTGATCCCTACTTCTTGGCTCTATTTTGCTTTCGCTTTTTTATGGTACATAGCTAATAAGTAAAGCCATAATTTGGTTGAGTTGGGTATGACTTTCTACAAAATAAATGGATTGGGCATGGTTCTTTTTGACATGGCTATTCACTGGCCTAGTATGGGTTGAGGTGTTCTTTTTTTTTTTTTTTTTTCTAATACCAACCTAACTTTGACGCAAGCCAAAACTGATCTAACCCGACCCATTGCAAGCCATCACAAAATTTGTTTGGATATAAAGCTTCCAGAGTTATTTTGCAGAGGTATAAGAAGCCAATTATACTGATCTTCTTATCAACTTCATAGAAGCCTGCATTCCTACTGAAAATAAAATATGCATGTTTGAAGATAATGTCCATTCCATCATCTTAAACTTCATTCTTTCTTTTCTATTTCTTTTTTGTCCTGAAGACAGCTTATTGTTGACCATAAAGTGCTATTGCATGCGATTGTCACAAGCAGCCCCAGAAAGTTTTTATCATGTGGCTATTGTCGATTATGCAGCACAAGCTCCTTAAGACTGTCTACATCATAACGTAGGGATGATGAATAAGTTAATTATCATCTTCATTGCGTAATAGCAAGGCTCTTGACCCTCAAGGTATTGGTGATCTTGATCATCTCTGAACAACGGTGTGGATGTCCTTTTTGGACATGGATATTCACTGGCCTAGTATGGGTTGAGGTGTTTTTTTTTTTCTAATACCAACCTAAGTTTGACGCAAGCCAAAACTGATCTAACCGAACCCATTGTGTAAACCCCTAGACGAAAAAAAAAGAGGTGAACAGGCCTCAAACGCGGATCGCATGGGGGAAGTCTTCTTGCGGGGGAAGGCGCCACCCTCCCTTTGCCGCGATAAAAGAGAGGGGGGGGGGGGGGAAGGAGCTCCCTCTACCTTCGCCCAACACCCCCCCCACCTTCGGCTCTGCCTCACGCCGCCTCGCTCCACATCCACCTCCGCCCATCTCCGCCACCTCGCCGCCTTCGGGAAGGTAAGACTCCACCGGCAAGAGGGGGGCAGAGAGAGAAATAGTAGGAGGGGGGAGGTTGCCCGGCTACGCCTTGGCTGCTGCAGCTGGGTCATGCCGAGGACACATGATGGTGCCGAGCGGACCAGACGCCGAAGGGGGGGAGGCAGCCAGCCGCTCGAGGAAGCCGAAGTGGAGAAAGAGGGTCATTGCACGGCCCTCCTCTGCCGTGGGAGCTAGCACCGGTTCGGGCCTAGCGGCATGCCCATGGCCTCGCTGGGCTCGAGCGTAGGTGGCGGACCCCATTAGCGTTGGGGCAGCATCCGATGGGGTTCGACCAGCCGAAGGAGGCTGGCCGTGCTGCCGCCTAGGGAGGAGAAACAGAGGAAGCAGGAGGAAGAAGAAAGAAAGAAAAGAAAAAAGAAAGAAAAGGAAGATGGCTGCCATCGGCGGCTGGCGCTGGGCTGATTGCCAACAGCCAGGCGAGCCTCAGGAGGGGTTGACGGTAGCCCTAGGCCGCCGGTCATTTCCCTCCTGGTTCGAGTGAACCAGGGGAGAGAAAGAGAAGGAAAAGGAGGGGCTGGGCCCAAGTTCAGCTCAGCCCAGTGAAATCCCTTTTGGCCAAATTTTTGGGCCCCAAATCAGGCTAGGCCCAAAAAAAGGAATATGAGGTTTGGATCAGCTTTGATCCTAGTTTGCCAAAAAAATTATTTTCCCATTTGGGCTTATATAATTGAAGATATTTAAGCCCAAAGTTGGGCCCAGGATTAGACTGGGTAAAGTATAAAAGTCATATTGACATCATGATTTTGGAGATTAAAGTTTGAAAAATCATGTTGTAGGTACTCAAGAGCCTAAATAGTTGATTTGCATCTTTGGATTAGCGTTAGGAGGTAAGTAAGCCATTTATCACGATTTTTATGAATTATTAAAATATAAAAATTATGGGTTTAAATGCTATACTGATACATTGTGTATTATTTGAAAAATAAGAAAATGGATTTGATACCACATACATGCAAATTGACTTTTTACATAGTTATTTGAAAGTGCTAATTTCTGCAAAATTATTTGGTACCTTTACATGCAAGTGATTATTGGCCATAGTCATTTTTGGAATCGTTAAATTCTGCAAATTATTTGGTACTGATACATGCAAATGATTATTTGTCATGGTATTTAAAATTGTTAAAAGTTTTATACAAGGATACATGTATATTTTGTTATATTCAAACCACTATATATATGAAAGTATGTTGTTATACTTTTGCAACAATACATGCTATTTTACAAACGTGACATGAAAATAATATTTTATAAATATGCTATTATGTGTCACTACGGTCCATTATAACATGACATGATATGTTACATGACTCTGGAATCCACCCTCCACAAGGGTGATATGCGAGGGACACACCCGAGGGGTATTCTATTGACTCCGGGCCAACCATAAGGGTTGTATATGGAGGACACATCCGAGGGGTATTTTATGATATGACTCTAGGACCCATCCTCCACAGGGGTTATATATAAAGGACACACCCAAGGGGTGTTCTATTGACACCAGGACCCTTCCTCCATAGGGGATGTATAGGGAAGATGCACCTTTGAGGTGTTCTATTTACATGAACGTAGTGTATGACCACGGAACATTGGTATAAAATAAAATTTACATGTTATTTACAGTGGTACAGTAGTTTGATTTGAAATTATATTTTGAGATGCTACATGGCATTACCTTCCAAAATTATTTTAAGCATATGATATGCATGTTTTGATAACATGGTAAAATATAGTTAAAATTTGGAAGCTTGACATGTATTTTTTTACGGATAGAAATCTGATTTGCTAAAAGTTTGAAATGATTATACTATATTACAATAGGCTTACTGAGTGTGAGCTCATTAAAATCTCATAATATTTTTCAGATCCACAAAACTGAAGAAAAGGATATGGAATAAATGGAGCTTCTATCCGAGTGATATAGATTAGATTTTTTTGTAGCCCCATTGATCTAATGTATTTTGGCATATAGTCCAAAACTTATGGTTATGGCTTATAGTAGAAATGTTGTTGACTTTTAAATGACATATACTTATTATCCCTCCTTGTATAAATTGGACTGCTATAGGATGCCTTGCATGCCAGGCATGCGGTGGGTTGTCACCCCTGGGCCACCACCATTAGGTCTGAGATGTGGCAATTTGAGTGGTATCAGAGCTTACGTTTGACCTTAAGGACAAATACATGATTGATTCTAGGAAAAACACTAAGATAACACTGGGAGGGTAATAACTCTAAGAAAATTCCAAGTAACATATTTTGAAAGCCTGAATTTGGTGGCTTATAAGATATTGATTGGAATATGAATTTGACAAGAATTAAGAAGGGCTATTGCACTAGATGCCAGCGAAATGATGATGGCTCAAGGGCTAGTGACCTTAGCCAGTCAGGAGGCTAAGAGGCTCTTGGAGGTTCTGGCTATGTGGACCTTGTTGGAAATGGCCGGTAGCAGTTTCAGACCCTTAGAGAATTCGGGTAGATAAGACTTTAATTGGGTATGCAATAGATGATAAATAAATATATGAAATATAATGCAACAGTTGGAAGTTGTAATTGATGATAAATATGACTAAGACAAGATCAGCATATTCATATTTTGATTGAGTAGATGTCTAAATTTTGAGTTATTAAATCTGAATTTGAGTATGGATGTATATAATAGATTTTTTTTATTAGTAGAACTTACATTGTTGATATTGTAAGTTTAAAATTATGAACTAATCTGCTGGTTATAAAGATGATTGATACTGATGTTAATGAAATGATTGACTACATCTTTTTGATCTATTATGATTGAGCAGTCATTAAAAATTAAATTTGAGTGTAGATAAATAAATATATGTGGTGGATTTTATTAAGAGAGCTTGCATTATTGAAATTGCATGTTCAAAGCTGATTAAATTGAGTTTGAACCCATTAGACTCATTTTCCAATAAAAGAATCTTTGTAATGCTCGGTGGATAAGCTAAAGGAACCATTTAAATTTTTAGAGGATATGTTGCGAGCCTGTGTGATGAATTTAGGAGGTGCTTGGGATAGCATCTTACCCTTAGTGGAATTGCTTTTTATAATGGTTACCGGGCCAATATTAAATGGATCCATTTGAGCTTTCTATAATATAAGGTGCAGATCTCCTTTTTGTTGGGATGAAGTTAGAGAGAGAATTATTGGATCATGAGCTGATTTAGCAACTATGAAAAGTATAAATAATTAAGAAGCGGCCTTATACAACTCAGATTTAACAGAAGTGTGTATCTTGGTATTAGAAGGAGAGATTTGAAATTTCAAGTTGAAGATCAATTGGAAGCTTCACCAACCAAAGATGTAATAAGATTTGGGCTTAGAGGTAAATTGAGTGCACGATACATTGGGCTATTTAAGATTTGATTAGAGTTACACAGCAGATGCATGATGGGCCCATAACCCATAGGAGGACCAAGTTATGAGATGGCGTAGCATTCCCTATGTCAAGGTTCAGTAGAGTAACCATTCTAAGAGGAAGGCTAATTGGGAGCTTGAGGAGGAAATAAAAAAAGAAATACCCTCATTTGATTGTGACTTAGTATACGTAAATGAAAAGATTGACGACTATTGTTATTAAAGGTGCATCAATTTTGAGGCCAAAAATTTTATAAGTGGAGGATATAAACCCTCAGACGAAAAAAAAAGAGGCGAACAAGCCTCAAACGCGGATCGTGTGGCCGCCCTCCCTCGCCGCGATAAAAAGGGGGGGAGGAGCTCCCTCTACCTTCGCCCGAAACCCCTCCCCTCGGCTCTGCCTCACACCGCCTCGCTCCACATCCGCCTCCGCCCATCTCGTCGCCTTGCGGCCTTCGGAAAGGTAAGACTCCTCCATCACCGGCAAGAGGGGGGCAAAGAGAGAAATAGGAGGGGGAAGGTTGCCCGGCTGTGCCTTGGCCGCTATGGCTAGGTCGTGCCGAGGACCCTCGACAACGCTAGGCGGACCGGACGCCAAAGGGGGCGGGGAGGCAACCATCCGCTCAAGGCGGCTGGAGTGGAGAAAGAGTGCCGCTGCGCGGCCCTCCTCTGCATTTTGCTCCCGCACTGGTTTGGGCCTGGTGGCATGCTTGCCGCCTCGTCGGGCTTGGGCCATGGGCGGCGGCCCTCACTGGCATCGAGGCGATGTCCGGTGGGGTCTGATCAGCCGAAGGAGGCCAGCCATGCCGCCGCCTAGGGAGGAGAAATAGAGGAAGCAGGAAGAAGAAGAAGAAAGAAAAAAGAAAAAGGAAAAAAAGGAAGGTGACCGGCATTAGTGGCCGACGCTGGGTCAGTCGCCGATGGCCAAGCAAGCCCCAGAAGGGACAGGCGGCAGCCTTAGGCCGCCGACCATTTTTCTTTGGTTCGGGTGAACCAAGGGAGAGAGAGAAGGAAAAGGAGGGGCTGGGCCCAGGTTTGGCTTAGCCCAGTGAAACATTTTTGGACCGAATTTTTGAGCCCCAAATTGGGCCAGGCCCAAGAAAAGGAAGATGGAGTTTGGACCAGCTTTAATCCTAGTTTATCAAAAAATTTTATTTTCTCATTTGGGCTTATATAATTGAAGATATTCAAGCCCAAAGTTGAGCCCAGGATTAAACTGGGTAATGTATAAGAGTCATATTGACATCATGATTTTGAAGATTAAAGTTTGAAAAATCATGTTGTAGGTACTCAAGAGCTTAAATAGTTGATTTGCATCTTTAGATTAGCATTAAGAGATAAGCCATTTATCACAATTTTTATGAATTATTAAAATATAAAAATTATGGGTTTAAAAGCTATACTGATAGATTGTGTAATATTTAAAAAAATAAAAAAATAGATTTGGTACCATATACATGCAAATTGACTATTTTACATGGTTATTTGAAAGTGCTAATTTTTACAAAATTTTTTGGTACCTTAACATGCAAGTGATTATTGGCTAATAGTCATCTTTAGAATTATTAAATTCTATAAATTATTTGGTACCGATACATGCAAATGATTATTTGTCATGGTATTTGAAATTGTTAAAGTTTTATACAAGGATACATGTATATTTTGACATATTCAAACTACTGTATATATGAAAGTATGTTGTTATGCTATTGCAACAATACATGCTATTTTGCAAACGTGACATGAAAATGATATTTTATGAATATACTATTTTGTGTCACCACGGTCCACTATAACATGACATAATATGACATGATATACTATATGACTCCGGAACCCATCCTCCATAGGGGTGATATGTGGGCAACACACCCAAGGGGTGTTCTGTTGACTCCGAGGCCCACCTCCACAGGGGTTGTATGTGAAGGACACATCCGAGGGGTAGTCTATTACATGAATCTGGGCCCACCTACCACAGAGGTTATATGTGGACATACCCAAGGAATGGTCCGTTAACACCAGAACCCTTCCTCCATAGGGAATGTATAGGGAGGATGCACCT
Organism: Calamus simplicifolius; assembly: GCA_900491605.1. Lineage (NCBI taxonomy): Eukaryota > Viridiplantae > Streptophyta > Magnoliopsida > Arecales > Arecaceae > Calamus > Calamus simplicifolius. Next base: position 219,175 of record UESW01005070.1, on the reverse strand, counting down.
TTGAGGTGTTTGTTTATATGGACGTAGTGTATATCTAGGATATTGGTATAAAATGGAATTTACATGTTATTTATAGTGGTATAGTGGTTTAATTTAAAATTATATTTTGAAATGCTATATGGCATTAGCTTCCAAAATTATTTTGAGAATATGATATGCATGTTTTGATAACATAGTAAAATATTTGAAATTTGAAAACTTGATATGTGTTTTTTTTACATATGAAAATCTGATTTACTAAGAGTTTGAAATGATTATATAATATTACAATAGGCTTACTGAGCGTGAGCTTATTAAAATCTCATAATGTTTTTCAAAGGCACAAAATTGAAGAAAGGGATATGGGGTAGATGGAGCTTCTATTAGAGTGATATAGATCAGATTTTGTTGTAACCCCATTGATCTTATATATTTTGGCATGTAGTCCAAAACTTATAGTTATGGCTTGTAGTAGAAATGTTATTGACTTTTGAATGGCATATAGTTATTATCCCTTCTCGTATAAATTGGACTGCTACAGGACGCCTTACATGCCAAGCATGCAGCGAGTTGTCACCCTTGGGCCACCGCCATTGGATCCGAGGCGCGACACATTGCAAGCCATCGCAAAATTTGTTTGGATATAAAGCTTCCAGAGTTATTTGCAGAGGTATAAGAAGCCAATTATACTGATCTTCTTATCAACTTCGTAGAAGCCTACATTCCTATTGAAAATAAAATATGCACGTTTGAAGATAATGTCCATTCCATCATCTTAAACTTCATTCTTTTTCTTTTTCTTTCTTTTTTTGGTCCTAAAGACAGTTTATTGTTGATAGAGACCATAAAGTGCTATTGCATGCAATTGTCAAAAGCAGCCCCAGAGAGATTTATCATGTGGCTATTGTCAATTATGCAGCACAAGCTCCTTAAGCCTGTCTACATCATAATGTAGAGATTGTGAATCAGTTAATTATCATCTTCATTGCGTAATAGCAAGGCTCTTGACCCTCAAGATATTGGTGATCTTGATCATCTCTGAACAACAGTGTGGATGTCCTTTTTAGACATTTGCAGTTCAAATGGTTTTTACATTTCCAATCCAAAGAGTACTAAGAATTTTACACAGACTCCTAATATAGACAAATAAAGTTCTCACATGGTGAAAAGACAGTAAAAGTTGTTCAATAGTCTGTCCTTCAATGATGTGACAAATTGAAGAAAATACTAACCCATTTTATTGAGAATAATAAACATGCTTGTCCATGCCAATCAGCAGCTAAACCAGTGCTAAATGATTCTGTTTTTAATACAATACCTGCAAGGTACTCCAGATGTGAAACGAGCCTTGGGGCCTCCTCACCTCAATAGATATCTTCATGGTTTAGAATCACTAGAAAGCAATCCTGTTAAAATAAAGAGAAGAACTCGGTAAAAGGAGTGAGAGTTACCAAAAGGAGAGACAGGTTTGAAGTCATCTTTTCTAACCAGTTTAGAGCTGAGGGTAATGCAGTAGCATCAAAAGTCCAAGACAGAATCTACAGAACCTTGGCGACTGTCTCAAGGGAGACGTCATCGATCATGATGGTAATGCAGCCTCTGCTGTATTCCTTTGACCTGCCAACTTCTATATCCTCTGGATCATACTATGCAATTCAATGTATCCTCCTTTAATGCCATTTCCCCCAGTTGGACTGTAATTCAAGAATCATTAGCTTAGTCAAAAGATGAATTAGCTCAGTCATATCACAGGATAATGTTATCATCATGATGTTCATAAAATAAAAAATCAACAGCATCAAAGGACAAGATATAAAAGGCTAAGTAATTCATGAAAAATCTTAGGTTTTGAACGTTTTTAAATCATTTAAGGCTGAAGTTGAGAATCAACTCAACAAAAGCATAAAGAAAGTCAAATCTGATCGTGGAGATGAATATTACAGTAGATATGACATATCAAGTGAACAACGTTCAGGACCATTTACCATATACCTAGGGGAGTGTGGAATCATTCCACAGTACACCATGCTAGGGATACCTAGCTTGAATGGTGTAGCTGAAAATGAAATAGGACTCTTAAGGATATGGTAAGGAGTATGATTTACCATTCTACGTTACCAGAGTCACTTTGGGGAGAGACTAAAAATTGCAGCCTACATTCTTAATAGGGTATCAACTAAAGCAGCTGCAAAGACACCTTATGAACTTTGGATAGATAGAAAGCCTAGTCTAAAGCATTTTCATATGTGGGGTTGTTCAACTGAGACAAGGCCTTTATATCATATAAAAAGAAATTAGAAGCTACTTTATTGGGTATTCTGAGCGATCAAGGGGGTATAATTTTATGATCCCAAAATAAAGATAATTTTTCAAATAGGAATTGCAATATTTTTTGAGGATATTGAGTTTGGGGAAAAAAATAAGGTTAGGGACTTTATTTTTAAGGAAGAAATGGTACCAATTTCTAAACCAATTCATACAATTGCTACTGATGTAACAAATTTGGAGCCTCAGAAGGATATTATCATCCATATCCCCATTCAAGATGACGTGGTGGTTCCTATTGAACAAACTCAAACTGTTTATGAGGAACAAACTCAACATCCTCAAGATCAAGTGTTACAAGAGCTGTTGCCATTGCGGCGATCCACAAGAAAAAGAAGAAATGCTACTCTAGATGATTATATAGCATTTCTCTAAGAACATAAGGAGAATAATGGCATGATGGAATAAGATCTAATCAACTTCTGTCAAGCCATGCGAGACTCAAACTCCAATAAATGGATCAAAGCAATGATTGAAGAATATAAGTCCATGTAAGACAATAAGGTTTGGGAACTTGTCGCATTACTAGAAGGTACGAAATTCATTGGTTGTAAATGGATATTTAAGACCAAAAGAGATTCCAAAGGTAATGTGGAGAGGTATAAGGCTTGTCTTGTGGCAAAGGATTATACTCAAAAGAAAGGGATTGACTATAAGGAGACCTCTCCAGTTTCAATGAAGGACTCCTTTAGGACAATCATAGCTCTTATGGCACACTATGATTTGGAGCTTAATCAGATGGATGTAAAGACGACATTCTTAATGGAGACATTGTTGAAACAATTTAATGGCGCAACCGAAAAACTTTGCATCTGGAGACCCAAAGGAAAATGGTTTGCAAATTAAAGTAATCCATCTATGGGCTTAAATAAGCATCCCATCAGTGGCATCACAAATTTCATAAGATAATTCTCTCATTCGGTTTTGAGATGAATATTGTTGATAAATGTGTGTATCATATATTCAATGGGAGTAAGTGTATTTTTCTGGTATTGTATGTTGATAACATTCTGCTTGCCACTAATGATATAGGTATGTTGCATAAAACCAAGAAATTTCTACCAAAAAATTTTGAGACGAAAGATCTTGGTAATGCATCCTTTGTAATAGGAATCCAAATACACCGAGATAGATCTCAGGGTATTTTAGGATTCTCACAAAGGGCCTATATTGATAAGGTATTCAAAACGTTTGGCATGCAGGATTGTAAACCAGGAGATACCCCAGTTGCCAAAGGAGACAAGTTCAGTCTTAGTCAGTGCCCTAAAGGAAATCTGAAGATTTAAGAAATGCATAAGATTCCTTATCCTTCAGCTGTGGAGAGTCTCATGTATGTTCAAGTATGTACGCGTCCAGATATTGCATACATTATTGGAGTTTTAAGCAAATACTTAAGCAACCCAGGTATGGATCACTGAAAAGCAGCCAAAAGAGTCATAAGGTATTTCAAGAAAATAAGAGACCGCATGCTCACATATAAGAGGTCAGACAAATTAGAGATCATTAGGAATTTTGACTCAGATTTTGCTGAGTGCAAAGATAGTAAAAAATCCACTACAACTACATCTATTTGCTGGCTAGTGCAGCAATTTCTTGGCGAAGTGCCAAACAGACAGTTATTGCTTCTTTTACCATGGCAGCGGAGTTTGTAGCATGTTTTGAGATATCCAACCATGGAATTTGGCTAAAAATTTGTTACTGAACTGCGAATAGTTGAAAGAATTAAAAGACTACTAAAGATTTATTGTGACAATTGATCAGCAGTCTTGTACTCTAACAACAATAAGAGCTCATCAAAGTCCAAACACAATGATATCAAGTTCCTAGTTGTTAAAGAAAGGGTACAAAGTGAACAAATCTACATAGAACATTTGAGAACAAACTCCATGATTGCGGACCCTCTTACGAAAGGGGTTCTTCCAAAGGTCTTTCATAAGCATACAACAAGTATGGGCATTCTAGAGTATAGTGAATCTCAAATTTAGTGAAAGTTTGCCATTTGTCTTTTTATGTTCTATGTTTGCACTTTTATGTTATGAACAATTTTTCTGATCAGAAATAAGTTAAAGCATTTAGTTTATTACACTTTGTACAATAAAATCAAGTTGATCTCACTATAGTAAGGTTGGACCAGTTGAAAATCGACATGTACCGATTACATTCATATGATTTTCATGCTACACATTTCATGATTGATCTATGTCATTTGGTTATGTTAATGTTAGTGATCATTGATAGGTCTAGTTAAGATTGATTTAACGAAAACTGCTTTGGTCCTATATTGATACAATTAATGGATGAGATTTGTTCCATGCCTTATGTTTATAATGACAAATTTTTGAGCTCATAGAGTTTAACACATTTATAAGGATACATATGTGGCCCAGTAGGAGATTGTTAGAAATTTAAATAATTATTTGGGGCCACACATGTCATAACAAATGTGTTATGCCATTGTTTGATTAGCCAATGAAAGTGATCAATTTGGTATAAAGTTGGTTTTGGCTAAGGGCATAATTATCATGAAAAATTATTGTGTAAATACCTATATGCTATTTCTAATTTGATGAGGGGCCAAATTAGAAATTAGCCCATTTCAAGGGTTATGGTTCCCAAAGGAGACCAATCATCACAGAAGGGGTTGCATATTCTCTTATCCCCATCAAAGAGGAATACGGTGAAAAAACTGTGAAACCGGGGTCTCTCTTTGAAAGATCACAATTCATAGCCTTCAAGACTTATGGATTCAGGTATGCTTCCTTTTTTGTTATCTTTGTTGTTCATACATGAATAATATGGAATTTGGACTAATTTATTTCCTTCACCCAAAAGTTTGTATGTGAAGAAATAATTTTATAGCTATCTTCTACTTGAGTTGCAAGGATGAAAGGGAGGTAATTATCATATACTAAACATCCCAAAAGTTTGTATGTGAAGAAATAATCTTATAGCTATCTTCTACTTGGGTTGTAGAGGATGAAAGGGAGAGTGACCTAGCACGATGGTCCTCTCAAGTATCAACCCACAATTTTGAGATTCAAGAGGAAAAAATGTGTATAGTGTATGCATTGACCAGGGACTGGCATGCAGCATTTATCATGTCACATCATGATGAAATTTAGCATGCAGAGGAATGAAAAAAATGTAGTTCTCTAGAGAGTTTTGCAACTTGTATGTTAATATAACTACATTATTCAATTTCTTCCAAGCAAAGACTAGTTATAATTGCTTCACATTGCATAAGTATGATATAAACAAATAAAAATAAATTTTCTCTAATCTTTAGGCATCTATAATCACATGAAATCCTAGATGGGGTGTTGATCATCATTTAACATGCACATTGCATAGTTTCAACCTTCCAGTAATTTGCCATACAAACTAACACAAGATAGATTCATATGCACATATAATACACAATAGGTTTCAAAATTATGATAAAAATCAAAGGGGGATGCACAACCATGTTTAAACATGGCCCACATATTTTAGGTGCTGGTACACATTGCCTGCATCACCAGAAGGTCAAATATAGCTTATGAGTTATATTGATTTTTAATCTTTAGTCTAATGCAAAATTATGATTTTCTTACTAGCATGCCCAAACTAAAGGCTGGACACTCAAATTTTATAAAAAAAGCAGACAAAGGCAGAAGTTCTAGATTGTTGAATAAAAACACAATTGTTTGGGGGTGATAGGACATAACAAAAAAGTAGGTGATGCCTGTATTGCCTGCCATGCATCAATATGTACTAGCACTAGCACATAGTTTAGATATGCATCAATACAAGCCACTGCATAGTGATATTGGCCAGCACAGATGGGACAAGTGTACACTTTGTAACGTTTTGATAATATTGGCACAATATCTAATGACAATATGGATGGATACTTAAATCTAAGGGATAAGGAGTAAGGGGTGTGTTTGTGCAATCACAACGAGCTTGAAGTTAGTGGAGAAAAGAATACTACGAGGTGTTTGAAAAGCTTTGGTAAGTTTGTAGCTGCTTTGAAGTAATTTGATCATTCATTAAGCAATAAAGCCTCACATGGCCTGACTTCCAAGAGAAAACTATTTTCTACCAAGTACATCCCTAATTTCTCTAAATGGCATCATCATTTTCATAAGGTTGGAGCAAACAACATCTTATATTTGTTTCAAACAATAAGTCCATTATCATTGAGTTCTTGAATAGGAAATGAGATCTTCTACCTATTAGATTTGTACCTGTGGTTAGCAACAAAAGAGGTTAAGGTTCCTGTCCTTTAAAGTGGTCCTCAAACAGGAACAGTGGAGGTTAAACAGAGCCCATGAAAAGGTTAAAGGAAGCAAAGGTGAAGATAAAAGTTCAGAAATATAGATATTTTTAGAAATTAAGCTAATCAAGGAATGAAACTACTTGAAGGGACAAAACACTAGATAGACTGCAGTACATAGAGTTCATTATGCTGAGATGTGCCCCAACTTGAGGGAATGAAGAGATAAATTGGCATCAAATAATAGTGTTGACTAAATAAAAAAGTAACACTGGCATGAGGCAAAGACATTTTTTAATCATTACAGGTGGGCAGAATATGATTGCAGGAAAAGAGGAGACCAGAAAGAAGTTGTTTTCATTAAATTATATACTTTAAATATGACAAATTATGGAATTTAGAGGAAGGCCCATTATTACTCAACTCAACTCATCTAAGCCTTTTCTCAACTACATAGGGTCAGCTACATGAATCTGCTTCCTCCACTCTGCTCTATTTAGGATTAAGTCGACATTTAAATTACAAATAGTTATATCTTTTTTAATTATTTCTGCCCATGTTAGTTTAGATCTACCTCTATCCTTACCATAAATTGTTAAAAGATCACTCTTTCTAACTGGAGCATCTAAAGCCTACGTTGTATATGTCCAAACCATCGTAATCGATTTCTCTTATTTATCTTCAATTGGGGCTACTCCTATCATTTCTCTTATATGTTTATTTCTAATTCTATCTTTTAAAGTTTTACCACATATCTATCTTAACATACACATTTCTATTACGTTTAATTTATTCACATGTTGTTTCAATAAAGAAAGGCCCATTATTAACCAAACATATATTTTGTAAACAGATTTGTTAGGAGGACTTTACAACTAAATTTAACTCTTAAAAGCAAGATAAATGATCTTCAACTAGGAGACAAACCTGTAAAATGCTATCACCAAACCTTTTGATTTTGGCTGCTCACAGGAGGTACTTCTCAAGGACTTGAAAAATCTATTGGAAACTATGACCGGCAATTCTGACCTGGACCCACCAACCCAAGCAAAATAAATAGGGTAGTGGGTGAGAGATTTTAATAAACGGATCGAGCTTGGATTACTCAAGACCAACCCAATGATTAACGTCCAGGTTCGGGTTTCACTCATATGCCCGGCAAATCATAATGGGTTGGACAAACCCAGACAACCTAACCCCTAGGCCCATAGAACAATGGCAGTAGTGTGATAGAACATTGAACAGCTGTCACTTGTTTCAAGTTGTTAGGAACATTGTGAAATTAATAGTTGGAATAACACAAATATTCTAATATAAAATTAGAGTAAATGCCATGTTTTAAGATTTATTTGTTTTCTTCTCCAGTATAACTTCACTTTATTCTGACACCCAACCATTGATCCCTACTTATTGGCTCTATTTTGCTTTCACTTTTTTATGGTACATAGCAAATAAGTAAAGCCATAATTTGGTTGAGTTGGGTATGACTTTCTACAAAATAAATGGATTGGGCATGGTTCTTTTTGACATGGCTATTCACTGGCCTAGTATGGGTTGAGGTGTTTTTTTTTTTTTTCTTCTTCTAATACCAACCTAACTTTGATGCAAGCCAAAACTGATCTAACCCGACCCATTGCAAGCCATCGCAAAATTTGTTTGGATATAAAGCTTCCAAAGTTATTTTGCAAAGGTATAAGAAGCCAATTATACTGATTTTCTTATCAACTTCATAGAAGCCTGCATTCCTACTGAAAATAAAATATGCAGTTTGAAGATAATGACCATTCCATCATCTTAAACTTCATTCTTTCTTTTCTTTTTTGTCCTGAAGACAGCTTATTGTTGATAGAGACCATAAAGTGCTATTGCATGCAATTGTCACAAGCAGCCCCAGAAAGTTTTATCATGTGGCTATTGTCGATTATGCAGCACAAGCTCCTTAAGCCTCTATCTACATCATAATGTAGGGATAGTGAATAAGTTAATTATCATCTTCATTGCGTAATAGCAAGGCTCTTGACCCTCAAGGTATTGGTGATCTTGATCATCTTAGAACAACATTGTGGATGTCCTTTTTGGACATGGATATTCACTAGCCTAGTATGGGTTAAGGTGTTTTTTTAAAATTTTTTTCTAATACCAACTTAAGTTTGACGCAAGCCAAAACTGATCTAACCGAACCCATTGTGTAAACCCCCAGACGAAAAGATAGAGGTGAATAGGCCTCAAACGCGGATCACATGGGGGAAGTCTTCCCTCCGCACGTACTTGCGGGGGAAGGCGCCACCCTCCCTTTGCCGCGATAAAAAGGTGGGGAGGAGCTCCCTCTACCTTCACCCAACACCCCCCCTTCGGCTCTGCCTCAAGCCACCTCGTTCCACATCCACCTCCGCCCATCTCCGCCACCTCGCTGCCTCTAGGAAGGTAAGACTCCACCACCGGCGAGAGGGCGACAGAGAGAGAAAAATAGTAGGAGGGGGGAGGTTGCCCTGTTACGCCTTGGCCGCTGCGGCTGGGTCATGCCGAGGACACACGACGGTGCCGAGCGGACCAGACGCCGAAGGGGGGAGGCAGCCAGCTGCTCGAGGCGGCCAGAGTGCAGAAAGAGGGTCATTGCGCGGCCCTCCTCTGCAGTGGGAGCCAGCACCGGTTTAGGCCTAGCGGCATGCCTGTGGCCTCGCTGGGCCCGAGCGTAGGTGGCAGCCCCCACTAACACTGGGACAGCGTCCGATGGGGTCCGATCGCCAAAGGAGGCTAGCCCTGCTATCGCCAGGGAGGAGAAACAGAGGAAGCAGGAGGAATAAGAAAGAAAAGAAAAAGAAAAGAAAAGGAAGGTGGTCACCATCGATGGCTGGCACTGGGCTGATTACCAGCAGCCAGGCGAGCCTCGATCCTGGTTCGAGTGAGAAGGAAGAGGAGGGGCTGGGCCCCAGCCCAGTGAAATCCCTTTTGGCCGAATTTTTGGGCCCTAAATCAGGCTAGGCCCAAGAAAAGGAACATGAGGTTTGGATCAGCTTTGATCCTAATTTATCGAAAAAAATTTATTTTCCCATTTGGGCATAAGTGGAGATATTGAAGCCCAAAGTTGAGCCCAGAACTAAACTGAGTAAAGAATAAGAGTCATATTGACATCATGATTTGAAGATTAAAATTTGAAAAATCATGTTGTAGGTACTCAAGAAATTAAATAGTTGATTTGCATCTTTAGATTAGCGTTAAGAGGTAAGCCATTTATCATGATTTTATGAATTATTAAAATATAAAAATTATGGGTTTAAAAGCTATACTGATAGATTGTGTAATATTTTAAAAAATAAAAAAATGGATTTGGTACCACATACATGCAAATTGACTATTTTACATGGTTATTTGAAAGTGCTAATTTTTATAAAATTATTTGGTACCTTTACATGCAAGTGATTATTGGCTAATAGTCATCTTTAGAATTATTAAATTATATAAATTATTTGGTACCATACATGCAAATGATTATTTGTCATGGTATTTGAAATTATTAAAAGTTTTATACAAGGATACATGTATATTTTGATATATTCAAACCACTGTATATGTGAAAGTATGTTGTTATGCTATTGCAACAATACATGCTATTTTGCAAACGTGACATGAAAATGATATTTTGTGAATATGCTATTATGTGTCACCACGATCCAGTATAACATGACATGATATGACATGATATACTACATGACTCCGAAACCCATCCTCCACAGAGGTGATATGTGGGGGACACATCCGAGGGGTGTTCTGTTGACTCCGGAGCCCACCTCCATAGGGGTTGTATATGAAGGACACACCCGAGGGTGTTCTGTTACATGAATCTGGGACCCACCTACCACAGAGGTTATATGTGGAGGACATACCCAAGGAGTGGTCTGTTGACACCAGAACCCTTTCTCTAGGGAATGTATAGGGAGGATACACCTTTGAGGTATTCTGTTTATATGGACGTAATGTATGATCGTAAGACATTGGTATAAAATGAAATTTACATGTTATTTACAGTGGTACAGTGGTTTGATTTGAAATTATATTTTGAAATGCTACATGACATTAGCTTCCAAAATTATTTTGAGGATATGATATGCATGTTTTGATAACATGGTAAAATATATTTGAAATTTAGAAACTTGACATGTATTTTTTTACACATGGAAATCTAATTTGCTAAGAGTTTGAAATGATTATATAATATTACAATAGGCTTACTGAGTGTGAGCTTATTAAAATCTCATAATGTTTTTCAAAGCCACAAAATTGAAGAAAGGGATATAGGTTAGATGGAGCTTCTATCATAGTGATATAGATCAGATTTTGTTGTAGCCCCATTGATCTTATGTATTTTGGCATGTAGTCCAAAACTTGTGGTTATGGCTTGTAGTAGAAATGTTATTGACTTTTGAATGACATATAGTTATTATCCTTCCTCGTATAAATTGGAAGGCTACAGATCGAACGCCTTGCATGCTAAGCATGCGGCGAGTTGTCACCCTTGGGCCACCGCCATTGGGTTCGAGGTGCGACACATTGCAAGCCATCGCAAAATTTGTTTGGATATAAAGCTTCCAGAGTTATTTTGCTGAGGTATAAGAAGGCAATTATACTGATCTTCTTATCAACTTCATAAAAGCTGAAAATAAAATATGCATGTTTGAAGATAATGCCAATTCCATAATCTTAAACTTCATTATTTTTCATTTTTTTTTTTTTTTTTGTCCTGAAGACAGTTTATTGTTGATAGAGACCATAAAGTGCTATTGCATGCATTGTCACAAGCAGCCCCAGAAGGTTTTATCATGTGGCTATTGTCAATTATGCAGCACAAGCTCCTTAAGCCTGTCTACATCATAATGTAGAGATTGTGAATCAGTTAATTATCATCTTCATTGCGTAATAGCAAGGTTCTTGACCCTCAAGGTATTGGTGATCTTGATCATCTCTGAACAACAATGTGGATGTCCTTTTTGGACATTTGCAGTTCAAATGGTTTTTACAATTCCAATCCAAAGAGTACTAAGAATTTTACAGACTCCTAATATAGACAAATAAAGTTCTCACATGGTGAAAAGACAGTAAAAGTTGTTCAATAGCCTGTCCTTCAATGATGTGACAAATTGAAGAAAATACTAACCCATTTTATTGAGAATAATAAACATGCTTGTCCATGCCAATCAGCAGCTAAACCAGTGCTAAATGATTCTGTTTTTAATACAATACCTGCAAGGTACTCCATCTAGAAACGAGCCTTGGGGCCTCCTCACCACAATAGATATCTTCATGGTTTAGAATCACTAGAAAGCAATCCTGTTAAATAAAGAGAAGAACTCAGTAAAGGAGTGAGAGTTACCAAAAGGAGAGAGGTTTGAAGTCATCTTTTCTAACCAGTTTAGAGCTGAGGGCAATGCAGTAGCATAGAAAGTCCAAGACAGAATCTACAGAACCTTGGGCGACTGTCTCAAGGAAGACGACATCGATCATGATGGTAATGCAGCCTCTGCTGTATTCCTTTGACCTGTCAACTTCTATATCCTCTGAATCATACTATGCAATTCAATGTATCCTCCTTTAATGGCATTTCCCCCAGTTGGACTGTAATTCAAGAATCATTAGCTTAGTCAAAAGATGAATTAGCTCAGTCATATCACAGGATAATGTTATCATCATGATGTTCATAAAATAAAAAATCAACAGCATCAAAGGACAAGATAGAAAAGGCTAAGTAATTGATGGTTGGCAGAAATTTTCTCTAGCTTTATACTCGCCAAGAAATTCTAGCTTAAGCATGCCTAATATGTGTAGTTGATTGTTGTTCCTTTGTACTGATAGATTGCAACCCTGAATCAAATAGAATGTTCTACTTATGCTACTAATTTAATAATGTTCTGAAACAATCTCTGAAGGGGAAGAACCACCAAACAAGCAGACATTAACCATTAGAGAATGAAAAATCAAGATATGAAAATGCTTTAAAAAAAGTTATCAACTCAAAAAGTAAAATTATGCAAAAACTGTTAGATATCAGCAAATGGTATGCATGTAGACACGAGCATAATTCAACTGGCATGGGCACCAACTACTAATCTGAAAGAGAGTGTGGGAAGCTGTCGATGCTTATGCAAATGTAAATTGCATGTAACGTTAAAACATACTTATAGGATGTGAAAGGCAAAGGAAACAAGATGGTAGCTTTGTAAAGGTTTTGAAAAGGTTAAAATGACTTGTTTATCCTATGAATTTCAAACTTTCCATGACGTTTCTCCTTCTCACCATCAATAAGCATAAAATCCTAAACAAATATAAGAATATACTCTTTAACTATCAAGTAATCATTAAAAGAAAAATGAATTTTTATAATAGATTGTTAGTTTGAAAGAAAATCAGAGGTCAAAATAATAAGGTAACTTAATCAACTTGTTATTTACATCATATTAATGCAAGAGTTCAAATCCATAACTCTTGAATGACACTAAAGGCACCACATGTTTACAATTTCTAGGTGAACCTTGTTAGATTGCAAACGTGAGCTTCCCAAACGTGTAAAGGAACACCGTTACAAAGTCCTACAAGAATCATTTATCCAAAAAGACAAGCACGTGAAGAAGAAAAGGTAACATGAATGTACCTAATTTGTTAATTTAACATATGGCAAATAATTCTTCAATAATACGGACAAATTAAAGGCCTTTTTGTTTTCCATGTTATTTTCCCCTTCTTGATCAATCCAGTCCTAAATTCATCATCGCAAATATCAGTCACGTCGTTCAAACCGGTTACACGTTCAAATAATAGAATGCTGCCTCTAACACGCTTCTATATTTCCATAAATATTTCAAATTAATCCCAATCCAGTCCAAGAAAGGCCTAATGCCTGATATTGTTATCCACCAGCAAATCCCGAGTCACGCTATGGCTTTGACCAGTGAAAAGGAAACTGAATCTTGATTTCTCTTCCCATTGAGAAAAGGTAAAAAATGACCCACCCCATTGATCCTAACAAACAACTTCACAACGTAGTAATATTGAAGTCGCTGGGATCGGCTGGATGGGGGGATATTTTCCTCGTATTGGATGGATAAGTTCGTTCATGATTCAACCTTGCTCCCTGGACAAAACGGTACGTTAACTTCGAATACCGAAGGATCCATCTTGATATGAATCAGTGCCTGATCTAATCATATATCTGTTAATTACCTTCTGTGCAGATAAATATTGATCTTGATATCCTTCGGTATTCGAAGTTAACGTACCGTTTTGTCCAGGGAGCAAGGTTGAATCATGAACGAACTTATCCATCCAATACGAGGAAAATATCCCCCCATCCAGCCGATCCCAGCGACTTCAATATTACTATCATTCGGATCATGAGCGAATGCAAGAACAGTAATGCAAGAAAGCGACACAAGAAGAGAAAAAGAAGAAGAAGAGCAATCGACGTTTGAGAAAACGATGAGGAGAACGAACGTAAAAATTAGGGTTGTGGTTTGGGATCTTTGCTTACCAGCTTCTTCGGAACGCGATTGTAGTGGAAGAAGGGCGAGAAAGAGCGCATCCCCGGGGCGCGATTCAGGAGGTGGTGGAGAACGAACGCGCCGAGAGCTCTCACGCGGTCCTCGACGAGAACGACCCGCCTCGTGGCGAGGCGATCGGAGCGATGGCTCCTCCGCGGCCGACGCCCGGGGAGACCGGAAGGAGGGTTCATCGCTTCGCCTCTCTCGCGCGCCTCGAGCGACACCCCCGCAATGCTGGAGGAGCGAGTTGATTAAGCAGCTCTATTTATCGTTGCATGCGCTCGGAATCGGATCGTCTCCAATTCTTGGAACGTTGAAATAGGTGGACCTACCGCCTATCTACACTGTTGGATGGGCCCTACTAGTTAACGGTAGGGTGACCGAAGTGGATGATCGACGGCAGGTGATCGAGCATAGCCCGCCATATATTACGGTTGAACGTCTAACTGATATAATATGAAGTTTGCCCTCAAATGACATTTAACACAAGTTTTTTTGAACTGAAATGATCCTTCTTTATAAAGTTTTTTCTAATTTAAATTGGTACAATGGCATTATAATAGACTAAATTTGTATATTTATTTTTTTCTTCTCATTTATTCGCTTTCATTTTATAATGAAAGTTTGATTTTTATTTTTTATTTTTTAACTTCTTTTTTTGCTTCTATTTTATTTTTTATATTTTCCTTTTTTACTTCCATTTTATACCTAATGTTTTCTCTTTTTTTTCATTTTATAACAAATGTTTAGCTTTTTTATTTTTTTTCTTTTATAATTTTTTTTATTTTTTACTTTCATTTATAATGAACATTTGGTTTTTTTCTCTTTTCATCATTTTTTATTTTCATTTTACAACGTAGCTTTTTTATTCTTGTTCTTTCATTTTATAACTTTTTTACTTTTATTTTATAATGAGCGATAATTTTTCTTTTAAATTTGAACTCATGGCTTTTTTTATATAAAATTTAAAAATAATTTAATCTAATACATATATTTTATTTTAAATTTAAAAATAAAAAATTATAATTAAATTTAATATAATTTTAAAAAATATATAAAATTATATTTTTTATTTTACTGAATATTATTTAACCGCAAAATCAAAAGATTATTCAAGGGGGCACTTGAATAAGCCACCGGCGCCTGGCTGCATTTTTATCCTTATCCAATTTTTGAAAAGCTTTTTCAAAATTATGATAACAAATTTTATAATAATCGCATTTTTATAATAAAAAAATATTTCATTTTAATTATATTTTAAAAAATAAAATATTTTAATTATTTTTATCCATAGTTTTAAATCAATTTATTTTTACTAATTTAAAAATAATTATTCTAATATATATACATTCTATTATCATATTTTTTAAATTTAAATCTAAAATTAAAAATTTTATAATTTGAATTTAATCATATAAAATTGAAATATATAAATTTATTTTTATTTTTTTATTGATCACAGTAGTACTCGTACATCAGACGGGCATATACCGAGAAATTCTATTTGACCCGTAGTTTTTGCTAAGGAGCCCCCCATTTTTTTTTTTTTTTTTTACTTAGTAGCCCCCTATTTTACTCAGTAGCCCCCCTAAATTTATAAAATTCCTAAACTACCCCTTCCCCTCTTTACCCCCCATCCCCCTCGCTCTATATTTGGCCGAGTCTCTGTTCGGCCAACCAGGGCCTAACAGAGACTCTCTGTTAGGCCGAACATAACTAATTCTATTCGGCCCAGCAGGCCGAACAGAACTAATTTGTTCGGCCCAGCAGGCCAAACATTGGGCCGAACAGAGAAATTCTTCTATTTGGCCCTGTGTGGCCGAACAAATTCCTCCTGTTCGGCCAACCAGGGTCGAACATGTTGACTCAGTTCGACCTTGTGGCCGAACAGATTTGACCTATTTAGCCATACAAGGCCGAACAACTCACGAACCGGGAAAAAAAAATCGAAGATGGGGATATAAGCCAACCTTTGCGACCATAGAACATTTCAAATTGCTAGTTGCTTGTCCATTGCTCGATTATAGGTTGAAATCACTTCAATCAAGCTTTAAATGGTCGGATTGATCTGGAGGAGGGAGGAGGAAATCAGAGACAGCGGGAGGGGAGAGGGGCTGGCGCAGGGGAGGAGGGTTTTTGAGCTTGGGGGGCTACTGAGCAAATAGGGCTATTTTGGTCCAAATATTTTAGGGACAAATACGTTATTTTTTTTAAGTGGCGGGGGGCCCTCCTTAGCAAATAATGCGGGCCAAATAGAATTTCGCATATGCCTGATTAATGGTGGTGCACTAGTGGAACGCCAAGTTATTTTCAAGTCGTTCTTAAATTCTTAAAAAATCTCTTAAATTCACTTATTTTCAATAAATGGGAGGCCCTAAACTCGAGTGGTGGATTGTTGTTCATTATTTTAATTCGACCTCAATCGTTGCATTAGAATAGCATGCTAACTTAAAAAGATTCGGTGAAGCTATGGATAGTCAGGATCAGGGGACCCCGGTTGGTGGCCCTCTTGATAGTGGTCCTCCTGATATTGAGATGATAGGGGATCGGGTGGCCCCCCCATTTAAATGAAGATTATTATATGAATGTGAGAGGAGCTTTGAAACCTTCATTTCGCTCCTCGTTTGGGAGGCTTATGCAGCTTCATAAATGTGATATATGTGTATTGTTGGAGACTCACTTGTCTGGTCAGAGCCTGGCTTCTGTTAGGCGTCAGATATCTAGATCGTGGTCTTCTTATGCTATTGAGTCAGATGGACTTTCTGGAGGTATCCTGGCCTTATGGTGATCTGCTAATATTAGAGTGAAGGGCTTTCACCATTGTGGGCAGCAGGTTGCTCTGGTCATTACTGAAGGAATGTCGGCCCCCTGGCTTCGTCTGGTATTTATGTGAGTACAGATTTTGAGTTCGCCGTGTTCTTTGGCTGAGGTTTTGTCCCTTCTGTCCCAAGGTATTCCTTCCCTGGTTGCTGGGGATTTTAATTGTATTGTGGGTGCCAATGAAAAGAGAGGTGGTAGGCGGTTTGTCGAATCTTCGGGCATTTCCGAATTCCGCTCCTTTATTGCCTCCTGCTAATCTTTTGGACTTGGGTTTCCAGGGAGCGCAGTTCACTTGGTGTAACAACCGTCAGGGTTCTGCTAGAGTGTGGGAAAGATTGGATAGAGCTTTGGCTACTGCTAAATGGCTTCAGCTCTTTCCCTCTACCACTATTTTACATCTGTCCAGGATTGCCTCTGATCACTGCCCTATTCTTATCACTACTGACATGGATGTTCAGCATAGGGGTCAGTTTAAATTTGAGAAATTTTGGACTTTTTACTCTGCAGCCAGGTCCCTAATTTCTCAGGTGTGGTGCCTTCCTGTCAGAGGTAATGCCACTTATCATCTGTCTTGGCATCTGGAGCTTGTTAGGCGTAGACTTACCATATGGAATAGGGAGGAGGTTGGTGACATTTTTAGGCAAGTTGAGGAGGTGGAGTTTGTTATTGATTCTCTTCAAGCCAAGGAAGATCGGCTTGGCTATCTTCATGATTCTGACCTTTCCTCTCTTCGCTCCAGTCTTGCCCGCCACCACTCCCTTCTTCATCAGCAGGAGACCTTTTGGAGGCAAAGATCCTGGATTCAGTAGATCAAGGAAGGTGATCAGAATACCAGATTTTTCTATCAGATCACCTTAAAGCATCGTGCGGCGAATCGGATCCGACGGCTTATTGATGTTGGGGGGAATGTCTAGTAGTCTACTCAGGGTATTAGGGATCTGCTATTTCATTTCTACTACTCTAGATGGACTGAGCTTTCTGGGGATGGTTATGCTGTGGTTCCTGTGCCATCTTCCCTTAAGGTTACTGTTGCAGAGAATGATGGTCTTACTAGATCGATTACTTCTGAGGAGATCCGGTTGGCCCTCTGGAATCTCGGCTCGGATAAGGCCCCGGGGCCGGATGGTTTCCCTCCATTCTTCTTTCGGCATTACTAGGCTATTGTGCGCCAGGATGTGGAGAAGGCAATTCAGCTTGTTTTAGGACCAGAGCTATCCCTTCCGATTGGAATAGGACTCTTATTACTCTGGTGCCGAAACGCATTGATGCATCTAGGCCGTACCACTTCAAGCCTATTAGCCTCTGTACTACCCTTTATAAGGTCTGCACTCATCTTTTGGTTTCTCGTCTGAGATTGGTGGTTCCTCGCCTTATCTCTCTTGAGCAGGGCGCTTTCCTGGCTGGTCGGTGTATATCTAATAATGTTCTTCTAGCTTAGGAGGTTATGCATGATATTCATAGAGCCCCTACTCGCCAGTGTCTGATGGCTGTCAAGCTCGATATGGAGAGAGCTTACGATAAGGTGTGCTGGGATTTTCTTATCAGCTCTCTTCAGGAGTTTGGGTTTGATAAGCTTTTTATTGCATGGATCAAGGCTTGTGTCTATCGACTGTCTTTCTCTATTATTATTAATGGCGGGCGAACGAACTATTTCTATTCCACGGTGGGTCTTCGGCAGGGATGTCCTCTCTTGCCCTTCTTATTTATTCTCACTGCTGATGCTTTGTCTAGAGCTTTTCATCAGGCCCAGCTAGATTCTTTTCTTATTCCTTATAGTGCAGGATCTCATGGGCCCTCGTTATCTCATCTGTTGTTTGCTGATGATTGCATCCTGTTAGGGAGGGCCACTACCAGTAATGCTTCTGTTTTTGCTTCAGTGCTCCAGTCTTACTGCAGGGCATCTGGCCAGAAAGTTAACACTGCTAAGTCCATGATCACTTTTAGTCCAAATACTAAAAGGTCTACTCGGGAGTCCATCATGCATATATTGGGTATATTTGCTCAAGCTGATTGCCTCTCTTATCTGGGAGTCCCTCTTACGGGAAGGCGGCCACGCTGCTCCGACTTTAGTGATCTAGAGCACTGTGTTCGTGATCGACTAGATGGATGGCAAGTCTCTAGATTATCCATGATGGCTAGGCTCACCCTCATCAGATCTATGCTCACTGCTCTTCCTCTCTATATGCTTTCTAATGCAGCCATTCCGGTGACTTGCTTGAGAAGGATGAGAGATGATTCAGAGACTTTCTTTGGGGCTCTATGCAGGATGGGCATGGGATTCACCTCCTGGATTGGGACTCTATGTGTATGCCTATCTCAGAGGGGGGCTTGGGATTCAATCCCTCGTTGCGAGAAGAGAAGCGCTGATTGCTCAGCATGCAACGAGATTCCTACTGGATCCTGATTGTTTGTGGAGTTTGTTCATGCGAGCAAAGTATGTGATTGGTCCTCCCATAGACATCCCCAGCCTGCCCATAGCTACTCTTTCTTTTGGAAAGAGGTGTGTCGTTACGCTCGCTGTTCTTTCTCGCATCGTGGATGATTGGTGATGGTGCTTCAGTTGATGCCCTTAGGGATGCTTGGTTGGCTGATCTCCCTTTGATTCGATAGCTCACATTTGTCAGCTCTGACATCCCTTTTGATATGAGCGTCTCTGACCTTATTGTTCAGGATCACAATGCCTGGAATACTTCCCTTGTTGCCTCTTTGTTTGGTGCTGAGCTCTACCACCACATCCTCTCCATCCCTCGTCTTTCGGATCACACATCAGACATTAGATTATGGAGGAGGTCTTGTTTTTCCCGTGCGCCGATTAGGGATCTTATGCGGGACTACAGATCTCAGACGGGGCATTCGCTGGATGGTTCTTAGATATGGAGGCTTCCCATTCACCCTAGAGTACACCTTTTCATCTGGAAGATGGCTTGGGACCATTTTCCTACTTGTTCCCTGCTATCTAGGAGAGGCATGGCGATCCTTCCAATGTGCCCGTTATGTGGTACTGTGGAGGAGACTTCTGACCATGCTATCTTTACCTATGGTAGAGCGAG
Source organism: Calamus simplicifolius (assembly GCA_900491605.1). Lineage (NCBI taxonomy): Eukaryota > Viridiplantae > Streptophyta > Magnoliopsida > Arecales > Arecaceae > Calamus > Calamus simplicifolius. The sequence continues at coordinate 199,214 of UESW01005070.1, read as the reverse complement.
ATCGGTTTGGCAGCTTGTGGGTTATTGCCAATGGAATGAGAGTAGTATTCAGTGATCCACCTCCTTTCCGACGATGATTCAATGGGATATGACAAGGGACTTCGGTCGGTCCAGTTCCTTGGCTGCTTATATTGCTTATCAGCTCTGGTTGTCTCGAAATCATCATATTTTCTCTGATGCTATTGATCCTCCTCATAGGATTATCAGGACAACTAGGTCCCTCTCTGCTGAGTATTTACTCCATCAGTCTGGCCTTGACTCTGATAGCCCTAGCTTCTAGGATTCTCCTGCTGCCCCTGCAACGCACCAGCGTACGTATTCATTTCTTGAGAATCCCCTCCACTTGGGCTTATCAAAGTCAATTTTGATGGCAGTGTTCGTGGTCGTTTGGCGGGTTCGGCTTTTGTGATCCGTGGACATGATGGATCTTTGATGGCGGCTGACGGATTTGGACTCCTTGACATTTCTGTGCCGGCTACTGAGTTGTATGCTGCGTGGGCTGGCATTTCTCACGCCATACGCAGCTTAGGCATTCATCGGCTTGTCATTGAGGGCGACTCTATCACTGTGGTTCGCTGGCTCCGACAGAAAGTGGGCGTCCCTTTTCTCATTAACCCTATGATATGCAACATTCGGTCTATGATTCATCAGGCTGATATTGTCCAGATTCGGCACATTTACCGGAAAGCTAATTCTGCAGCTGACTAGGTTGCTTCCCGAGTCACCCATCACTCTGGACCGTGGTATTGGGTGCCGGAAGATCCGTGCCGTATGTGCTTTTTCAAATTTTGTACTCTGATATATCGGGCTTGACTCAACCTAAATTGGTGTGATAGTCCGTTTGTACAAAAAAAAAAAAAAAAAAAAAGATTCGTGCAAGCTGTACAAATGAAATTACTCTACGTAATTTATCTCAAAAAAATTTTGCTTAGCTTTTTGTGGTGGTACTTTGGAATATCATTTTCCAATGCCTTTGGAACGACGCTCAATGCTAGAATCGGCCAGTAATCTAATTTCACGAACACAATCTTGTGGTTACTTGTTAAAAATTTCTCAACGTTGACAAATTAGGAGAAGGGCAGGTCCAAAAAAAAAAAAAAAAAAAAAAAAAAAAAAATAAAAACAAAAACAAAAAGGAAAACCAAAGCACTATTCCTATTATTAAATGCAAAAGTTTCTATACGTTGTTGCAAGTATCATGCATGGATACACATATTCTTCATTAGACCCTCAAACTGTTTATATTTTTTACATATATATTTATGTATTTATTGATATAAAATTCATACCTTCTAGTTTACTTCTTATTGGAGGAAACAAAACTAGAAGTAGAAAATACTAGGAATAATAATGTGCATACCACTAACATTCATTCAAGCATTGCATGTGCCCAATGATACTGATACATGATTAAGATTTTTAAGTATTTTTTTCAACAATATTAGTTGAACATGTATACTTGCTACTCCCTTTTTTTTTTTCTCTCTCTCTCTCTCTCTCTCTCTCTCGATATTTTAGATACATACACTTCAAAAAAAAAAAGAGAGGAAGAATTCTTAACCATAACAATGCCTATGGTATTAGCATTACAAAGATAAAAAATTCACAATAATTTTATGCTAAATGCATAGAATTATTGATGATGCAATCTTTTATTCTTTTAAATTTACTAATATGTCATTCTAGCCCATAAATCTAGACCATATCAGCTGATTGTTTATAAAAACGTTATAAATTTGATTTAAAAGTAAGAATGTTGAAAGGTAATTGATGGGGCCAGTGGGCCCCTATGGGCCACAATAATAGCATCCGGATTGGCAACTCGGCCTTCCCTCCATCCGCCACCTTTTTCTCTCCTCTGCATAGAGCTAGCTTCTGTTCGGCCTCGGGCTTGTTTCCCTCGGCCTCGGCACTCGGTGTCGACCTCGTCCCGGCATCATTCAGGTCGGCCTCGCCCCGGGCCTCTTCCAGGTCGGCCTCGCTCTGGCATCTTTCAAGTCGGCCTCGCCCCGACATCATTCAAGTCGGCCTCGCCCCGGCCTCTTCCAGGTCGGCCTTGCCCCGGCACCTTCCAGGTTGGCCTCGCCCCGGCATCATTCAGGTTGCCCTCGCCCCGACCTCTTCTAGGTTGGCCTCGCCCCGACCTCTTCCAGGTTGGCCTCGCCCCGGCATCATCCAAGTTGGCCCCAGCACATCATCAAGTTGCCCCGCGTCATTCAAGTCGGCCTCGACACATCATCCAAGTCGCCCCGACATCATCAAGTCGGCCTCAGATGGCCTCGCCCCCAGTCGGCCTCGTCCCCAGTCGGCCTCGCCTCCAGACGGCCTCGGCTCCAGTCGGCCTCGTCCCCAGTCGGCCTCGCCTCCAGACGGCCTCGGCTCCAGCCGGCCTTGGCCTCGGCCCCAGTCGGCCACCTTGGCCCCGGCCTCACCTCCAGTCTCGCCTCGGCACCTCAGTCGGCCTCACCCCGGCATCATCCCGCTCGGCCACAGACACCTCGTCCCGGCCTCAAGTTTCCGTCTCGACCTCGGCCTTGAGCTTCCGCCTCGGCCACGGCCTCGAGCTTTCTTCCTCAGCCCCGGCCTCGAGCTTTCTTCCTCCGCCTCAGCCCCGGCCTCGAGCTTTCTTCCTCGGCCCCGGCCTCGAGCCTCCACCTCGGCCCCGGCCTCGAGCTTCCGCTTGGGCCCCGGCATCTTCAATCGAGCCGAGGCGGCCCCGACTTCCTCAAGTCGGACCTACGTTCGTTAGATCCATCAACCTTCTGACCCGCACTGATTGATGGGACCTGGCTCGACAATTGGACGACTCTGCCGACTGATGGGAACTGGCCTGACAATCGGACAACTCCACCACCTTTTATCTCTCTTCGTAAGGATGGCCCAGTGAATGTAAAGGACATCTGCCCATATCCTGCCAACCTGCAGCGGTCCAAATCAAGTGGCCTACCTACAGTCTGACTCCGCTGACCGATGGAACATGACCCACCAGCCAGCTGTAGCCACCCACTCTGACGGGACTTGACCTGCAGAGGGAGCAAGCCCTGCCGTCACCTTAAATGCTCTTACAAGTGGCAGCACCCCCAAGGCACCCCAAGTCATCTCACAGACATCAGCTCTGACATTTCACCCATCAAAATCATCATTATGAGGCCTCAACCACTCAAACCAGACAAACTATAAGCATCTATAAATTGGGTAAGAGGGACCCCCAACCAAGGGAGGGGGGACAGAGGTAACAAACTCCAACCACAACAACACTCCTAAATGCTCATTCTTGCTCACAGAGAGCCCTTCTCTGAGCCTCTCTCTCTCTTTCTCTTTTGAACTTCCTCAAGCTCACGGCTGTTGCCCATAGTACTGACTTGAGCATCGGAGGGTCCCCGCCGGAATCTCCGGCCCTCGGGACTTTTTGCAGGCTCCCAGGTGCGAGAGGCTCGCCGGAAGATCCCAGGCTCACTGGAGAAGGCGACCGGATGCTCGCGGACGTTTGAGGGGGTGATCTGGCAGCATCAAATTAGCGCGCCAGGTAGGGGGAGAAAGCAGAGTTCTGTGACACTAAGCTACAAGCTCTCACTTCCTCTACGACAACAATGGAAGCTTCCGCCAGCTATGCTGGGGGGCACCCTCAATGAGCTGATCAGCAGGAGGTCGGCTCTCTGTTCCACCATCACAACCAGTTCAGACCATTTAAGCAAAACATCACGCCACCCTCTCACCCTGCAGACCCAAGCGTTAACGGTAGCTATCCAAAAGCTACATAAGCGATATTTTACAGTCACACAGCAGCAAACAAGAGCTTACGCTGCCCCTTTGGTTTCCGCTCAAGCCAGCTATCATCCATCCGGTGGGAGATCTTCCTAGCGAGAGACTTACCACCGTCATATCTCAACAAGCTCAGGAGCAAGAGCAACCTCAAGCTCATCAGCAATTTAAGGCTCAGGCTCGTTAACCAACAAGAGCGCCACTACTTCCCACCCAAATCCTAACTCCTAGTCACCTCAGAGCCAATCCGAGCCCAAGACCTCATGCAGATTCCATTCCAGCTACCCTCGGATTTCAGCACTGGTACCTTCCATCTTCAATCAACATAGCTTCTTGGGGGGCAGGTCATCAACTCAACAGAAGGAGACCAATTTCTTTAAATAAAAAGCTCTCAAGCCTATAATCGGACGTCATCAAATCGAACGTCATCAATGATGTATTTTCCCACATTATGAGCAATAAAGGACCTCCTTCAACACCACGGTCAATCCTTCCTTGCATCCAAGGACCAGATCTCACAAAAGGAGCTCACCAGCATCGCGGCCCATGGGACACCACTCGGCTCCAGCACGGCGGTGCCTCCGAGTAGGTTCAAGACCCTAAGGCTCTGTAACCGGTCGAGTCATCCCTCGCAGCGGTTCCCAAACCCCCGAGGCAGTTCAAAAGGAGCTCACCGGCATCGTGGCCCATGGGACACCACTCGGCCCCAGCACGGCGGTGCCCCCAAGTAGGTTCAAGACCCTAAGGCTCCGTAACCAGTTGAGTCACCCCTCGCAGCGGTTTCCAAACCCCCAAGGTGGTTCAAAAGGAGCTCGCCAGCATCGCGGCCCATGGGACACCCTCGACCCCGGCATGGCGGTGCCCCCGAGTAGGTTCAAGAACCTAAGGCTCCGTAACCGGTCGAGTCGCCCCTCGCAGTGGTTCCCAAACCCCCGAGACGGTTCAAAAGGAGCTCGTCGGCATCGCGGCCTATGGGACATCACTCGGCCCCGGCACGGTGGTGCCCCCGAGTAGGTTCAAGACCCTAAGGCTCTGTAACCGGTCGAGTCGCCCCTTGCAGCGGTTTCCAAACCCCCGAGGCGGTTCAAAAGAAGCTCGTCGGCATTGTGGCCCATGGGATACCACCCAGCCCCGGCACGGTGGTGCCCCCGAGTAGGTTCAAGACCCTAAGGCACTGTAACCGGTCGAGTCGCCTCTCGCAGCGGTTTTCAAACCTTCGAGGTGGTTCAAAAGGAGCTCGCCGGCATCGCGGCCCATGGGACACCACTCGGTCGTGGCACGGCGGTGCCCCCGAGTAGGTTCAAGACCCTAAGGCTCCGTAACTGGTTGAATTGCCTCTCGCAGCGGTTTCCAAACCCCCGAGGCGGTTTCAAGTTGAAGCTTGACGACACTATGGCTAATGAGGCGCTGCCCAGTTCTGCGCCGTCTCCAACAGACCCTGTCTGCCAGAGTCTTGTTCAAAATCAACCTCATAGGGCATCTTCGTGAGCTCAGCGGCCCTACTGCGGCCATCATCCATTCGCTGGGAGATCTTCCCAGCAAGAAATCCATCGTCATCAAGCTCATCAGCAACTTAAAGCTCAGAGAGCCACCGCTCGCCGCCCAAGCGACCTTCTCTCCTACAGACAACGATGATGGGGAGGGACCAAGCAAGGACAACATCACCTCCTCTCCAATCAACTTGATTCCCTGGGGGGCAGACCACCACCGAACTAAAGGAAGCCCGACTCCAATCGACACTCGAGCCTGAGGCCAGCTCGGTACCAGATCTCGAGGTCAGCTCCACACCTAATACCTCCAGAACATCGCTAAGCCCCCCTCGGCACTCGGCTGCCCCCTCAGCCCCGGCATCTCCAGCCATACTGAGGCAGCCCCAACCTCTTCAGGTTGGCCCCACTCGGCCCCCAACGTCTCCAGCAAGCCGAGGTAGTCCCAACCTCTTCAGGTTGATCCCGTCAGCCCCGACGTCTTCAACTCATGCCGAGGCAACCCCGACGTCTTCAGGTCAACCCCGTTAGCCCCGGCATCTCCAACCCATACCGAGACGGCCCCGACCTCTTCAGGTTAGCCCCATCGGCCCCGGCATCTCCAAGCCATGCCGAGTCGGCCCCGTCGGCCCCGGCATGACTCTTGGGCTAACAGTGACAAAAGCTAAGTACACTATGCTCAGGCGATATTTCTTTCATTGATACTTAAAAGGGTTATGCAAAGAAGCCCGACTCCAGCATCGACATCAAAGGTCATCACCCTTCGGGGTTAAAAGGAACCTGACGACTCTCAACTCTCAGGTCATCCTCCGGGGTTCAAAAGGTTTCCGATAGCCACAACTTCACCTCAGCGGCGTTGTCACAGCCTCATCGGCTTTATCTCTGCCTCAGTGGCATTACTGCAACCTCATCAGCTTTATCTCTGCCTCTGCGGCTTTATCTATAGCCTCATCGGCTTTATCTCTACCTAAGCGGCCTTACTGCAGCCTCATTGACTTTATCTCTGCCTCAGCGGCCTTACTATAGCCTCATCGGCTTTATCTCTGCCTCTACGACTTTATTTATAGTCCCATCGGCTTTATCTCTGCCTCAGCGGCATTATTGCAACCTCATCGGCTTTATCTCTACCTAAGCAGCCTTACTGCAGCCTCATCGGCTTTATCTCCGCCCCAGCAGCCTTACTGCAGCCTCATCGGCTTTATCTCTGCCTCAGCGGCGTTGTCACAGCCTCATCGGCCTTATCTCTGCCTCAGCAACATTATAGCGGCCTCAGCGGCTTTATCTCTGCCTCAATGGCGTTATTTGCAGCCATCATCCATCCGGTGGAAGATCTTCCCAGCAAGAGACTCACCACCATCATATTTCTCTGAGGCTCATCAATAAGAGTAGGCTCAAGCTATAAGTAAAGAACCCCTCCAAGCTCACCGACAAACCCCACAAACGTGAAGTACCCTAAACGAAGCAGAAGGAGATGAATTTCTCTAACAAAAAGGTGGATATCCACTTCCAGACTCTGCTTGGGAGATGATTGCTGGCTACCCTCGACTAGCCGGCAGGGCAAAAGGAAAAAGATCTCTCTCCACTAGGTAGGAATCAGAACTTAAGTAAACATGAAAGGACAAGAGCAAAGATGAAGAGTTCTACACTCCTTTCGTTTAGCTGTTGTGCGGCACACAAGCTCAAGGAGTGTGGGGGGCATCTGATGGGGCCAGTGGGCCCCTATGGGCCACAATAACAGCATCCAGACTTGGCAACTCGGCCTTCCCTCCATCCGCCACCTTTTCTCTCTCCTCCGCATAGAGCCAGCTTTTGTTCGGCCTCGGGCTTGTTCCCCTCGGCCTTGGCACTCGGTGTCGGCCTCACCCCGGCATCATTCAGGTCGGCCTCGCCCCGGCCTCTTTCAGGTCGGCCTCGCCCCGGCATCTTCCAAGTCGGCCTCGCCCCGGCATCTTCCAAGTCAGCCTCGTCCCGACATCATTTAGGTCGGCCTAACCCTGGCCTCTTCCAGGACGGCCTTGCCCCGGTACCTTCCAGGTCGGCCTCGCCCTGGCATCATTAAGGTCGCCCTCGCCCCGGCCTCTTCCAGGTCGGCCTCGCCCCGGCATCATCCAAGTTGGCCCCGGCACATCATCCAAGTCGCCCTGGCGTCATCCAAGTCGGCCTCGGCACATCATCCAAGTCGCCCCGGCGTCATCAAGTCGGCCTCGGACGGCCTCAGCCCCAGTCAGCCTCGGCTCCAGTTGGCCTCGACCCCAATCGGCCTCGCCTCCAGACGGCCTTGGCCCCGATCGGCCTCAGCCCCAGTAGGCCACCTCGGCCCCGGCCTCGCCTCCAGTCTCGCCTCGGCACCTCAGTCGGCCTTGCCCTGGCATCATCTCGCTCGGCCACAGACACCTCGTCCCGGCCTTGAGCTTCCGCATTGGCCCCAGCCTCGAGCTTCCGCCTTGGCCCCAGCCTCAAGCTTTCCTCCTCGGCCCTGGCCTCGAGCTTCCGCCTTGGCCACGGCCTCGAGCTTTCTTCCTCGGCCCCGGCCTCGAGCTTCCGCCTCGGCCCCAGCCTCGAGCTTTCCTCCTCGGCCCTGGCCTCGAGCTTCTGCCTTGGCCACGGCCTCAAGCTTTCTTCCTCGGCCCCGGCCTCGAGCCTCCGCCTCGTCCCCATCCTCGAGCTTCCGCCTCGGTCCCAGCCTCGAGCTTCCGCCTCGGTCCCGGCCTTGAGCTTTTTTCCTCGGCCCCAGCCTCGAGCCTCCGCCTCGGTCCCGGCCTCGAGCCTCCGCCTCGGTCCCGGCCTCGAGCCTCCGCCTCGGTCCCGGCCTCGAGCTTCCGTCTCGGCCCTGGCATCTCCAATCGAGCCGAGGTGGCCCTGACTTCCTCAAGTCGGACCTACATCCGTTAGATCCATCAACCTTTTCACCCGCACTGACTGATGGGACATGGCCCGACAATCGGACGACTCCGCCGACTGATGGGACCTAGCCTGACAACCGGATGACTCCACCACCTTTTATCTCTCTTCGTAAGGATGGCCCAGTGAATGTGAAGGACATCTACCCATATCCTCGGCCTTGGCCCCAGTCGGCCTTGGCCCCAGTCTGCCTTGGCTCCCAATCGGCCTCGGCCCCAGTCGGCCTCGGCCTCGGCTCTTCTACTCGGCCTCGGCCTCGGCTTCGGTCTTGGCTCCGACTTCGCCTACCTCGGCCCTAAACACCAACTGCCGCATAGCTCGCTCACCCACCTTCCGCTAGGATCACGGGTGGTTACGGATACTGTGTAGTTGCTGATATCTGCGAAGCACATTTGACAGCCAGGCGCCAACCTGTGGAGCCGATCTTAACAGAAGATCCGACTATTATCGCCAAAGGGTAAGAGGGACCCACGAACAGGTATATAAAGACCTCGAACCCCAAGAACGGAAGGGAGGGAATCTCTACTCTCTCATTCAAATCCCTATTCTCCAAATCGCTGACTTGAGCATCGGAAGGTCTCCGCCGGAACCACCAGTCCAGGACTTTTCTTACAGGTTCCCGGCTGAAAGAGGCGATCCCTGTCCTTCCTCTGAAGGCCTATGAAGTATTTCTATTGCCTGATGCTCCTCGAAAGTGATTTGGCAGCAACAGATTGGCGCGCCAGGAAGGGGGGGTCAGCGATGCTAGTTTGCATATCCTTATCCCCTTTTTATCAAAATGGTGGATCATAAAGATGGCAATTACAAGAATCCAACAAGCTTTTGCCAGCTATGCTAGGGGGGGCACCTTCAATGATTTGAGCAGCAGGAGGCCAGCTCTTCGTTCCACCATCACCACTATCTCAGACCATTCAAGCAGAACATCTTGCCACCCTCACCTTGCAAATCCAAGCATTGACGGCGGCTGTCCAAAAGCTCCAGAAGAAACATTTCATGACCACACAACAGCGAGGAAAAGCTTCCACTTGCTCCTTGGTCGCTGCCCAAGCCAGCCATCCTTTATCCTACCGGGACTCTCCCCAGCAAGAGGTCCACTGTCATCAAGCTCATCAGCGACTTAAAGCTCAGAGAGCCACCACTCGCCGCCCAAGCAGCCTTCTCTCCTACAGACGGCAACACAGAGGAAGGCCTAAGTAAGGGCAACGACACCTCCTCTCCAATCAACTTGATTCCCTAGGGGGTAGACCTCCAGCAGACTAAAGTATCCAAATTAGCAGAAGGAAACAGGGATGCTACGAGAGCTAAGTACATTATACTTAGACAGCATTTCTTTCATTGATACTTGAAAATATCATGCAGGGAAGACCGACTCCGATCGGCACTTAAAGCTCGATGTACCATCTGCACTTAAAGCCCGACTCTAGTTGGTACTCAAAGCCCGATTTTGCGTCGGCACCAAAGCCCGAGGCTAGCTCGGCATTGAAGATCAACCCAGCGTTGGCGCTCAAATCCAGACTTCGGTCGGCACTCAAAGCCCGATGTACCATCAGTACTCAAAGCCCGATGTACCATTGGCACTTAAAGCCCGACTCCGATCGACACTCAAAGCCCGACTCCGGTCGGCACTCAAAGCCTGATTTCGCATCGGCACCAAAGCCCGAGGCCAGCTCGGCACTAAGATCAACCCAGCGTTGGCGCTTAAAGCCCGACTCTGGTCGGCACTCAAAGCCCGATGTACCATCGGCACTCAAAGCTCGACTCCGATCGACACTCAAAGCCCGATGTACCATTGGCACTTAAGCCTGACTCCAGCTCAGCAACAAGGACTTGACTCCAACTCGGCAACAAGGACTTGACTCCAGCTCGGCAACAAAGACTCAACTCTCATATCACCCTCCGGGTTTAAAAGGCATCACCCTCCGGGGTTAAAAGGTACTTGAGCCTGATCCAAGCACCCTCAGGTCACCCTCCGGGGTTAAAAGGCACCTGAGCCTGGTCCAAGCACCCTCAGGTCACCCTCCGGGGTTAAAAGGCACCTGATGACTCTCAACTCTTAGGTCATCCTTCGAGGTTAAAGGCTCCCAAGCATGGTCCCATCGCAGTGACTCTCGGGCATCCTCCAGGGTTCAAAAGGCTTTCGACGGCCTCAACTCTGCCTCAGCGGCATCATCACAGCCTCAACGGCTTCACTTTAGCCTCAGCGGCTCTAACTCTGCCTCAATGGCTAATGGCCAATAGATTGACGGGCATCTGCAACCAAACTTGGCAACTCGGCCTTCCCCCCCGTCGGCCTTGGACCAGTTTTCACTCGGTGTTGGCCCTTTCCCTCGGCCTCGTACGGCCTCGGCCTCAGCTCCCGGCACTGGCTCCCTTCGCCCGCGGACTTCCCACTCGGCCTCTCAGCCTCGGCTTTTCTCTTCGGCTTCAAACCGCCACAGCTCCCGTAGCAACCGGCCTCGGACCTGTTCCCCCGGCCTCTCGGCATTAGACCCGCTCAGCCTCATACAACCTCAGACATACTCGGCCTTAGCTCCTGCAGCAACTGGCCTCGGACCTGTTCCTCCTGACCTCTCGGCCTCAGACCTGCTCGGCCTCGGCTTTTCTCCTCGGCCTCAGCTCCCGCAGCAACCAGCCTCGGACCTGTTCCCCCCGACCTCTCGACCTCAAACCCGCTCAGCCTCATACGGCCTCAGACATGCTCGGCCTCAGCTTTTCTCCTCGGCCTCAGCACTCGGCCTCAGCTCCCGCAGCAACTGACCTCGGACCTGTTCCCCTCGGCCTCTCAGCCTCAGGCCCCCTTGGCCTCGTACGGCCTCGACACTCGACTGCCTCCTCGGCCTCGTATGGCCTTAGCACTCGGCTGCCCCCTCGGCCTTGTACGGCCTCGGCCTCAGCTCTTCCACTTGCCCTCGGCCTTGGCTCCCAGCACCGAGGTCCCCTCGGTCTCGTGGCTCCCCTCGGCTTCATGCAGCCTCGGCCTCGGCACCAAGTTCTCCCTAAGCCCAAGGCCAGCTCGACACTAAAGCTCGAGGCTAGCTCGGCACCTAATACCTCCAGGATCGGCACCAGCTCTATCTATCAGCCTCAGCAGCATTATTACAGCCTTAGCAGCTCTATTTCTGCTTTGACAATTTTATCTCAGCCTCAACGGCTTTATCTTGGCAGCCTCAAGTCGGCGGATAGCCACGAAGAGACTTCCACACTTTATGACAAAAAGAAGACCCAAAGTCAACTCATAGTTAGGAGAAACCGACTCTCCAACTCACAGTTAACGAGCATCCACTTTCAGACTCTGTGTCGGGAGAGGATTGCTGGCTGCCCTCGGCTAGCCAACAGTAATCAACTTACCTTCAAACTGTGCTTAAAGTTTTTGAACATGCAAAAAGCATGCCTCCAAAGAGCATGAACATGTCTACACAAAGCAAGGCAAAAGGAAAAAGATCTCTCCACTAGAAAGAAATCAGAACTAAAGCAAGCATGAAAGGACAAGACAAAGATGAAGAGCTCTACACTCCTTTCGCTTAGCTGATGCACGGCACACAAGCTCAAGGAGTGTGGGGGGCATTTTATGGGGCCAGTTGACCCTATGGGCAATAAAGACAATAATTTTTGGATGGCCTCCTCTCAAGATAGCAATTTTCAAACGATTTTCCTAGGCGGCAATCCTCGGCGGTGGCAATCCTCGTCGGCCTTCCTGAGCGGCTTAATTCAATCAGCG